>CM039674.1:310563254-311020930 GCA_022496015.1 Hordeum marinum | reverse complement strand
TGTTGCTGTTGTTGCTACAGGAATCTGACCGGGCCATCGAGAGAGAATCGCCCCGTGCCCGTGGGTGCTGTGCAACTCCTATTCCCTTGAACTCCGGCAAATCGTGGCTGAGGAAGCACCCGCAGTCGGGGCCAAGGCGACACGAATGCACGACGGAAGTGTCATTCGGCCAGCCATGGCCAAAGCTGCATGACTTTGCCACCGTGGATTCGAGCACGGCGACCACGACCCGAGTTTATTGTCAGACAGATTTATACTCAATTCATTCATCAAATCAAAAGAGAAAAAAGAACTTGGACCAATCATCCGTGTGCGCTCGGATCAACGCCCGCTGGTGATGCCGCCTCGACCAGGACCTACGCCCACTGCCACCATGTGCTCTCCTCTCCTTTCCTGGCCCGTACACCATTTTTGTTTCGCGACTCGCCCAAAAAGGCCGATATGGAAACTCTCAGAAATCCAACCGGAACCTCCACCTAGTAGACCAGATCAAACACCGCTCACTGCCAGGACCGAACTGCACGAGCTCGAGCTCGAAACAAGAACAAGAAAGTAAATAAAAGCCCGGAAATTCCTTCGTTCCGTCAGGGTGGCGAAATCGACCATCGATCTTTCCATTGAGACAGTCGCATCTGGATCAACCCGTCTCTCCGCCCGGGAGGGACGATCAATCAGTACTATGGATACCTACTGATACAGCGGCCTACCTACCTACTCGTCGTGACGTCGCCCTGGCTAGCTCCCCTGCCCACACTGCACAAAACTCGTTCATGGCCACCTCGATCATCTCTCTCTCCTCCCGTCCATGTCGAACTCATCTCCTTCAAATCCAAACCCCCAAAAAATACAACTCGCAAGATTCGAAGCTCAAACCCACACGAATCCAAACGAAATTCCGGGCGAGAAAAATGCTCCTCGTACCACGATGCCAAAACGCCTACTCAAAGCTCCTCTCCTCGTAACACCCATCGGCCTCCACCGTCTTCATGGACGCGCACCGTCATCACCACCATCAAAATCCAATGGCGAGTCGAGAGAACGACAACTACACCTGCATTCACGACGAAAAAGACGACGATGAGAAAGACGAAAAGGACGGCTTCCATGTAACCAACCATCCATCCACGACCGCCCTCTTCCTCGTGCTCCTCCCGCACGAAACCAACCCAATCCCACGAGAAAAATCAGGGCCAGGATGGTTTTTACAACCGGGTCGCGCTCCGCTCCTCGTTTCTCGTAGGACTTCTTCCCAAGCCCATTAGAACACACAAAGAACAGGCACCTTCCCAAGCCGAACCTAAAAACAAAGGGAAAAAAAAATCCTTCCCAATCCCGATTCCTCCTTCTCTCCGGGCGCATCTCCGTCCAAGATTTCTCCTTTGCTCCCCCTTCCCCCCCGCCGTCTCCGCGACGGCTCGTGGGGAGAGGCGGGGGACGAATTCCCCTCCTCTCCAGTTCGCCGCGGCCAGGGCGGGGCTAGGGTTTGCGGGGGACCCCTCGCCGAATTCGCCGTGATCTCGCCGCCGGGCCGGTGAATTCGGGCGGGGGGCAAGGCTTCGCGTGGGATGATCTTCAAGCGGACCCAGCGCTCGGAGATCCTCAGCCTCAAGCGCTGCAATGCAGAGGGCGAGGGCGGCGCCGGCGAGCGCCGTCCAAAGAGGCACAGGGGTGACGACTTCTTCCCCGTCGAGCTGCTCGGTCATGTGCCGGCCTCCGCCATCCCCTATGCCGCCGCCGGGTTCCGCTGGTGCGAGGAGCCCGAGGTTGCATCGCCTGCCGGCGCTGCGCCGCCGCCCGCCGCCGCCACGCGCCCGCCTGTCGTGCGGACGTCGCGCGGGCGTGCCCAGGTGCTGCCCTCGCGGTTTAATGACTCGGTGCTCATCGACCCCTGGAAGAAGGACAAGCCGGCCAAGCCACCTGCACCGCCCAAGGTCGAGCAGCTCGTTCCCAAAAGCAAGCCGCTCTGCCGTAAAGGTGCAATCCTGGATAGGTCTTCCGCATTGTCAGAGGTGGACGAGGAGGAGGAGGAGGCACAGCGTTACCGAGTGTGCCAAAATTTTGTTGCCTCCAGGAAGTACTCTATGTCGCTCAGTACACTCACCTCCTTGCACGATGAACCGTACAGCGGTTGCCATAGAAATGAGTTGATGGATGACGAAGAAGAAGAGGACCGGCAGGCGCAGAAAGAGGACCTTCATTGGAGCACAGACTTTTTGTATGGCGACATTGTGTGGGCACGGCTCGGTAAGCGGCAGCCGGCGTGGCCAGGAGTTGTCGTCGACCCAGCTCGGCAGGCCGCTGCCGATGCAATGCCGCCCCAGCCGCGTGGTGGTGCTGTGCTTTGTGTGATGCTGTTTGGCTGGCGTGCAGAGTTCAGTGACGAGAAGGTACATTCTTTACTGTTTTGTTAGGGCTGACTGACTTGAATCGGTGCCACTTCCTCTTTTGCTTTTGAGCTTTATTTTCCCCCTGAATGATCATTTGATGACGCCTGTGCGTTGCAGAAGTATGTCTGGGTAAGGCAAGGAGGGATTTTTCCTTTTGTGGACTACATTGACCAGTAAGTACTAGTAATTCACTAAAAATAACTTATTAATTATTGCATTGAAAGTGCTGCAAGAGCATATCAGGAAGGCCTGATTATTGGCAAGAAGTAGAAGTAATTGTGCCGAGCTACAGAATAGCACCCACACATGTGCTAAGAACTAGCTGTATTTCCATTTCAGATTTCAAGGGCAAACAGATTTGAGCAGTCTCAAACCTGGTGATTTCCAGAGGGCACTAGAAGAGGCCTTTTTGGCCGATCAGGGGTTCTCCGAAGTGCCGATGGATGACAGCACAGCAGGACAGCCTGTTGTGTGTCAATCTTTTCCAGACGAACTAGAAGAAGTGACTGGCTCAAACGAGCTCGAGTGCCAGGCACAGATTAAGGCAAGTTGACCATTTTTTCTATCCGATGCACAACAAAGAAGATATGTATTCACAGGAAATTTCAGAAATTTATCAACATAGCCGGTCCGAAGCCCGGGTAAAGGAGGAGGGTTGTGATAGGCTTGGCGAGCCAACGTGAAAACCCAGCCACTCTTATGGAGATGAAACCCAAAAGATATCACCAAAGAACTAGCCATGGACAGGGGTGCGTGGAAGCTTGCTATCCATGTGCCAGAACCATGAGTTGGTCGCGAGATCTTATGGGTTTCACCTCTAGCCTACCCCAACTTGTTTGGGACTAAAGGCTTTGTTGTTGTTGTTGTTGTTGTTGTATCAATATTTCTGCATTAATTTCTGTCAATAAGTTTTTGGTGTTCTATCTACGCATTAATTTTAGGTATATGGTTTAGGTCTATCTGCATTCATATGATTTTTCTTCAAACCTAAACTTTAGATGGGGTCCGAACGCCTGAAAAATGCATTGATGCATGACTACAGAAAAATCTTCTAAGAAACATAATCTAGCAGACATAGTACTCTGTGCGTATAAGCAGAATGATAAAATCTAGCATGTTTTGCATTGATGCATGACTAAAGAAAAATCTTTTAAGAAACCTAATCTAGCAGACATAGTACTCTGTGCGTATAAGCAGAATGATAAGATCGAGCATGTTTATGTATTGTGGAGTACCAATGTTTATCCAACTTATTGGCCCTATATATAGCCCGCCTTCTGGGTCAGTCAGTGGCCGACCATATAGTTAGTAATGCCATTACACTTCAGTGCTGTTCTTGTACTATTATATCACAAAATGGAACTGCTTCTTCAACTGTCATATATTGCCCCAATAGACTGATTAGATGTTTGCTTATTCTCTGTACACAGCATTATAAAAGTGAATTGCAGTGTGAAAGTTGTGGAAATTGCTTTCCAAACAAAGAGTCAAACAAGTTGGTTTATGTGATGGAGCAACTTGCTTGCAAACACTGTGCTAGGGTATGCACTCGTGAACCTACTTCACTCTGAGTGTCTTGTCCTTATGGCTTACACTACTTCGTGTATGTGCAGATCTTGAGATCAAAAGAGTACTGTGGGATATGCTTGAAAAGTTGGCAACATAAATGTGACCGAAGATGGGTAAGACATAGTGTAGCTATTAGAGCAATAAATTTATCTTATGTTTCCAACTGTGTTAATTCTGAAGACGGGAGGTGATTAACCAGGTTTGCTGTCATGGTTGTGAAAGTTGGATTCACGCAGAATGTGACAAAAAGTGCAGCAACCTAAAGTTTTTTCTCGTCATAATTGTCCGTGGTGCTTTAGTAATTTACCATCGCTAACATGCTCATTCTGATGCTATAGGATCTACGAGACAAAAGTTATTTCTGCCTTTACTGTCGGGTTAAACGTAACTCAAATCTGTCCAGCAAGAAGACAAACTCTCCTGATGATAGGTGAGTTAAAAGGCTAGAGCCACTTGTTTATGCTACAACTCCATATTTCAAGGCTCTGATTTATGACTCTTAAGAGTAACATGTACAATCCATTTGTGAAACAGTAAAGATAATTCTGCACAGAAAGGAAGGAAGCCTGACAGAGTAGGGGTCGTCTGTTTTGATATGGAAGGAACTTACCTACCAAATCTTGAACTGTAAGAACCACTTATCTGAATTACATTAGATTGCAGGAAAGTTATTGCTAATTGTGACTGGCATGGCGTGCCTGCACTGCCATAGCTTAATTTCAGTTTTCTCACAATCATGCACACTCAGAGAGATTATTGATTGCTGTTTATTTGGCTTGAACTTATCTTTCTGCTAGCTCTCATTCATCGTTTAGGTGGTTTCCGTTCATCTGCATGTAACTCTGATATTTTTCATATATATGTGGACCTACTTATGACTTCTGAAACTATCTTTTTTTTGCAGGATTTCTTGCCATTGTGTCCCTTGTAAGGGACAAAAGTTTTTGTTCAATGAATGGGAAAGGCATGCCGGCTGCAGAAGTAAAAATTGGAAATCTAGTATTAAAATGAAGGAAACACTGATGCCATTTGGAAAATGGGTTCGTAAAATAACGACATCGTGCTTTCGTTTCAACTTTTTCCACTGCATATATAGATGCTGTTAGTTCTTGTGCAACTGTATAGTAGTGTTGTAGTTTTGAGTTCGATTCCTTTGTTTTTTAGTAATTCTGTTTGCTTGGGTTATGATTGTCCTGCATTTCTCTTTACAGATAGATCAACATCAACCAAGCGTGTGTTCCACATATCCTTCAAAACGCTCCTCTCAGAAACTGAAAAAACAACAGTTACTTGATTTGTTAAATGGTAACTGAGCATTTACTCTGTAGCCTACTTAGAAGATCCAGTTCCCAGGAATTTGAAGTGATGAACCTTGAATTTTTGTACAGAACCTTATGATCATGTACAAGTAAAATGGACAACCGAAAGGTGTGCAGTCTGTAGATGGGTTGAAGATTGGGATTACAATAAGATTGTGATTTGTAACAGGTATTAAGCTCATGTTGCTCACAATGTTTTTCTTTGGTGTGAATCATTTTGAGATATGGACTAAACACTAAAGTTTGCAATTGACCGCATTCATGTTCAGATGCCAGATAGCTGTTCATCAGGAATGCTATGGTGTGAGCGGTAAGCAAGATTTCACCTCGTGGATTTGTAGGGCTTGTGAAACGTCTGAACAAAAGAGGGAGTGTTGCCTTTGCCCTGTGAAAGGTATGTACCTGCTATCCTCTTCTATTTGTGAACTCCTAGTTCTTCCTTCCAGTGGTAACTGGATGAAATAGAATCCGTAACAGGATAATTCATCAGTACTGCTATTAATGTTGAACCTAGGTCTCTTTCTAAATAACAATAGTGACAGCACCACAGCAACTAAATTAAGTTTGTCAAAATCTGATATCGGAAAATCTAGTGTTGACATTCTGTTTTATTGAGCATTTTTGTAATCATTAACCTGGTTCTTATTGGCTTCAACACTTATTTTAGGTGGAGCGCTGAAGCCAACAAATATTGATAACTTGTGGGTACACGTGGCATGTGCATGGTTTCAGCCACAGGTGGCTTTTGCTAGTGATGAGCTCATGGAACCTGCTATTGGGATATTGAGCATGGCACCTCTGCTATTTATGAAGGTTGTATACATATACTGGTGCTATAGCTTAAGTGGTTTAAGATGATTGATCCTGAACGAGTGCTACGTATCTCGTATGTTTGACTACGTTGATCTAATTATGTTCCATTCTTGCCCATTGCTCCAGATGTGCGTCATTTGTAGGCAAATACATGGTTCTTGTACACAATGCTACAGGTGCTCGACTTATTACCATGCCACCTGTGCATCCAGGGCAGGCTATCGAATGGAGGTACAACTAATACTGATCGCTGCAAGAACATGTTGCTTACGCTATTTATCTATGAAGAAAAGTCCATAATTTCGTTTCTTTTGCTTGCATCTCATGTTTTTTAACACATGAACTTTACTATGTTTTCCACGTATGCAGCTGCACTGCTTGGAGAAAAACGGCAAACAGTCAACAAAGATGATTTCATATTGTGCTCATCATCGGTAAGATTTATTAAATGGAAGCAACAGTAAAGCTATAATTTGTTCACATCTTTTTGTTCAATACTGAAAATTGGATTGTCTTGGATTATTTATTTATGTGCAGGAGACCTAACCCTGATAATGTTTTGATAATTCAAACTCCTGCTGGAACTTTCTCTTCAAAAAGGCTTGTTCAGAGTAGTGGCACTATAGCTGCTTCAAGACTGATTAGGAAAGATCTTCCCAAGGATTCGGTATCAGAAGTTGAAACTATAGAGAATTTATGTTCTGCAAGATGTCGAGTTTACGTTAGGAAAGATCTGAAGGTATGCTCCTATATTGGATTATATGTTCTTACCATTTGTAAGGAGATGCCTTGCTTTAACGTTGAAAGAATAATGAATGCACCTTTATGCTAGCTACAAGGTAAGCCACAAAACTTAAGTCTAGCATGATAATATAGCCATAATAGCAGCTCTTAACAATAAAGTTCGGGGAAGTACTTGTTAAGTCTAAGGATGTGGCCATTATCTTTTGATGCTAGTCCTACATGAAAATGGGCAACTAGGATAGTAGCGAAAGTTACCCCTGTGTTACTAGCAAATAGTCTCTGTTCGGGGAAAGTGGTTTCTACTCTCTGTTGTGCTGCACTATGGAATCTAGTTAGTTGGAGGGATTTTTACTATTGAAGGTTTACGAGTCGACGAGTCGTTCCGAGGTTGAGACTCATAGACTAAGCCTGACTAATCGACACTAGTCGACACAGTTGTGACCAAGGTTTTCGAGTTGCGACTCATGCGAGTCGCTCAGGGGTAGCGACTCGGAAAGAGTCGAGCCTGGAGTTTCGACTAGTCGCGACTCCCTTTTCGAGTCGACGCTAAGTTGAGTCGACCTTTGTGTTGCGACTCATCAACTAGTCGACGACTAGTCGAGCGACTCGAAATCCATGGTTGTGACTCATAGACTAGTCGACACTGAAGTGTAGTCGGCCCTTGAGTTGAGACTCATAGACTAGTCTATAGAATAGTCTTGACTAGTCCTTGGTCTCATAATCTATGTCCAACCAAGTGTTATGTCTCAGAAAAAAAATGCTTTCAGCTAACCGTTACATCCAAAAATAGAGCTAAACATGTTTCATAGGCTTGTGTGAACTTGCAAGATACCTTGGAGGCTGGGACATTTAATTCATTTAGCTAGCACAGGTACTAGTTAGAAACCAGTGTGGTGATTTATCCAGACAGTTATCAAAGTGAATGTTTGATATATCTGTAGTTTGTAGCTGTTAGCAGTTGGGTTTTTATGAAGTGTCATAGTGGGATGAAGCAGATTCTGACTTTCAGGCTTAGAGTGGATCGGGTAGCACCATAGTTCACCACTTGCTGATAACCTTTCACATCAGCTTGAATTCCACTAGGATCATTATATATTTTTTAATTACTTTTTGTGAAGTTTATTATGATTTACTCATATGGTGTTGCTCAATAGGCAGTGTTCCTGGCACTTGTCTGCAAAATATAAGTACTGTTGTTGGTTGATATCTTGTACGGATAACCCATTGGTGCACACCTGATTGGAGTTTTCTTGCATGCAGAGATCCCGGGAGGCAGCAATGCCACATCGTGTAAGGGGATATTGTCAACACCGCTGGGATGAAATCGACAGTCTGAATCCACGAAGGGTAATTTTATGAATAATTCTGTAATGTATGCATGCTTATTAGATATCTTTTCCCATCCTTTAGTCAAATTTTCTTATGAAGGAAAACTTTGTACTCTGCAGGAAGAGAGGGATCCGGAATCTTTTTCTACTTTTAAGGAGCGTCTACGTTATCTTCAGGTTACTATATGTCTGTTGGCTTTCCCTTGTACCTTTATATTTGTAGTATGAATCTAATTATTTTTTCTTTATTTCAGAAAACGGAACATAGTAGAGTATGCTTTGGTAGATCAGGAATTCATAGGTGGGGACTTTTTGCTCGTAGGGACATTCAAGAAGGAGAAATGGTACTCCCTCAAACACTATATATGTTATTAATGGAACCAAACATATAAAGTAGAAAGAAAACCGTGTCATTACAACCATGCATATGTACTGTTCAAGTGCTCCCAATTCTGAAGTATTTCCATGGCATTCTGCTATCCTGCACGCAGTGTTCATTAATATGCTGCTGCCCTCATTCAAGAAATTGCTCATGGTTAACATTTTTTTCCAGGTTCTAGAGTACCGCGGTGAGCAGGTCAGACGAAGTGTTGCTGACTTACGGGAAGCACAATATCGTGTACAGGGAAAAGATTGTTATGTGAGTCATCTTCCATACCAGTTCACCTGTTCTGTGGTGTATCTATGAGTGCATCTTTTTCTGTGAAATAACATTATATCTACAACACACATGCTATTTGGCCATCCGAACTGTTGGAAATCACGTGTCGTACACATTATATGGATTTATGATGAATTATTTTAATAGCCTCTGATAATACATCTAACACCAACTACATTTATGCTGTCCTTTTTTGCGCCCAGCTTTTCAAAATCAGCGAGGAAGTGGTTGTTGATGCCACAGACAAAGGAAACGTGGCACGCCTGATTAATCATTCTGTAAGGATCATATAATTAACTTCAAATCTACTTAAGATTCTAAATAGTATGTAGCTGATGTATTTTTATTTTTGCTTCAGTGCACGCCAAACTTTTATGCGAGGATTATGAGCGTGGGGCATGATCAGAGCCGCATTGTTCTAATTGCCAAGAGAAATGTTTCTGCCGGTGAAGAGTTAACGTATGTTGTATATGGTTTCTTTTTTTCTTTTTCTTTGCAGTTGGTCTCAGCAAACTATGTTAAACTCCATGAATATCTTTGTGTTTCTGCAAGGAGGCAAGTAGACTAAACATGTTTTTATGTTGTGTGTAATTTCTAGGTATGATTACCTGTTTGACCCTGATGAGGCTGATGATTGCAAAGTTCCTTGCCTGTGCCAGACTGCTGACTGTCGGAAATTCATGAATTAGGTTAGAGTAGATGCCAATGGGCATTGTCATAGTTTTTTTTTTTTTTTGCTTTAGCATTTTCTTTGTTCATTGGTGATAAGTGGTATATATTACCTTGTTACCTCCTACGCCCCAATTTTTTTCACTCTAGTCTCTAGGAATAAGTTTAGTCAGCTCGAAAGCATGAGCTTCTATTCCTGTAAATGCTTCTAATGTATCCACTATAATCAATTTTCTGTAGTGCCAATTTTGATTATGTTTTCATTTAGATATCACATATTAGTGTACTTGGCGTGTCTACATCAGAAATGAGTGCTCTGGTCGTACCGTGCAAATTACAGGTTTGATGGTCCCAGTGCTCGTTTCTGTGTGAAAAACTACAAGCTTTCAAAGTACTCCGGCATGAGATCTGTAAAAAAAAATCCCGGGATCTTTAGGCATGCAAACTTTCAGTTCTAGACATTTTCGCCTGGGAGCATGTGCATGTGATATTTGATGCGAGGATTGTGAGTATTCATTTTCGTGAAAGGTGCATGCAATCCACACTGTTGACAGTGTTTCGGAGACTTTGCAAGACGACTTGTAGAGATTTAACTATGAACTACATATGGATGTATCTAGACATATTTTGAAGTGTACATTCATTCATTTTGCTTTGTATGTAGACTATAGTAGAATCTCTAAAAGGTCTTATATTTAGGAACGAAGGAAGTATATGTTTTGGTATAGCACAAAACATCTCGTGAAAGGTTAAGGACATCTCCAACTCCAACGCGGGTCATCGGACGGATGCCTCAAATGTCTGCCGACTATCTTGATGAGTCTGCGGACATCGGCCCGGGCACCAGCCATCCAATGTTAGTTCTTAATTAAAATATTCCCTATTTCGAACTTTTGAAAGACAAAATTCAGTGAAAGGCTGATCTCCTTCGGTTGTTGGTGTAGGAGTCAAGAGAACCGTTTCTGCGAAGACTTCTGCAGATGTCATGGAAGGGGTTGAAGTAGACACTGGAGGTGTTGATGGAGCTGGTGGAACTGAAGAAACTGCAGCAGGAGCTGATGAAGATGGTCTCATCTCTGGAGCTGACACTGACATACATCTGGCCTGGGTCTTGAATTGACTGCTAGGCTGGAGAGGGTGACTGTCATCATCATCTGAGGTGTGAGGAAGGGGTACAACACCCACTTCCTTCTTGAGCTCATCAACAGTTTTTGTCAGCCCATCAACCTTGTTGTTCAAAGTGTGGAACTTGTCCTCAACAATCATTTCGAGGCTCTTCTGGTTCTTCAGAATCTCAATGATGTCATTCTGCATGCCTTGGATAGAGCTAAGGATAAGGTCCATCTGCCCATTCCTTGTCCTTGACACGAGAGCACTAGTGGCTCTGGCTGCGTTAGCTGCTACCTGTGTAGTAGATAAAGTGGGATGATCTGGGTTCATCACCACAACATTATCCTCAAACTCAGGCCGTAGTGGCATATGAGGTCGATCAAGGGCATATACATTCTTTTCAAGCTTGGAATTGATAAGCATTTGAATGTGTGGAGCATATCCACATGATCTCTTTTGGTCAGCAACAGTCCTTTTCACGGTCTCAACTATCAAATCCATGACCTGAATCTGGTGTGAAGGTCAATGTGATGCAATATGTTGATGGAGAATCCTCGGATCATCTTGTCATCTCCTGACTTGGGCATCAAAGTGTACCTCAAGATGATGTTGGTGGTTGGCAAACCTGCCTGCAGATAGTACACTAAGCCAAACTTATGTGAATGCACATAATTAACATGGATCTCCTTGTACATCTTAGTCATGGAGTTATGATTCATCTTGGCCTCAAAGTACACATCCAAACCACCATCTTATACTTGTGGAGCTCCTAAGATGGTAGCCCACTCTTTCACTGTCGATTCATACCTGACACCTTGTCTCATCCAAACAATTCCGCCATCACCATAAAAGTGAGTTGTGGAGTAGAATTGCATGATCATCTCATCATTCGAAGGGGTTATCTGCCTACCAACAAATGCTTCAATATCAATAGCCTTGAAGTTTTCTTGCACATGGGGGAAGTAATCCTCATTCTCCTTAATGTAGCCCGAGTCTACATATCTCATGTCACTTACAGCTGGGCTCTTGCCTAGGAGAATGGTCTCATAGAAATCTTGTTGCTCTTTGGTGTGGAATCTGTAGTCTACAACAGTCTTTATCCTTTGAGAATATGGATCTATATCTCTCCATTCCCTCAACCCCGAATCCTTCCTCTTCTTCATGTCCTCAGCAAGAGGATAGTTGTCATTGTGCTCTGGAAGGTGAGGTCTTAGCTTCCTCAAAACTGTCATTTCATCCTCTCCAGCAACAACTCTGGAGGAGGATCCCTTGTTCTTGGCTGCAGCTGGAACATCCTTGGTTGTCCTCTTGGACTTTGGAGCTGTGGGCTTTTTGGGAGCGACTGTCTTGCTCTTGGATGGGGCCTGACTGGTCATGACATCAACAAGCAGCTTCTTCTTCTTCTTGGGAGGAGCCTTGGCAACTGGTTCTTTCTCTCCCTCACCTTCTTCTGGATTTTCATACATAGAAGTTGGTCTTCCAACAACATGTACAATCCTCTTCCCGCTCCTCCTCTTCTCAGCTGGCTTCTTGGGCATAGAGCCCCTAGCAGGCTCAATAGACATGGAAGCCCTAGCACTCTCTGGTGCTCTCATTGCCTCAGTATTGGCATACCCCTTCCTTACTGGCCTCCTAGATGAGGTGGACTCAGTTGCAGACTTCTTAGCAGCTCTCTCTGCTTTGTCTTGCCTTTGCTTGGCAAGAACTTCATCTCGCACAAAATTTGAATCTTCTTCATCAGAATTCAATTTCCTCCTATGATATGGGGCAAACCCAAGGGTGGCCCGATCTTCACGAATTGGAGGTGGATTCCACAAAGAACACGAAGAACGTGAGGAACACGAGGGGAAAACGTGGAGAAATCAAAGGGGAAAACACTCTATTGGACAAGATCCACACCAAGTACTCCTCCAATCACAAACAATACATGAGGTGCATCAAGATCTAAGAACAACAATGGAAATAAAGGATACATAGGTACTTCATCCCAAATCTCTAGGACAGATGGGGCCTTGAATCCACTAGGGATCTTCCCTCGCAAGGGGCCTTGACATCCTCCACGGATCTTCTCCGGTGGAGGCCTTGATATCCATGGGAGAGGTAGAGGAAGGAGCAAAGCTCAGCTATGAGCTATCACTTGCTAACCCGGCTGCTGTAGACTTCGTAGTCCCATCTTCTTCCTTCTCCACTTCCAGGCTTCCCTTGAGGATGGTGGCGTACGTAGGTGCCGGCACTCCCCTTCGTCGTCCGTGAAGCTCCGACCATACCTATGCATGCACACAAGAGGAGTGCCAAGTAGTATACCATCCTCGAAGGGGTCAAGTGAACACGTGTAAATGAGATGATTCACCTTTATGTATGTGAAGTAGTTGTGGCACGTGTCACTTGCCAAACGGACTCTTGCCATGGTGATTTCCGTAGGATGCTCCGCATCATCCCCTCCCCCTTGGGAAAGATCCGTCCTCATATCAAATACCAAATCACCATGGAAAGGAGATGGCGTCGCCGTGTAGAAGTAAACATCATCAAGCACTCATCATGTAGAAGCTCGAAAAGGTCACTCTCTAATGTCTCACTATCTCGTAATTTCTTCAAAAGGGGCAAGGACAACAAACATTTGGGAAAACAAACGTGGTGAGCGTTAGTGCCAAATCAAGCATTCAAGTGGTGAATCACCGCACAAGTGTTGTCATCATGCATAACATATGGTGTGACAAGGGATTGTGTCATGGCATGTAAGCATGCAAATGGAGCATAAGCAATGCAATCATGGAAACAAGTATGCCTAGGTGAGGTAAGGATGCAAAGCATGGCAACCATGTGCGAATCATGGCAATAGTTGTCATCAATCGCATAAAAGGAGCACATCGGTGATGCAACATAAGCAATCATAGCAATCATATCGTGCAAACTAATAGTGCGAAGATGCAACATACTAGGGGAAATCATGGCAAACATGTCATGTGTGCAAATAGTGGGCATACATAATGCACATGACATATCACAAGCACGGAAACAAAACATGATCAAGACATCATCTTAGGCATGGGCCACAAAGCAAACATGTCAATAACAAGTAGTATCTCCACCAAGCCTGCAAATACATATACAAGTAAGAGAATCAAGCGTCATGTGTAATGCAAAGCATGGGTCACAAATGCACGACAAAGGCATAGAAATGTGCATATCATGCAAAGTGAACATGGCAATATGGGCATGACAAGTGTAATGAGCAAGAAGCCATAGAGAGCCATGTAGAAGAAATGCGCGAAGTATTTGCACAAAGAGGGTGGGTGGAGGGTAAGCACTCCATGGTGGCGCACGTCTTCATTGCTCTCTAGAGCTCGTTCCGTCAACTCGTGCGATTGCGAGGTTGACGAAGAATCATGTGTACCTACACAAGAAGGAGACATACGAAACAAAGTGTGTGCGTGGTAAATATACACATCACCCATGATGATGTGTATGTGCACACGAGAGTTAGCACAAGGTAGGAAATACTCAAAGAAATTTGAGGCATGGTATATGAATATGTCATCCATCATGCAATGATAGTTATTATGCTCAACATGAGTGAGACGCAAATTATAGCAAGTGGGTGGCACAAGCATTTTATTCATATCAATGGCAAGCATATTGTGCACAAAAATATGGGAATCATGCAAAGTGTAAGATGGAACACAATCTCCTAATATGTATGAGGAAACTATGGGGGTCTCCTCATGTGCAATAGCGGGAGCATAATATGGAGAATATGGACAACATCCCAAACAATGCATATCTGAAGCTAGGTGGTCATGGCATGTCATATGAGAATTATTGAGCAAATGATACAAAGGAAGCATGGCAATATCATCACAAGAAAAACAAATGCCAATAACCATGGGTTTGTCATCTATGCTATATGAGCAAATGAGATTTACTTTTATGAGATATGCATAGTCACTACGGTGAGATTGCAAAGATGCAATATGGGAAATTTCACGCATAGCATATGACAAGTGTAGTTGATTGTCAAACATGATGTGACCAATAGAATTTTAACATGTTATCCTATGGAGTATAGCATCACAACTAGGTAAGTCAACATGCTCATCATCATATTCATCATAAATAGGGGGCGCATCTAAGCATGAAGAGGACATAGCATGTGAACTATCCATAAGGTGTTCAACATCATGCAAGCAATCAATGTCAAGATAGTCGACTAGTGCAACAAGAGCATCACCTTCACCTATTTTACCATTCTCATTCCACCCATGTGGTGTAGGTGAGGTGGCATAGACCAACTCGTGGTCATCTTCATCATGATGGAACCATGTGGGGGTGCATCATATTACACCATGGCCATAGTCTTGTCCAAAGAAGGATGAAGTCGTCGAGGATTGACGCGTCATCATGTATGGGACCTAGCACCAAATGAGAAGACATAATAGAGGTAGAGGTTAAGTTGTTAGAAATCGAAATGGCCTTACATACCCTATCAACTACCTCGCTCGCTCTATGTGGTGGTGGCTCACACATTCCCTCAAAGTAGGTGCACTCAAACTCACATGTAACATCCCAAATTTTGGAATGTTATAATAAATATTAGAATGAGTGTTTATTTGCTTGAGTGATTGAATTGAGTGAAATTTGAAACTTTTAAAAACTTTTCAGTGAGAGGGAATGACATGACTTTCCCATGTGCTTTTGAACTCAAATTCTTACATTTCAAATCAGTGAGAGAAGATGACATGACTTATTCAAAATAAAAAGATTTGAAAAGTGAATTTGAAAACTATTTGAAAATTTCTGATATGGAGTTCCTTTCATATTTGAATTCCTATTTGAAGTTTGAAAACCCCTTGACAAAAATTTGAGAGGAGTAATGTGACACTCCAAACCAGGGGTATTTTGTGAAGTTTTTGAATCATAAAACCCAGGGGGTTATTTAAAAATTTATTGCAAAAGAATTAAAACCAATTTAGGCATTTTCGGAATTTTTTTAAAAGTATTTAATTTGGCCATGGAAAAATGTTCATTAAATGGCATTTATTTCCTTGATCATTTTGGTATGAAAATCTTTATTTTTGGAAAGGTTTTGAATGCCTTAATGAGTTTTTAATGCCCTAGAAAATAGAAAAGGAAACGAAATTAATGGGTTATTAAAACGACCCGGCCCACCTGACCTTAACCCTCCCGAAACTCCTTTGCAACGGTCACCGACGCTGCTGACCGCGCCCCCTCTCTCACTGACACACGGGACCCACCGCCCGACCGAGCCATCTCCACGGTCACCTCCCTCCTCCCGCTCCCTCCATTCACTCCCGAGCAGTTCTCGTCGGAGCCGTCGCGACCTCCCTCTCCTTTCCTTCCCCGTGCACCATGAGGCCGCCTATAAAAACCCCAGCCCCTCCTCGACCCGTTCCGCCCATTTCCCCCTCGTCCGACCATCTCCTCTCGCTGGAATCCCTCACCGGAGATAACCACGGCCGCCATGCCATTGCCGCACCACCGCTCCACCCAGACGTCCCCGACGCCGTCTGAGCCCACCATCCACTTCGTTGCCATCGTCCGCACCTCCCCGTCCATTCGCCCGAGTCCCGCACCCACCAGAGCCCCTCTCCCCGTCGACACCCGAGCGCCGCCGCCGCCTCCGAGCTCGCCGCCGACGCGTACGACCACCTCCGTCGACGCCAAGACCATCCATGTGATCGCCCTGCTCGCCTGGATCGACTGGACTCCTTCCCCGACGCCGAAGACCATCGGAGACGCCTCCATATCGACCCCGCCTCCTCTGCCTCGCTGGAGCTTCGCCGGAGTTGAACTCCACCGCGGTAAGTCACCGGAGCCCTCCTCCCTCCGTCCGATCTAGAACCTGCGGTTAGGATTAGATCCCGCGTACCCCTTCGGTTTAGATAAATAAACCGACTGGTTTTCTGTTTAGTCATTTAGCCGAACCTTTTTTTATGTTAAGTAACGGCCATCCGCTCGCTAGCTCCCGCACGCACACGGCCTCGGCCAATCACAGCATGCCACGTCATCCCTATCCGTTAGTTAGAATTTTCCATTTTTCTGCTTTGGTTTTAAAAACAGAATAGTTTTTGATTTTCTTTTCTCTATATCTTTTATGTTTTTAATTGTTTTAATTTGATTCTTTTTGCATTGTGTCACAAATTTCATCTAGTTTCTGTAGATATAAAGTTTGACCATATTTGAATAATTCAAAATTGAATTCAAACAGATTTGATTCAAATCTTATTTTCTGAATATCTTGAGTTTAAAAATTTATTTTGAGTTGATTCTTTTTGCTACTTGTCACTAGTGACCTTAGTTATCAGTAGATAGAACGGAATTTTTAGAATAATTGAAATTAGTATTTTCAAGCAAAACAGATTCTGTTTAGTTCTTTTTTAGGTTTATTTATGTTTCTTTTGTTTTAAATTGTTTTAATTTATTTTATTTTATATTAGTTGATAGATTTTATAAAGTTTTCTATTAGATAATAGTAGACCTTCAAACAAATATTATTTTATTAGTTGATTTCATGAAAATCAATTCTAGTTCAATTATAACTTGTAATTGATTCCCATTTGCTAGTTTGATTTGCTATTGGAAAACATCTTTAATAAAAATTGTTTTATAAAAATATACTTTCTGTTAAATTAGTTGTTATATATTTTGTTTTCTGTTATTTTAATATTTTATTGTTTTGCTTGTTGTTAAGTTTATTAGGCAAAAGAAAACTTGTGTTGTTTAGAGTATTGTTTTTCTTAGCTCTTACTTGTTCTTCAAAAGTAATCCTTTTACTAAGTAAATTATTTACTAAAATACTTTTGCTATATTTTTCTTTGTTTTGTTTTGTTACCTTTGAAAATAGGATCATTTGTAGAGAAAACCAACCCTTGGTTGTGTTGATGAAGAAACTTTGTTGTTTTGAGTTTTGTCTTAAGTATTTCCTTCATCAATCTTGTTGCTCTTGGTTTTGTGTTACTTTTTTTGATTGTTAGAATTGATTGCTAGTATGATTGCTTATATGAATACAATGTTTGATTGTATAGATTTTCATCGGAGAGTGACGATTAGTCTATCAAGTTATTTCTAAGAGCGGCATTATTCTTCATCAACAGTACAGGCAAGTTCACTTTGACCATTTTGTTCATACCTATGTTTTATTGCATGTAGTGAGATCATTCAACAAATCCCCCCCGTAGTGTTATTGAAAATTCTTGTTGTCAAGTAGAATGCATGAGGTAGGAACCCACCACTTGTTACTAAAGCTCCGGGAACGTTAGTTATTTTAATGCTATGCTAAAGTAGACGGGGTTTGGTATGAGTGTTCGTGAGTGGTGTGAGAAGGAGGACTCTACGTCAATATGACAACTTCATGAAGGCATCTTCAAGTCCTGCATCTTCAAGATCTCAAGACTTCGAGACTCGAGAATCAAGTTTTCAATACACACTACTGGGTGAAGGATGGTTGATTGGGCACCCCTGGAGTAACCAGTGGATGGCTGGGATGCATGGAGAAGCGCCATGACATCTTGCGGAAAGCTTCACCCAGACTCAAAGAGACGGATGAATACTTCATGCACGGAAGCTTACCTGTGTAGCCACAAGTCATTATGGGCTCTGGCTTGGTTGATCTTTGTTGTGACTCTGGCTGGGTAGTGCTACGAGATGTAGTCGACGTTAGGAATGAATGGGCATTGACAGTAGTCAGGGAAACACTCTGAAAGACCATGTTTCGTTCGTCCTGTTCTCAAACACCAGGTAGTGCGAGGACTTACCAGGAGGGAACGAATCTTGTGGGTAAAGTACACAACACTCTGCAGAGTTAAACCTAATCGATTAGCCGTGTCCCCGGTTACGGACAATTTGAGCTTCTAGACTTGGATCTATCTCTGAACTCTCAACACTGGACTGATAATTAATTGTGGGCAACTTATGATACTTGTGGGCATTAAGACATCGGTTGGCGGAACCATGTCTTGTTAGGTGACTCTATAGTGAAACTCCGGATATTCCTTTGTTGTAGGAAAAATAAATAAAATCAACTTTTATGCAAAAACTCAGACACAAAGCCACAAAGCCTTACTGCATATAGAATAGTTTTTATCTTCTGTTCTACTATGGTGATCTTGCCAGTACATTCAATGTACTGACCTACACTACTGCAACGTCTCATGTTGCAGATACTCTTCTTCGACGAGTAAGAGTACGATTCAGGGTTACGGTCTACACTCAACCTACCGTTGGTGTTATTGGGACTCCACTCCCGTTGACCATTTCCGTTGAGATTTTAAGGTATATATCAGTTTTACGTTAATTACATGTGGTTGCACTTTGATATATACATTGAAGTACTGTGTGTGCCAGCATACTGATCCAGGGATGGCACAGAACACACAGAGGCTTGACCTTTCCAGGTCGGGTAGCTACATCACATATGGTGGAGTCACTCATCTCACTCAAGTTGTGGGGGTTGTGGCTCTCCTCACATGAGAATTGTGGCAACTCGACATATGTGGGGCTAGTGGTGAAGGCACTCTCACTCTCACTATGGTGGCATAAGTCTCTCAACTCATCTCCAAACGCCGAGGTGGTCAAAGGGAAAATCCCATGCTCAACCATCTCGTCACTGTCACCGTGGATGAAGGTCGAAGATGGCACATCATCACTCTCGCCTCCAAAGATGGAAGTGTCATCCTTGCTCGCCACCTTGTCGTTTGCCTCCAAAGCATGCTCCTTGAGTGTCTCCGTAGTCGTAGTCATTGCCGCGCCGTCTTCAAAAAGAGTCATGGTAGAATCGACATCATCAATGCCACAAAGAGGTGTGGCGGTGAAGTCGAACTCGGGAGCGTCGTCTTGGTGCTCGTTGGGCTTGCACATCTCGGTGGTACCATCCTCATGCTCGTTGTCGTTGAGCTTGGTCGTCGCGAAGTGTGCATGGGTTCGAGTAGGCTTGGCCTTGAGTTCTTGTGCCGCCTTGAGAGCACCAATGTAGAGTTTTTCGAGATACTCGTAGTTGTTGTTGGAGATAGGCTTGGTGATGTCGTTATTCAATCCCATCATGAAGTAGAACTTCATCCAGATGGGGTCGGTCACGCTGGCTTGTCGCAAGGCTTTCTTTATCTTCATGAAGTACTCGCCGATGGACTTGGATCCTTGTATGGTGTTCTCCAATTGGCGTTGAAGATGTTCCGTGTAGGTGGAAGGCACAAACTCTCTCTGTATCGCTTTCTTTGTCTTGGAGCAACTCATGTCGAAGCTCGTCGAAGATGTGTGAAGCCACCATGTCGACGCATCGCCATGGAAGTTTCTTGTGGCGCACTTCACTTGATCTTCGGATGTGACTTGAAGTAGCTTGAGGTAGTGGTCCATCTTGCTCTCCCACTTGAGATACTCCTCAGGGTCTTGACTCCCATAGAAAGGAATGTCAAGGTTGATGTCGAGGTCGTAGTAGCTCATGGAAGTCGCGGACTTGAGCTTGGGGAGCTTCTCTTGAAGTTCTTGTTAGCGAAGATGCCTCATATCCAAAGGCGAAGATGCCTTGAAGTCGCTTGGCGAAGATGCCAAAGTAGGTGGTGAAGTGTGACAGCCCGGGACCGACGCTCCAGAAGATTCCAGAAGATTCCCCTTTTATTTCCGTTCTCGTCATGTGTTCGTCTGGTTGTCGCATTCATCATCGCATCATTCACATCATCTGCATAGCATCGTCACCGTTTTCGAAAACTTGCATCCTTTCGTAGTTGCCGGTTCTCTCCCTTTTGCCGTTGCCCGTTTCGAGCCCAACCACACATGCACGCGCCCGTGACATCATTTAAAATAAAACCGTTTTTAAGGTGCGCGAAAAATATTCTCGGATTGGTGTGAAACTTGGCGCGCGGTCTTATTATATTGTAGGTAGACCACCTGTCAAATTTCGTCGCGTTCCGAGTTCGTTTGATACCCCGTCGGTCAGTCGAAGGAGTGAGGTTATCGGTTATCGTCGGACGTTTCTCGGTGTTTCGAAATTCTTGTCACGGGTCGCACTTCCCTCTCTTCCCCTCCTAGCCCCATCTGCACAACCACCGTAGACCCCTCCGCTTCCAGTCCGTCAAATCGACATCCGACGGTTCGAAAACGAACAGCGATCGCTAACCCTAGCCCCCAAACCTATAAATAGTCCCTCCCCTTCCTAATTGGGCAGCCAACCCTAGCTCCACCTCGAATCCCGTGCTAACCCCTCCTTCTCCCTCCTCCAGCCACCAGGCCCGCTTGAGCCCATCTGGAGGCCCGGGAAAGCCCATCCGGGCCCAACCGGAGCTCTCTCGAGCTCCTCCCGAGCTCCCATGGTGACCAGCCCGCAGCTCCTTGCCGGAGTAGCCGCCGGCGGCGACCGGAGCCCTGGCCGCGCCGCCGGATTCTCTCCTCTCCTCTCCTCTCCATCCTTCTTCCTCTCCCTCGCTCCTCTAACCCCGCCGGCCTGCTTCTCCCTCCCGTGCAGGTCGTGCCGCCGAGCTCCGCCAGCCGTCGCCGGGGCCTCCCTCGGTCGGATCCGCGCCCCTCGCCGCCGGGAGCGGTTCCCCCGCGGCCTTCCTTCTCGCCGTGGCCAGCCACCGTCACCCAGTCGCCCCTCGCCGCCACCCCTCGTGCCCTGCTCGGGATCGGGACGAGCGAGCCGCTCCGCCCGCTGCCCGCGTTGACCCTGCATGGGCCGGCTCCCTCGCCCCGGCCCACCAGCGAAATACTTAGATTAATAATATGCCATTTGCATCCCTGCTTAAAAATATCTAACATGCCATTTGTGTTGTTTTTGCATATTCGCATATATATTGCATTGTCATTAATTAACCGTGCCCCTCGCCGATGGGAGCAGTTCCCCCGCGGCCGGATCCGCCTCCCCCTGACCTTCCTCCTCGCCGTGGCCAGCCGCCGTCACCCAGTCGCCCCTCGCCGCCGCCCCTCGTGCCCTGCTCGGGATCGGGACGAGCGAGCCGCTCCGCCCGCTGCCCGCGTTGACCCCGCATGGGCTGGCTCCCTCGCCCCAGCCCACCAGCGCGCCAGCTCCCCTGCCCAGCCGGCCCAATAGGCCCAGGGTGAGCCAGCCTCCCCCCTTGTCTTTTTATTTATTTTGCGTATTTAGAAACGTTGATGAATATTTATCCGTGCACCATTTGAAAATATTTTGATCATGAAAAATGTTTAGAAAAATATGTAGATTAATAATATGCCATTTGCATCCCTGCTTAAAAATATCTAACATGCCATTTGTGTTGTTTTTGCATATTCGCATATGTATTGCATTGTCATTAATTAACCGTGCTTCGAAATTAATATAATAAAGTATTAAAAATGTTCATCTCATTGGCATCGCATTTTCATGCATGATAAAATTGTCGGCATCATGTTTGCAGTGATTTTGCATTAATGATTTGCTATAACGTGAATATGCCTAATACTCGCATATTTAATTGTGAATAATTTTCCACATGAACCTATTCATATTATATATGTTTTCGGGGTAGAAAACCCCATAGAAATTATCTGTGCATTTAGTCTTGCCCTTTGAGCATGTTTGTGTGCATGCCATTTAGTTCGTGATGCCCTTTTGTCATTTTCGTGGGATTTAATCCGTGCATGTTATGAAATAATTTTGAACATGAGAATGCCCTTTGATATGTGTCCTAGCCCTTGGACATTTTGGTTTTCATAGATATGCATGCTTAGATGTTGTTTTGTTGTTGTCAACTTGCTATAAAATTCTGCTATCTTGAGGGTCCAAAATATTTCTAAGTCTGGAATCTGTTATATTTTGTTGCTGTCTTGCCATGTGATTTGCTAGTGACTAGAACTCTTTTGTGGTAGGTGTAATGGAGTTATTTGTTGTTGATAATGTCCTTTAGTATGCTGTTAAGTTTCATGCCATAATATGATTTGTAACATATAGTTTTACTGCTGTCAATATGCCTTCGTGATAAAAACTGCACTGTCTAAGACTGCTATTTTCACTGTCTGAAACTGTTATCAAGTAGCCACCTTGTGAGCTTCCTACCTTGTGGTCCATGCATGTTTTGAATATGATTTGTGAAGATGAAATGAAGTGGATGTTGTATACTACTGCCCCATGCTTAGTTTGTGCATTTTGGAATCTTGTAGCTTGTTGTTTTCATGGGTGCAAAAGGCCATGTTGCTGTTGTTGGCAGTTCTCAACCAAAACTTATTTTGTTGATTGTGGTTGAACCGTAGCTCCGTTTTGGACATGCCATATGAAACTTGCTTAGAATCTCATGTAGCTTTATAATAACTTTTTGCATTCATGATTTGAAATGTTTGTGATGGTATTTGCCATGCATTCGCATTCATGACATGTGCATCTTGTATTGCTCATATCTTTTAGACCGTAGCTCCCTTTGAGATGTTTTATATATGTAAATCGACTAGAATGACATGTAGAATGTCATGGTGACCTTTATTCTGCTGTTTAATAAATATAAAATATGATTAGTTCAGATCTGGACCAAATTCGAAATTAACATATGAGGTCATATTCGATATACCATTACTATCATTGCTATGCTAGTTGTCTCGCTTCTATCGTTATTTCTCGCTACCTACCACTTGTTTGTTAAGCCTCCCAACATTGCCATGAAAAGCCTCTAACCCTCCACATCCCAGCAAACCTTTGTTTGGCTATGTTACCGCTTGCTCAACCCTTCTTATAGCGTTTCTAGCTGCAGGTGCAATTGCTTCCATGTGTCAACATGGACATTCTTTTGTTATATCACAATATTGCTGCTATTTAATTTAATGCACATATATACTTGGTAAAGGTGGAAGGCTTGGCCTTTTGCTCGGTGTTTTGTTCCACTCTTGCCGCCCTAGTTACTTGTGAACCGGTGTTATGTTCCATAATTGAGCGCTCCTAACATGCTCAGGGTTGCTGTGGGGACCCCCTTGATTTTCGGGTTGGAATAAAACTTGTCTGGCAAGGCCCAACATTGGTACTACATTTGCCTAATAAGTAATGAACTTGCATAGGGGCTTTCCGGACCCCATGGATAATTTAATCAACCCCCGGGCCAGTGCTCCGCATGAGTGTTGGTCCAAAAAAGTCAATAGCCGGTGGCCACCAGGGCAACTCTGTGTTTGGCCTACCGGAAGTTTGGACAATCTGTCGTGTCCTGAGAACGAGATACGCGGCTCCTATTGGGTTCGTCGACACGTCGGACGGCCTTGCTGGATTTGTTTTACCTTTCTCGAACGTCTTGAGTGAGGAATTCCGATTATTCTTCGGGCTATCTGGAGGTGTTGGATTTCCTTTGGAATTGCCTAGGAAGATCACGAGATCCGTGGTTGAGGTTATTCCCGCTGCGTGTGGTTAATTTATGATGGATGAGTTGGAGCACCCCTGTAGGGTTAAATCTTTTCGAGAAGCCGTGCCCGCGGTTATGTGGCAAACTTGGATAATTTGTTTAACACCCGGTCATAGCAAACTTGAAGTAAACTCTAATAAAATATACCAACTGTGTGCGTAACCGTGACGGTCTCTTCTCGTGAGTTCTTATCCGAAAGAGAACACGGTGGGGTTATGTTTGACGTAAGTAGGTGTTCAGGATCAGTTAGTGATCATAACTAGTTCCCGTTCGTTATGCGTAGTCCACCATACCTTACTTTCTGTACTCGTAAGTTAGCCACTCAAATGAATGCTTAGTCGCTTGCTGCAGCCTCACCACTTAACCATACCTTACCTATTAAGCTTTAATAGTCTTGATACCCTTAGAAATGAGATTGCTGAGTCCCTGTGGCTCACAGATTACTACAACAATAGTTGCAGGTATAGGTAATGCGATGATTTGACGTGAGCGCGTTGCTTGATTTGATTTGGAGTTCTTCTTCTTCTTCTTCAATCTTGGATGGGTTCCAGGCGGCAGCCTAGGATAGCAAGGGTGGATGTCATTTTATCGTTTGATTTCGTCCGTAGTCGGACCCTGCTCTTCTGTGTGATGTCTGAGTATGTTATTGTATTGATGTGACTCTGATGTAGCTTGTGGCGAGTGTAAGCCAATTTCATATACTCATCTCTTTTGTACATGTACTTGTAATGATATCCATTCTTGCGAACGCATCGAGACGCGCTTCTATCCCCGTCGAGGCCCTTGTGCCAAAATAAGGATAGTACCGCATCTTGGGCGTGACAAGTTGGTATCAGAGCCTGTACCGACCTAGGAGCCCCCTTGATTGATCGAACTTGGCCGAGTCGAGTCTAGTAAAAAAACTTTTTGGAGTCTAGTTATATCGGAGAGTAGGATTCTTTTTTACGCCTCTTCTATGCTCTGGTGAGGTATTTGACTTAGGAATTTTGATTCTACTCCTCTTCTCGCTCAATTTTTTTAGGATCACGTGGGCATTTTAGAAACTATATGATACCGATGTGATAGGGTTCTGTCTTGGTGCCTCCTGTCTGACTTGATTTCTTTCGGGGAGTCGAGCTCCAGGGAATGTTGGCGCATCGTTATCATTCAGCTTCCTTAGTATCTCAGGATGGAGGATGTTCGGAATTGCTTCAATACTTATCATGGTGAGATAAGATCGGAGTCACCCAGTACTAGGGAGGCGTCCGGGGTACCACCATGGTTTAGTATCGTTGTGAGTTCGAGGATTCGAGATTAGACGAGTTTGCGGAGTTTCTTGAATTATAGTGTGGAAGGTTGCGGGCACAGTTGCAGCTGATTACCTAGGGTAGGTTCCTAGGTCCGCAACCCGAATCGCATAAACAAGAAAGACTTCGGAAGTTCTTAGGTGGGAATTCAAGTAGGTACCTAGGATTATCTTTCAACAAGTGCATAGTGGGTATGTATTTGTCTGGATTTTTTTATAAGCCTCATCCTTCGTTTTGTTTTGAATATGGTAATTCGAGTTGCTTCGATGACAAGTGGTGATCTCATATCTTTCCGAAGTAGTGTTCTCGTATTTTTGTGGGAATGCTAATTCTTTTGCCCAATAAAGTTGTCATATCAATTCTTTTCCTATCGGTGTGCTCCTCTTCAAGATAATTCCATCCTCTTCAATATTTGCAAGATCAATCCGCATATTTCGTTCCGGAGTTTGTCTCATCTGTTTCAAGTTTTCTTTGTTTTTCCCACCCTCCCACCCTTTTTCTTCAATGATTAAATTCTCATCCAAGTGTTTTTTCTATTCATGTAATGCTTCTGCTAGCTTCTCTTCTATCTTGTTTCTGGTGATTTCTTGTGGAGATTCGCAAGAGTTCCATTTCAAGATCTATCCTCATATTCTTTGTTCTTGTTGTTATTCTTCTCCGGTGGATTCAATTCAAGCTCTCGGTGTTCATAATATCCTTTCTCATTCGTTCAATGGTTTCCATGTTGGAATTTCTTTTTTAAGCCTCTCTCACTTATTCTTATCTCTTCTATCCGGAGTGCTAAAGATATCTCAGAGATTCGTGTTTTCTTTCATTCCTTCCAAATTATTTCGAGGTCTCACCTCATCAAGCTCTTAATTTGTACTGGTGCAATCTCTCTTGTAATCAATTGTTTCAATGGTGGTTTCTTTTGAGTGGGCCCATAACCCACAGGTCTTTCCCTAGGATCATACCTGACTCTTCTAATCTTTCTGGATATGTCCTCAAGATCTTTTCAATATGATGTAAGAATGTTTTTCATCAGTCATATTCCTTCCATGATCGCTTCTAATCATTTTCATTGTTGGCTCAACCTTTCCTTATTCATTATTCCGGAGTATCTCAGTAATTCATGGTGTTGTTTCTCGTCATCATTCTCTTCTTGAAGACTAAAGGAGAGTTTCTCTTAAATCATTGTTCATTCTTTCAAAGATTCATGGTTTCAGCTGGTTGCTATCATCTCAAATTGTTTTGATCATGAGTAATTTCTCCCATATCTATCCGGTGCATTCCATATTTGTTTTCACTTCTTGATCCCCGAAGGCCATCATTTCAGATGATTTCTTCGTTCTCAGCTTTCAGCTCTCGTTCTCAAATTCTTCTTGATTGTTGTCCCTTCGTTCGTATCTCAGTTATTCCGATGCCTTGTTTAGTTTCTATTAGGCAAATCTTGATCTCTTTGTTCTCATGTGTCCTCTTTAGTTTCTAATTCTTTCTGGTGCCTTGTGAAGTCTTCTATTAGGTGGATCATGCTCTCTTCGTTCTCATGTTATTTCATCCATTTGCTTTATCCTCTTTTGTTTTGAATTCTTTCGGTGTTCTCATTCAAGACTTCTTCAAGTTTGTGCTCTATCTATCTTTCCTATCTTTTCCAAAAGAATAAGTGGTGTGTGGAATCCGTTGCTTGTCATCAATTTAACTTGATGAAGGATAGGCATATCAGAATTCTTATTCTTGTTTCATCCAAGTGATTTCAATCCTTCTTTCAGGGTTGTTCATGATATCAAATTCCTTATCCCAAGTGGTCATCTTTCTTTTCCGGAGTTCCTAGTTTTTTCTCAAATATCTTTTCTCTAAGCTTCATATAATTCATAGCAAGGCCTCAATCTTGTTATTTTGCATCCTTCAATTCTATCTATCATCCTTTCGTTTCAGAGTTCTTCCGGAGCTTTTTCATGGTAGTGCATCAAGATTTCTTTCATTTTCAACAGTTCTTCAAGATTCTTGTTGGAGGTGCTCAAGTGTTCTTTATCTTGGATTTCTAAGTTTAATTACTTCTCCATTGTCTTTTGAGATGGTGTTATTAAATTCTTGATTATGAGGAGTCTCGAAGGTAAATTGTCAAGAATAAGATAAGTAAACCCGTCTTGTCTTCTCGGAGTTATCTTGGATTGGATTTCACCTAAAGCATTTCCTAAGGATTATTGCTCGCATGGTGTTGTAAATAATCCAAGTTTTCTCCTCCTCCTCTTGGTGAAAGAAGTTTTTGCATTTCTTGTTGCTCTCAAGCAATCAATTGTTTTTCTTGTGGTAGGTTGTCACCTCATAATTTTGAGATGTTTTCCATAAGCCCACAATAAGCTTGTTCTTTTCGTTGTTGGTGTTCCAACAACTCCATTCAATATCTTCTTCCTAAATATGCTTTCAAATTCATTTGTGTTGGAAGTTATCATTTTCTTCTTAGTTCTTTTCTCTTCAAAGATCTAGCTTCTATTCTTTTGTTCCGGAGGCCTTGTGATGTTGCTCTCTTTAATCAATCATCTTGCCTTGTCTAGATCATGTTCTTTCTTGCTCATTCATTAACCGGAGTGCTGTGCACTGTTTTCATAATCCTTCCATCTTATGAAGTTTTGATTCTATTCCAACCAAAATTTGGTGTATCTCTTTCAATTTCTTTCAATCATATCTAATTTTTCCTCTCTATCCTACCGAAGTTCTGCCGAAAATTTCTTGTGAATTCTTGCTTGTTCCCATGTTATTCTTCACTTGGTTTCACTCGTTTGTCTAAGAAGCAACTAAGTTTACCTTTTGCTCTTTCTCTTCCCCTTTTCATTCTAGATCTCGGGACGAGATCCTCATGTAGTGGAGGAGAGTTGTGACAGCCCGGGACCGACGCTCCAGAAGATTCCAGAAGATTCTCCTTTTATTTCCGTTCTCGTCATGTGTTCGTCTGGTTGTCACATTCATCATCGCATCATTCGCATCATCTTCATAGCATCATCACCGTTTTCGAAATCTTACATCTGTTCGTAGTTGCCGGTTCTCTCTGTTTTGCCGTTTCCCGTTTCGAGCCCAACCACACATGCACGCGCCCGCGACACCATTTAAAATAAAACCATCTTTAAGGCGCGCGAAAAATATCCTCGGATTGGGGTGAAACTTGGCGTGTGGTCTTATTATATTGTAGGTAGACCGCCTGTTGAATTTCGCCGTGTTCCGAGTTCGTTTGGTACCCCGTCGGTCAGTTGCAGCAGTTAGGTTATCGGTTATCGTCGGACGTTTCTCGGTGTTTCGAAATTCTTGTCACGGGTCGCACTTCCCTGTCTTCCCCTCCTAGCCCCATCTGCACAGCCACCGTAGCCCCCTCCGCTTCCGGTCCGTTGAATCGACATCCGAAGGTCCAAAAACGGACAGCGACCGCTAACCCTAGCCTCGAAACCTATAAATAGTCCCTCCCCTTCCTACTTGGGCAGCCAACCCTAGCTCCACCTCAAATCCCGTGCTAACCCCTCCTTCTCCCTCCTCCAGCCACCAGGCCCGCCCGAGCCCATCCGGAGGCCCGGAAAAGCCCATCCGGGCCCAACCGGAGCTCTCCCGAGCTCCTCCCGAGCTTCCATGGTGACCAGCCCGCAGCTCCTTGCCGGAGTAGCTGCCACCGGCGACCGGATCCCTGGCCGCGCCGCCGGATTCTCTCCTCTCCTCTCCTCTCCCTCCTTCTTCCTCTCCCTCTCTCCTCTAACCCCGCCGGCCTCCTTCTCCCTCCCGTGCAGGTCGCGCCGCCGAGCTCCGCCAGCCGTCGCCGGGGCCTCCCTCCGCCGGATCCGTGCCCCTCGCCGCTGGGAGCAGTTCCCCCGCGGCCGGATCCGCCTCCCCCTGACCTTCCTCCTCGCCGTGGCCAGCCGCCGTCACCCAGTCGCCCCTCGCCGTCGCCCCTCGTGCCCTGCTCGGTATCGGGACGAGCGAGCCGCTCCGCCCGTTGCCCGCGTTGACCCCGCATGGGCTGGCTCCCTCACCCCAGCCCACCAGCGTGCCAGCTCCCCTGCCCAGCCGGCCCAATAGGCCCAGGGTGAGCCAACCTCCCCCCTTGTCTTTTTATTTATTTTGCGTATTTAGAAACGTTGATGAATATTTATCCGTGCACCGTTTGAAAATATTTTGATCATGAAAAATGTTTAGAAAAATATGTAGATTAATAATATGCCAGTTGCATCCCTGCTTAAAAATATCTAACATGCCATTTGTGTTGTTTTTGCATATTCGCATATATATTGCATTGTCATTAATTAACCGTGCTTCGAAATTAATATAATAAAGTATTAAAAATGTTCATCTCATTGGCATCGCATTTTCATGCATGATAAAATTGTCGGCATCATGTTTTGAAGTGATTTTGCATTAATGATTTGCTATAACGTGAATATGCCTAATACTCGCATATTTAATTGTGAATAATTTTCCACATGAACCTATTCATATTATATATGTTTTCGGGGTAGAAAACCCCATAGAAATTATCTGTGCATTTAGTCTTGCCCTTTGAGCATGTTTGTGTGCATGCCATTTAGTTCGTGATGCCCTTTTGTCATTTTCGTGGGATTTAATCCGTGCATGTTATGAAATAATTTTGAACATGAGAATGCCCTTTGATATGTGTCCTAGCCCTTGGACATTTTGGTTTTCATAGATATGCATGCTTAGATGTTGTTTTGTTGTTGTCAACTTGCTATAAAATTCTGCTATCTTGAGGGTCCAAAATATTTCTAAGTCTGGAATCTGTTATATTTTGTTGCTGTCTTGCCATGTGATTTGCTAGTGACTAGAACTCTTTTGTGGTAGGTGTAATGGAGTTATTTGTTGTTGATAATGTCCTTTAGTATGCTGTTAAGTTTCATGCCATAATATGATTTGTAACATATAGTTTTACTGCTGTCAATATGCCTTCGTGATAAAAACTGCACTGTCTAAGACTGCTATTTTCACTGTCTGAAACTGTTATCAAGTAGCCACCTTGTGAGCTTCCTACCTTGTGGTCCATGCATGTTTTGAATATGATTTGTGAAGATGAAATGAAGTGGATGTTGTATACTACTGCCCCATGCTTAGTTTGTGCATTTTGGAATCTTGTAGCTTGTTGTTTTCATGTGTGCAAAAGGCCATGTTGCTGTTGTTGGCAGTTCTCAACCAAAACTTATTTTGTTGATTGTGGTTGAACCGTAGCTCCGTTTTGGACATGCCATATGAAACTTGCTTAGAATCTCATGTAGCTTTATAATAACTTGTTGCATTCATGATTTGAAATGTTTGTGATGGTATTTGCCATGCATTCGCATTCATGACATGTGCATCTTGTATTGCTCATATCTTTTAGACCGTAGCTCCCTTTGAGATGTTTTATATATGTAAATCGACTAGAATGACGTGTAAAATGTCATGGTGACCTTTATTCTGCTGTTTAACAAATATAAAATATGATTTGTTCAGATCTGGACCAAATTCGAAATTAACATATGAGGTCATACCGGAAATGCTATAAGTTGTTTCTGACCTTATTTAAGATGCCTAGATAGTTAGTTTACTTATGCTTCACCTCTTACCATGTTTAACAACATTTAATATTGTCGTGTACGTAACAAGAGTAAACTAAAAATTCGAATGTGGAGTTTCGTCAATATGCAACTCGTTGCATATTGAGCTTCACTTTAATGTGTAGAATTTGATTGGTGTGAATTGTCATGCCTTGCATATTAAACCGGACATGCATCATGTTTGTTTGCGCATCGTGTCATGCATATGTTGTGGTGTATCTTGTGTTGATTGTTGTTTCCGATTGCTTCTTCTCGATAGAGTTCCGAAAGCGTTCGGAGTGTGAGGATTCATTCGACTACGTTGGCTCGCCTTCTTGATGGACTCGATCTTCTTCCGAGCGGGATCTCAGGAAAGATGACTCATTTCTCTGCATACCATTACTATCATTGCTATGCTAGTTGTCTCACTTCTATCATTATTTCTCGCTACCTACCACCTGTTTGTTAAGCCTCCCAATATTGCCATGAAAAGCCTCTAACCCTCCACATCCCAGCAAAACTTTGTTTGGCTATGTTACCGCTTGCTCAACCCTTCTTATAGCGTTTCTAGCTGCAGGTGCAATTGCTTCCATGTGTCAACATGGACATTCTTTTGTTATATCACAATATTGCTGCTATTTAATTTAATGCACATATATACTTGGTAAAGGTGGAAGGCTTGGCCTTTTGCTCGATGTTTTGTTCCACTCTTGCCGCCCTAGTTACTTGTGAACCGGTGTTATGTTCCATAATTGAGCGCTCCTAACATGCTCGGGGTTGTTATGGGGACCCCCTTGATTTTCGGGTTGGAATAAAACTTGTCTGGCAAGGCCCAACATTGGTACTACATTTGCCTAATAAGTAATGAACTTGCATAGGGGCTTTCCGGACCCCATGGATAATTTAATCAACCCCCGGGCCAGTGCTCCGCATGAGTGTTGGTCCAAAAAAGTCAATAGCCGGTGGCCACCAGGGCAACTCTGTGTTTGGCCTACCGGAAGTTTGGACAACTGTCGTGTCCCGAGAACGAGATACGCGGCTCCTATTGGGTTCGTCGACACGTCGGGCGGCCTTGCTGGATTTGTTTTACCTTTCTCGAACGTCTTGAGTGAGGAATTCCGATTATTCTTCGGGCTATCTGGAGGTGTTGGATTTCCTTTGGAATTGCCTAGGAAGATCACGAGATCCGTGGTTGAGGTTATTCCCGCTGCGTGTGGTTAATTTATGATGGATGAGTTGGAGCACCCCTGTAGGGTTAAATCTTTTCGAGAAGCCGTGCCCGCGGTTATGTGGCAAACTTGGATAATTTGTTTAACACCCGGTCATAGCAAACTTGAAGTAAACTCTAATAAAATACACCAACTGTGTGCGTAACCGTGACGGTCTCTTCTCGTGAGTTCTTATCCGAAAGAGAACACGGTGGGGTTATGTTTGACGTAAGTAGGTGTTCAGGATCAGTTAGTGATCATAACTAGTTCCCGTCCGTTATGCGTAGTCCACCATACCTTACTTTCTGTACTCGTAAGTTAGCCACTCAAATGAATGCTTAGTCGCTTGCTGCAGTCTCACCACTTAACCATACCTTACCTATTAAGCTTTAATAGTCTTGATACCCTTAGAAATGAGATTGCTGAGTCCCTGTGGCTCACAGATTACTACAACAATAGTTGCAGGTATAGGTAATGCGATGATTTGACGTGAGCGCGTTGCTTGATTTGATTTGGAGTTCTTCTTCTTCTTCTTCAATCTTGGATGGGTTCCAGGCGGCAGCCTGGGATAGCAAGGGTGGATGTCATTTTATCGTTTGATTTCGTCCATAGTCGGACCCTGCTCTTCTGTGTGATGTCTGAGTATGTTATTGTATTGATGTGACTCTGATGTAGCTTGTGGCGAGTGTAAGCCAATTTCATATACTCATCTTTTTTGTACATGTACTTGTAATGATATCCATTCTTGCGAACGCATCGAGACGCGCTTCTATCCCCGTCGAGGCCCTTGTGCCAAAATAAGGATAGTACCGCATCTTGGGCGTGACAAGTTGGTATCAGAGCCTGTACCGACCTAGGAGCCCCCTTGATTGATCGAACTTGGCCGAGTCGAGTCTAGTAAAAAATCTTTTTGGAGTCTAGTTATATCGGAGAGTAGGATTCTTTTTACTCCTCTTCTATGCTCTGGTGAGGTATTTGACTTAGGAATTTTGATTCTACTCCTCTTCTCGCTCAATTTTTTTAGGATCACGTGGGCATTTTAGAAACTATATGATACCGATGTGATAGGGTTCTGTCTTGGTGCCTCCTGTCTGACTTGATTTCTTTCGGAGAGTCGAGCTCCAAGGAATGTTGGCGCATCGTTATCATTCAGCTTCCTTAGTATCTCAGGATGGAGGATGTTATTCAATTTCCTGGGATAGCAAGGGTGGATGTCATTTTATCGTTTTATTTCGTCCGTAGTCGGACAAGACCCAAACTACAAACGTAGCATATGATCATGTCAGTCTATTGCTACTGTTTTCTGCATGTCAAGTATATGTTCCTATGACCATGAGATCATGCAACTCACTGACGCCGTAGGAGTACCTTGTGTGTGTCAAACATCGCAACGTAACTGGGTGACTATAAATGTGCCCTACAGGTATCTCCGAGGGTGTCTATTGGGTTGGCATGGATCAAGACTGGAATTTGTTACTCCGTGTGACGGAGAGGTATCTCAGGGCCCACTCGGTAATACAACATCACAATAAGCCTTGCAAGCAATGTGACTAAGTGTTAGTCATAGGATCTTGTATTACGGAACGAGTAAAGAGACTTGCCGGTAACGAGATTGAACTAGGTATGGAGATACCGACGATCGAATCTCGGGCAAGTAACATACCGAAGAACAAAGGGAACATCATATAGGATTAACTGAATCCTTGACATAAAGGTTCAGCCTATAAAGATCTTTGTAGAATATGTAGGAACCAATATGGGCATCCAGGTCCCGCTATTGACCGTAGAGGTATCTCGGTCATGTCTACAAAGTTCTCGAACCCGTAGGGTCTGCACACTTAAGGTTCATTGACGTTTCGGTAGTATAGAGTTATGTATGGTGGTGAACGAAGGTTGTTCGGAGTCCCGGATGAGATCCTGGACGTCACGAGGAGATCCGGAATGGTCTGGAGGTAAAGATTGATATATAGGAAGTCCTGTTTTGGTCGCCGGAAAAGTTTCGGGCTCATCAGTAGTGTACCGGGAGTGCCGGGAGGGTACCGGGGGACCATCGGGAGGGGTGTCTCGACCCAAGAGGCTACATGGGCTGTGGGAGGAGGTAAACCAGCCCCTGGTGGGCTGGACGAAGCCTCCTCTAAGGGCCCATGCGGCTGGAGTGATTTGAGAAGGAAAAAATCCAAAGGTGGAGAGGTGGAAAGAGTTTTCAAGTGGAAAGGAGGAATCCTACTCCTAATAGGATTGGAGTAGGACTCCTCCACCTCCAATTTCGGCGAGATATTGAGGGTTTGGGGCTGCCTCCTCCCCTCCCTCCTTCCTATATATACTAGAGGATTTAGAGGGAAGAGCTAACCCTAATTGCCACGTGCTACCCTCTTCTTCCTCTAGATCGTTTTCTCCTCTAGATCGGTTTTCAGTGGTGCTTAGGCGAAGCCCTGCTGGAATTCCTCCACCACCATCGCCGCAACGCCGTCGCGCTGTCGGAGAACTCATCTACCTCTCCGCTCTCTCTTGCTGGATCAAGAAGGCGGAGATCGTCATCGAGCCGTACGTGTGCTGAACGCGGAGGTGCCATCCGTTCGATGCTAGATCAGAAGGACCATGATCAAGATCGCGAGACGGATCGTGATGAGATCGCGGGATGGATCATGATGAGTTCACGGGACAGATCATGATTGGATCACGGGACGGATCGTGATGAGATCGCGTGATGCTCGGCGATTTGGATCGCGAAGACGTTCGACTACACCAACCACGTTTCTTAACGCTTCCCGCTTAGCGATCTACAAGGGTATGTGGATCCACTCTCCTTATCATAGATGCTCATCACCATGGATAGATCTTGCGTGTGCGTTGGATTTTTTTTGTTTCCCATGCAACGTTTCCCAACAGACTCCTCGAGCATCCCCTTGACGTGAGACCAACGCCAAAAATTCCTATAAATACTAAAACCTCCAGAAAGAAACCTAGATAAGAAGTTCCACCGCCACAAGCCTCTATAGCCACGAAAAACCAATCGGGAGCCCGTTCCGGCACCCTGCCGGAGGGGGAAATCATCACCGGAGGCCATGTTCATCATCCCGACGGTCTCCATGACGAGGAGGGAGTAGTTCATCCTTGATGCTGAGGGTATGTACCAGCAGCTATGTGTTGGATCTCTATCTCTCGTGTGATTGAGATGGCACGATCTTGATGTACCGCAAGCTTTATTGATATAGATGAATCATATGGACTTTTCCCCTCTCTATCTTCTCGTGATGAATTGAGTTTTCCCTTTGAAGTTTTCTTCTCGGATTGAGTCTTTAATGATTTGAGAACACTTGATGTATGTCTTGCGATGGGATATCCATGGTGACAATGGGATGTTCTATTTATCCACTTGATGCATGTTTTGGTGATCAACTTGCGGGTTCCGTGACCTTGGGAATCTATGCATAGGGGTTGGCACATGTTTTTGTCTTGAATCTCCGGTAGAAACTTTAGGGCACTCTTTGAAGTTCTTTGTGTTGGATCGAACATGATGAATCTAAATTGTGTGATGCATATCGTATAATCAAGCCCATGGGTACTCGTGGTGACATTGGAGTATCTAGGTGACATTAGGGTTTTGGTTGATATGTGTCTTAAGGTGTTATTTTAGTACGAACTCTAGGTCTGTTCGTGACACTTATAGGGATAGCTCATAAGATTGATCAGAAAAGATAACTTTGAGGTGGTTTAGTACCCTACAATAATTTCTTTTTTTGTTCTTCGCTATTTGTGACTTTTGAGTGAACTCTTTGTCGCACGAGAGGTATTTACATATGATTCAACTATGTCAGTATTGTTGAGAGAAATTGCACTAGTGAAAGTATGAACCCTAGGCCTTGTTTCTAAGCATTGCAATACCGTTTGTGATCACTTTTTTATTAGTTACCTTGATGTTTTTATATTTCCAGATTACAAAAACCCATATCTACCATCCATATTACACTTGTATCACCATATCTTTGCCGAACTAGTGCACCTATACAATTTACCATTGTATTGGGTGTGTTGGGGACACAAGAGACTCTTTGTTATTTGGTTGCATGGTTGTTTGAGAGAGACCATCTTGATCCTACACCTCCCACAGATTGATAAACCTTAGGTCATCCACTTGAGGGAAAATTGCTACTGTCCTACAAAACTCTGCGCTTGGAGGCCCAACACGAGTCTACAAGAAGAAGGTTGCGTAGTAGACATTAAGCTCTTTTCTGGAGCCGTTACCGGGGAGGTGAGTGATTCAAGGTATATATTTAGATCTTGCAATCAAATCTTTTAGTTTCTTGTTTTTCACTTGTTTGGTTTTATAAAAGAAAACTACAAAAAAAATATGCAATTGAGGTTGCCTCATATGCTTCATCTTCTTAATGTCTTTCGTGAAAATGATGGAAAGGTAAATTGTGCTCAAGTGTTAGAAGAACAAGTTATTAAAATGTTTGGCACTAAATATTTGAGTGATGAGCATGATTGCAATATTGTTAGTATGAATTCTCTGAATATTCATGATGCTAATGATATGCAAAGCCACAAGCTTGGGGATGCTATGTTTGATGAATATGATATTTTTATTCCCCGAGGTTTTGAAGAGCAAAACTATTATGATGATGAGATGCCTACTATCTTTGATGATTATGATGATGACATGTATGCTATAAAGAGTGATAGTAACCATGAAACTTGTCATCATGATTTTAATATTCAATGTGGTTATGTCAATCAAGTATCTCATGATAGTTATTTTGTTGAGTTTTCTCCCACTATTATGAATGAAAAGAAAATTGCTTATGTGGAGAGTGACAAAATTTCTATGCTTGTGTATCATGAAGAGAATGCTTTATGTGATGGTTATATTTTGGAATTCCTTCATGATGCTACTGATAATTATTATGAGGGAGGAACATATGCTTGTAGGAATTGCAATAATATCAAATTTCCTCTCTATGTGTTCAAGGTTTTGAAGTTATGCTTGTTTTGCCTTCCTATGCTAGTTGATTCTTGCTCCCATAAATTGTTTGCTGACAAAATCCCTATGCATAGTAAGTGGGTTAGACTTAAATGTGCTTGTCATGAGATTCATGATGCTCTTTTGCATGTTTCAATTATTATTCCTGTACGAGCATCGTTGAAATCATCATGCCTAGCTAAAAGGCATTAAAGAAAAGCGCTTTTTGGGAGACAACCCAACACTTTTACCTTATGTTTTATGTGTTCACATGATTAAGCTACTGTAGTAATCATGTTTTGTGTCTTTTATTTCAATAAAGTGCCAAGTAAAGCCTTTGGGATAGTGTGGATACTTGCTTGTTTGATTCTGTGCAAAAACAAAAAGTTTTACGTCCAGTATATGAATTATCTGATTTACTGGAGAGTCAAAAAAAATCTGAGATGTTTACACAACATTTCTATGTAAACTACGTGATACTTGATAATTTTTCAGGATTTTTAGAGTCATAGAAGTTAGGTTATCATTCATATCTTTACAGACTGTTCTGTTTTTGACAGATTCTGTTTTGCATGCATAGTTTACCTGTTTCAAGTGTTCCTATAGCTTATATTGAGTAATATAAATTGGGAGAATGATGGAATATATTAGGTATCATGTGGTAATAATTATGAATCTTGTCTTGACAGTACCTAAGTGAATGATCTATCTTTATTACACTAACCCTTCTCGCGAAGTTCCGTTGAGTTTTGTGTGATTGATGTTTTCATGTTTTGGGTGAGACACCGATATTAGGACAATTAGGAGTGGAAAGAACCTAATCTTGGGGATGACCAAGGAACCCCCAAGGTGATATCTAAGGAATACTCAAGCGCCTAAGCTTGGGGATGCCCCGGAAGGCATCCCCTATTTCGTCTTCAACATTTTTTTGAATGGAAACTACAGGGCTTGGCCCCACAACATTTTATTATAAATTAGAAAAAGAATGTCATATGTACAGATCCACAAGCAGTGGAAAAAAATTAAAATAAAAGAGATATAACTAAGCTAAGTAACATGGGAAAGTAAAGGAAGAGATCTTCAAGGAGGCAGGAAAGCAATCCAGTGTAGTAGTTCCTCCTTGTGTCTTGATTTTATCCTGTGGGCCATCAGGGAGATGTTATGGATGAATCGAGACTTCAATTTACCAAAAGATGGTCTTATCTTCCTAAAGATATTATTTCTAACCATCCAGATATTCCACCAAGTTAAAAATACCACCTTTGCAAAGGAAGGCTTATCAAACTCTTTCCTGGCTTGGACTGCAATATCCACCATGTCATTGCTGGCAGGCCAGTCTATCTGCAAGTAGTTCCAAACTCTAGCACTGAAGTTACACTGGAAGAACAAATGATTTCTGTCCTCAAAAGAGCTAGCTCTGCATAACACATATTCAGGACCATCCTCAATTTTCCAGTGCCTTCTCTGAATCATGTCCTTTGTGTTCACTCTGTCCATAATCACTAGCCATGCGGACATTTTAATGGACATAGTACAACAACTCTTTCAAATCCAATTCAGGATTGGGTTTGCCACAATTGTCCTATGAACCAGGTCATAATACTTTTTGGTAGTGTATTTGGATTTGTTACTATCATTCCAAGACCATCATCCAGGTTGCAGTCTATCTCTAGCAAAATTATGCAAGCATTGTGAGAGGGTTTGAAGCTCCACATATGCTTGTTCAGATAAGGGCAATTGGAAAAGGTCCAGCAGGTTGTCAGCACCTAGAAATTGCTGCACTGATATCCTCTGATCCAAACAGTAGGAGAATAACCTTTTAAATTTATCTTGGAGTAACAAACTGCCATTAGTAGCCCAATTGTCACTCCAAAACAAGACAATATCCCCACTGTTAACTTGAACCACGGACACTGCTCTGAATTTGTCCATAAGTTTGGAGACACCCCTCCACAAAAATGTTCCACACAAAGTGTGGTGTCGTGGGGAACCTTACCATAATAATAGGAATTCCAAATTAGTTGCACCCATGGAATATCCTCCTTGTTTTAGAACTTGTCCAGATGTTTAAGCAGTAGAGCATCATTTTGCAGTCCTAGGTTTAGAATGCCCACCCTCCTTGTTCTTGGGTCTACAAACTAGAGTCCAAGCAGCCCAAGAGTGTCTAGTTTCCTGTACATACTTCCTCCATAAGCACTGCCTCTGAATCCTTTCCAATTGTTTCAAAATACCAGGTGGAATTTGGAAGCTACATAAGAAGAATATTGGCATTGAAGAGATTACAGAATTAAGTAGTTGCAATCTTCCCCCCTGGGGCAAGAACCATGAGCTCGCAGTGAGCCTCATCTCCATGCAATCAACCAGGTGCATGAAATCAATGATCCTAGGCCTTGTTGTTCCAAGTGGTAGGCCAAGATAAGTGAAGGGCATTGTCCCTATTTTACATCCCAGAATAGAAGCCAACTCTTCTGCCAGGTTGCTGTCCACATTAATGGGATTCATTGAAGACTTGTGGAAGTTAATTTTAAGTCCTCTTGATTGTGAAAAAATCATAAGAGCCTCTTTTAGCACCACCAACTGATCTCTCTGAGCAGGGATAAATAAGATAGTGTCATCAGCATACTGCACCACTAGGAAGTCTGGATCATGTGAAGGTATTGGTAATGAAAGCAGGCCCCTATGGACCATGTTATTTAACATTGACTGGAGGATATCAACTGCTAGAACAAATAGCAAGGGAGACAGAGGATGTCCTTGCCTGATCCCACATTTGCATTTGAAATGCCTACCAGGAACTCCATTTACTCGCACACAAGATGTTCCAAAGGATAATAGCTCTTTGACCCATGAAATCCACTTCCGAGGGAATCCCTTGGCCTTCAAAATGGTGAGAATAGCGTCATGCTCAATAGAATCAAAGGCCTTCTCAAAATCCATCTTAAATAGAATTATGGGCCACCTTGACTGCTTGCATTGATGAATATACTCAAAGCTCCAGGCCAGACAATCCTGAATTGTTCTTGTTTTGATGAACCCATACTGATTCTTGTGAATACACCTCAAAATCTCCTGTTGAAACCTGTTGGCAGTCATTTTTGTTAGCAACTTAAGACCAAAGCTAGTGAGGGATATTGGCCTATAATCACCCACTCCCTTAGGAGTATTTGTTTTTGGTACCAAAACAATAAAAGAATCATTAATGTTCTCTAGCTTGGCTCTTCCTGCATGGAAATCCTGTACCAATGTGTTAAAATCATGAGAAATAATGTGCCAACACTTCTTGAAGAACAACCCGTTAAATCCATTTGGCCCTGGTGATTTTTCCACTGGCATTTCCTTCACTACCTGATCAATTTCCTCTTTTCCTGTCACGCCCAAGATGCGGTCCTATCCTTATTTGGCACGAGGGCCTCAAAGGGGATAGAAGCGCATCTCGATGCGTTCGCAAGAATGGATATCATTACAAGTACATGTACAGAAGAGATGAGTATATGGAATTGGCTTACACTCGCCACAAGCTACATCAGAGTCACAGCAACACAATAACATCTCAAACATCATACATAAGAGCAGGGTCTGACTACGGACGAAACCAAATAATAAAATGACATCCACCCTTGCTATCCCAGGATGCCGCCTGGAACCCATCCAAGATTGAAGAAGAAGAAGAAGAAGAACTCCAAGTCAAATCAAGCAACGCGCTCACGTCAAATCATCACATTACCTGTATCTGCAACTGTTGTTGTAGTAATCTATGAGCCACAGAGACTCAGCAATCTCATTTCCAAGGGTATCAAGACTATTAAAGCTTAATAGGTAAGGCATGGTTAAGTGGTGAGGCTGCAGCAAGCGACTAAGCATATATTTGAGTGGCTAACTTACGAGTACAAAAAATAAAGTATGGTGGTCTACGCATATCGGACGTGAACTAGAATTGATCACTAACTGATCCCGAACACCTACTCACGTCAATCATAACCCCACCGTGTTCTCTTCCGGATAAGGACTCACGAGAAGAGACAGTCACGGTTACTCACACAGCTGGTGTATTTTATTAGAGTTTACTTCAAGTTTGCTATGACCGGGTGTTAAACAAATTATCCAAGTTTGCCACATAACCGCGGGCACGGCTTCTCGAAAAGATTTAACCCTGCAAGGGTGCTCCAACTTATCCATCACAAATTAACCACACGCAGCGGGAATAACCTCAACCACGAATCCCATGATCTTCCTAGGCAATTCCAAAGGAAATCCAACACCTCGAGATAACCCGAAGAAAATCAGAGTTCCTCACTCAAGACGTTCGAGAAAGGTAAAACAAGTCCAGCAAGGCCTCCCGACGTGTCGAAAATCCCGATAGGAGCTGCGTATCTCGTTCTCAGGACACGGCGGATGAGCTAAGCATACAATAACTGAAGTCCCGGGTTGCCCCAGGTAGCCCGCACGGTGCTCTAGTTTGGACTAGCACCAGCAGCACTGGCCCCCCTATATTATGTTAAATTAATCCACGAGGGGGCGACCCTCTATGCATTTAAAAGGTGATTAGTTTTATTATGATGGGCAAATGTAGTACCAAAGTTGGGCCTTGCCAGACAAGTTTTAATCTAACCCGAAAATCAAGGGGGTCCCCATAACAACCCCGAGCATGTTAGGAGTGCTCATTTCTGGAACATAACACCGGTTCACAAGTAACTAAGGGCGGCAACAGTGGAACAAAACACCAAGCAAAAGGCCAAGCCTTCCACCCTTTACCAAGTGTATATGTGCATTAAATTAAATAGCAGCAATATTGTGATATAACAAAAGAAGGTCCATGTTGACACATGGAAGCAATTGCACCTGCAGCTAGCAACGCTATAAGAAGGTCTGAGCAAGCGGTAACATAGCCAAACAATGTTTTGCTGGGATGTGGAGGGGTTAGAGGATTATCATGGCAGTGTTGGGAGGCTTATCAAACAAGTGGTAGGTAGCGAGACATAACGATAAAAGACGAGACAACTAGCATGGCAATGATAGTAATGGTATCCAGGGAAATGTGTCATCTTGCCTGATATCCCGCTCGGAAGAAGAACGAATCCATGAAGAAGAAGAATCAACGTAGTCGAACGAATCCTCACACTCCGAACGGTTCGGAAACTCTATCGAGAAGAAACAAGCCGAAGAAACAACAATCAACACACGATTCACCACACATATGCAAGATACGATGCACAAACAATATGATGCATGTCCGGTTTAATATGCGATGCACGGCAAATCACAACAATCAAATACTACACATTAAAGTGAAGCTCAATATTCAACGAGTTGCATATTGACGAAACTCCACACTCGAATTATTTAGTTCACTCCCGTTAGGTACACGACAATATTAAATGTTGTTAAACATGGAAAGAGGTGAAACATAAGTAAACTATACAATCTAGGCATTTTAAATGAGGCCGGAAACAACTTATAGCATTTCCGAAATGACCTCATATGTTAATTAAGAAATTGGTCCAGATCTGAACTAAACACATTTTATAATAGTTGAACCACAGAATAAAGCCTACCATGTTATTCTACACGTCATTCTAGTCGATTTACATATATAGAACATCTCAAACGGAGCTACGGTCTAAAAGATATGAGCAACACAAGATGCACATGACATGAATGCAAATGCATGGGAAAACAATCACAACCATCTCAAATCATGAATTCAACAAGTTATTATGAAACTACATGAGATTCTAAGCAAGTTTTATATATGGAATGACCAAAACGGAGCTACGGTTCAACCACAATCATCAAAACAAGTTTTAGTTGAAATCTGCCAAAAACAGTAACATAGCATTTTGAACATATGAAAACAGCAAGCTACAAGATTCCAAAGTGCACAAACTAAGCATGGGGCAATAGCATACAACATACAATTCATTTCATCTTCACATATCATAAGCAAAACATGCATGGATCACTTGGTAGGAAGCTCACAAGAAGGCTACATGAAAACTGTTTCAGACTTGGTGGAAATAACAGTTTTAGACAGTGCAGTTTTTATCATGAAGGCATATTGACAGCAGTGAAAATATAAGCTACAGGTCATGAAATTGCATGAAACTTAACAGCATGTTAAAGGACAACATCAACAACAAATAACTCCATTGCATCAACCACAAAAGAGTTCTGGATCACTAGCAAATCACATGGCAAGATAGCAACAAAATATAACAGATTCCAGACTTAGAAATATTTTGGACCCTCAAAATAGCAGATTTTTATAGCAAGTTGACAACAGCAAAACAATACCTACACATGCATTTCTATTACAAACAAAATGTCCATGGACTAGGACACACATCAACGAGCAACTTTCATGCTGGCCCACGTAGGCCGGTTAACGCTCAGCGGGTCGAGCGCTAGAGCTCCTCCCGAGCGCAGGTGGCCGAGGCCATGGCAGAGGTCAACGGCGGTGTGGATGGCACAGGAGGTCCACACGCCGGTGGCAGGAGGCAGGGACGGGCGGATCCGGCGGCGGGGCGACGAGATCCGGCCGGCCGCTGTCCGGAGGGAGGCGGCGACGCTTGGCGGCGGCGCTAGAGGAGCTCGACGGCCATGGCGGAAGGAAGAGCACCTGCGGGAGAGGGAGAGGGGGGTTAGGAGAGGAGGAAGGAGAAGGGGAGAGGAAGGAGAATCGGCGGCGGGGCTGCTCCGGCGGTTGCCGGCGGCGGCTGGCGGCGAGGCCGGCCGGTCGGGCAGGCTGCAGGCAGGGCTTCGGGCTCGAGCACGGTTGCCTTCATGTACGGCTCGGGGAGCTCCGGGAGAGCTCCGGTTGCGCCCAGATGGGCTTTCCCGGGCCTCCAGATGGGCTTGGCGGGCTGAGGGATGGAGAGGGAGAGGAGCTAGGATTTGGTGGCACGCGAAACGAGGTGAGCTAGGGGGTATAAATAGGGCTAGGGCTAGGGTTACGCACTGTCCGTTTTCGGACTGTCGGGTGTCGGTCCGACGGTCCAGAAGCGGAGGGTCGGGCTGCGGCGGCTGTGCAGAGGGCTAAGTGGGGAAGAGAGAGAGAAGTCTGCGACCCGGACACGGAGATGAAAACACCGAGAAACGTCCGATGATAACCGATAACCGCACTGCTACGACTGACCGACGGGGCATCTAACGGACTCAGAACGCGATGAAAATCGACGGGCGGTCTACCTAGACTATAACAAGACTGCACGACAAGTTTCAACCCGATCCGACAATACTTTTGCGCGCGCTTAAAAACGGTTTTATTTAAAAGATGTCGCGGGCGCTTGCGTGTGTGGTTGGTCTCAACGGGCAACGGCAAGAACGGAGAGAACTGGCAACTACGAACGAATGCAAGTTTTCGAAAACGGGCGATGATGCAATGCAGATGATGCGAATGATGCGATGACGAATGCAACAACCAAAACGGAACACATACGAAAACAGAAAAGAAAGGGGAATCTTCTGGAATCTTCTGGAGCGTCGGTCTCGGGCTGTCACAACTCTCCTCCACTACACGAGGATCTCGTCTCGAGATCTAGAATGAAAACGGGGAAGAGAAAGAGCAAAAGGCAAAACTTAGTTGCTTCTTGACAAACGAATGAAACCAATGAAACATGAAGGATGCAGGAGATGAAGAATGAAGAACAAGCAAGAATTCACAGGAAATTTCGGCAGCACTTCGGTAGGAAAGAGGGGAAAAATTTGATAACATGGAAACAAATTGAAAGAGAGGCACCAAACTTCGGTTGGAAAAGATCAAAACTACACAAGACAGATGGAACAAGAAAGATTTGACAGCACTCTGATTAGAAGAACAACCAAGAAAGAATAAGATCTTGACAAAGCAAGAAAATAGATTGAAGAGAGGAACACCACTTTGCCTCCGGAACAAAAGAATAGACGATAGATCTTTGAAGAGAAGAGAACTGAGAAGAAATGACAACTTCTAGCACCAATGAATTTGAGAAGCATGGTTGAACAGAGTTGTTGAAACACCAACAACGAAAAGAACAGCTTGTTGTGGGCTTATAAACAACATCTCAAAATAATGAGGTGACAACCTGCCACAACAGAAACAATAGATTGACTGAGAGCAACAAGATAAGCAAGCTTCTTTCACCAAGAGGAGGATGAGAAAACTTGAATCATTTAACACCATGAAAATGATTGTTGCTATCATGGTTAAATCCAACCCAAGATAACTCCGAGAAAACGTGATGGGTTTACTTATCTTTTCTTGACAATCTTCCTTCGAGACTCCTAATCAAGAATTTAATAATACCATCTGAAAAGACAAGGAGAATGAATTGAATTTAGACATCCAAGATAAGGAACACTTGAGCACCTCCAACAAGAATATTGCAGAACACTTGAAAATGAAAGAAATATTGATGAACCACCATGAAGAACCTCCAGCAAGAACTCTGAAACGAAAGGATGATAGAAAGAATTGAAGGATGCAAAAAGAACAAGATTGAGGCCTTGCTATGAACTAGAAGAAGCTTCGGGACAGGATACTTGAGAAAAAAAAACTAGGAACTCCGGAAAGAAAGATGACCACTTGGGATAAGGAATTTGATATCATGAACAACTCTGGAAGGAGAATTGAAATCACTTGATGAAACAAGAATAAGAATTATGATATGACTATCCTTCATCAAGTTAAATTGATGACAAGCAACGGATTCACACATCACTTATTCTTCTTGAAAAAGAATGAAGAGAGAGAGAGATAGATCACAAACTTGAAGAGGTCTTGCACGAGAACATCGGAAGAATTCGAAACAAAAGAGAATAAGCCAATGAATGATATAGCATGAGAACGAAGAGAGCATGATCCACCTAATAGAAAACTTCACAAGGCACCGGAAAGAATTTGAAACACAGAGAACACATGAGAATGAAGAGATCAAGAACTGCTTAATAGGAACTGAACAAGGCACCAGAATAATTGAGATACAAACGAAGGAACAACAATTAAGAAGAATTTGAGAACGAAAGCTGAAAGCCGAGAACGAAGAAATCTTCTGAAATGATGGCCTTCAGAGGATCAAGAATGAAAACAATTATGAAATGCACCGGATAGATATGGGAGGAATAACTCATGATCAAAACAAATGAGATGAAAGCGACAAACTGAAACCACACTCTTGAAAAGAACAGACAAAGATTTAAGAGAAACCCTCCTTCGGCCTTCAAGCTAAGAATGATGACGAGCAACAACACCATGAATCACTGAGACACTCCGAAACAATGAATAAAGAAAAGGTTGAGCCCACAATGAAAATGATTTAGAAGCAAACTTCAAGAAGGCATATGACTGATGAAATTCATTCTTACGTCATATTTAAAAGAACTTGAGAATATCTTCGGAAAGATTAGAAGAGTCAGGTAGGATCCTGGGAAAATACCTATGGGTTATGGGCCCACTCAAAAGAAACCACCGTTGAAACAATTGATTAAAAGAGAGATTGCACCGTTGAAATAATTAAGAGGATAAGGATGAGAAAAAATGTCTTCTGAGATATCTTCAACACTACGGATAGAATAGAGAGGGATGAATAACAAGAGAGGCTTGATAAATAATTCCAACATGGGAGAGCAAATAGAGAATGATAATGATATGGTGAACACCAAGAACTTGAATTGAAACCTTCGAAAAAGAAAACAAAGATGAATACCAATAAATGATAACTTGAGCACTGAGCATCTTCATAAGGAATCACCAGAGAAAAATAACAACGAGAACAAGGAATATGATGATAGATCTTGAAATGAAACTCTTGAGAATCTTCACAAGAAATCACCGGAAACAAGATAGAAGAAAAGATAGAGGAAGCGATACATGAATAGAAAACACACTTGAATGAGAATTTAATCATTGAAGAAAAGGGCGGGAGGGCAGGAAAAACAAAGAAAACTTGGAACAGATGAGACAACTCCGGGAAGAATAAGAGGATTGATTTTGCAATATTGAAGAGGATAGAATTATCTTGAAGAGAAGCACACCGGTAGGAAAAGAATTGATATGATAACTTGATTGGGCAAAATAATTAGCATTCCCACAGAAATATGAGAACACTACTTAGCAAGATATGAAATCATCACTTGACATCGAAGCAACTTGAATTACCATATTCAAAACGAAACAAAGGATGAGGCTTATGAAGCAAGCCAGAAACAAATACATATCCACTATGCACTTGTTGGAAAGATAATTCTAGGTAACTACTTGAATTCCCACCTAAGAACTTCCGAAAGCTTTCTTGTTTATGCGATTCGGGTTGCGGAATCAGGAACCTGCCCTAGGCAATCACCTGCAACTGCATCCGCAACCTTCCACACCATAATTCCAGAAATTCCGCAAACTCATCTAATCTCGAATCCTCGAACTCACAACGATACTAAACCGTGGTGGTACCCCGGACGCCTCCCCAGTACTGGGTGACTCCGACCTTATCTCACCACGATAAGTATTGAAGTAATTTTGAACATTCTCCGTCCTGAGATACTAAGAAAACCGAATCATAACGATGTGCCAACATTCCTCGGAGCTCAACTCCCCGGAAGAAATCAAGTCAGACAGGAGGCACCAAGACAGAACCCTGTCACATCGGTATCATATAGTTTCCAAAATATCCGCGTGATCCTAATTTTTTTTTGAGCGAGATGAGGAGTAGAATCAAAATTCCTAAGTCGGATACCTCACTAGAGCATAGAAGAGGAGTAAAAAGAATCCTACTCTCCGATATAACTAGACTCAAAACAATTTTCACTAGACTCGACTCAACCAAGTTCGATCAATCAAGGGGGTTCCTAGGTCGATACAGGCTCTGATACCAACTTGTCACGCCCAAGATGCGGTCCTATCCTTATTTGGCACGAGGGCCTCAAAGGGGATAGAAGCGCATCTCGATGCGTTTGCAAGAATGGATATCATTACAAGTACATGTACAGAAGAGATGAGTATATGGAATTGGCTTACACTCGCCACAAGCTACATCAGAGTCACAACAACACAATAACATCTCAAACATCATACATAAGAGCAGGGTCTGACTAACCATCAAAGTTTGAGCAGCAAAAGTACAACACATAGTGATGCACAACAAAACCAGAGTACCCCACAAGAGAAATAGTTCACCAGTATCACAACCGATCAACATAAAGAACATATAAAACCTAAGATAACTAGCAGATTTAAGGGGCTTGCCAAACCCATAAAAACCATTGGGAGAACACATCATTTATCAGGAACTATGGCCGAATCTTCAGTAGGGTTCAGCCATAAGCTTCTCCCGAGTGAGCAACTTCGGATCCATCTCCAACTCCAGCCCTGCACTCTATAGAACTGCAATAGGCGTTTCAGGAGGAACCATGAGCTACTCACTTTGCTGGGCCTTGGCATCCATTGGGCTGTTCTGCTGGGCCTTGGGAGAGACTGCAATAGGCTTAGCCCTTGGCCTCTTCTTCCTGGGCTGCTGGGGCAACTCTTCAAAAACCTGTTTGAAACCATCCCGCCGAGCAGAACCCGTGGTGCAGCGTCTCACTGAAGTTTCCACAATTGGTGCAGCTTTCTTCTTATTCTTTCTAGGTTTCACTCTCTCAGTAGAGAACACAGTCGGAGTGCCCCTAGTGCATCCATCAATAGTGGCAGTGTGATCAGTAAATAAGGCACACGCCACAGGCCGCCTTGGCAGTGTGATCAGTTGACGAGATGACGAAGGACAATCATTAGGCCTAACCAGATTAGAAACCAAGAGATACTCATCAAAGGCAATGCTCCATGCACGCTTGGAGTAGATCACCTAGCCCAAAGGTTTACAGAAGATAGGGTGAGGTACCTCCAGAACATCAAACTCTGGTAGTAACTTGAGGAAGGTCCTTTGCCAAATCATCTCAAGGGGAAGCGTTGGGCCTTCCCTCACACGAGTCATGACTATGAACATTTGCTGATGCTGAATGATAGGTGCCTGGTAAGGAATAATTGCAAGCTGTTCAACTGGCACCACCGGGTCTGCTGCATTATGCTGTTCTTACAGTACTATCTGATCAACAGAGTCTGAAGCTTTAGGTTGGTCGATGACAATAGATACTTGATCTTTCACTGGCAGCTGCTGCTGTGTGTGTGTGTGGGGGGTGGGGTGGGGGGGTTCCTCCCAAACTGCATGACCCCATCCCTCAACATCATTTTCCTGCACTGGGGGCTCAGGCTCCAATGGAGCTTCATTCCATCCAAGCTGCGGGTAGGGAGGCAGGACGAAGGGGATGTTGTCTGGCACTAACTGTCTAGGTAGAGGGTGCGGGTTGCCGTCCAGTGGCATTGGATCCTCATGATTGGGCATCTGATATGCAAAATCCGCTCCAAGAACATAACAAGCTGCAGTGCAAGAAACCCTTGTGCCCCCCATTCAGCATAATCCCCAAAGACCACACTGCATGGAACCAGTGGTGTGTCGGGAAAAGAGGCCCTGACCAAAGTACGGACCTAGTATGGATCCTCACTGTTCCAAGATTGAAATTTGCCAATGGTATTAACTGCCTGTATAATCAACTCCGTGGTGCGACAATCTAACGAAATACCAATAAACATAAGCAACCCATCTCTGAATCCATGCGCTCCCCTAAATCCCTATCCCCCATCGTGCTTCATAAAACGAACAAATCGATCGTTCCCAATATCAAAGGAGCATGCTGAATCAGACCATAATGGACCACTGGATCTCTGACTTGAAAAAGACCAACGCCATGGAAACAGGGTTGAGCAGAGCGCACCACAATACCTATGTTTTGTAGGAACTCGACCACTTCCTCTCGGACCGACCCCAAAGGGTTCTCTAGACGAGGCATCACCTACGCAATCATATAGTCCTCATGGCGGCGCGTCGGCCTCGACGATGGCATGCTGTAGGTGCACAGAAGACGTACCTGACCACCTGTGGGGACCCCGACTCATAAGTCGTGATCATCGAATGCACGTGTACAATGACCCCAGAGATCAATGCTCAATGAACACACAAAAGCTGAATAACAAGAGTCTTACATCCACATTTAGCGTCTTACACAAATAAAGACCATGAAGGTCTAGTCTTACATAGATAGGGCCACAAGGGCCAAACACTTAAACATAACAAGCAGCGGAAATCTTGATCGAAAGCGTGAACCCATGCCACCCGCCTTAAACCTACAGACATTTTGACTGGGAAGCATCCTAGTTCGTATGTTCGTCACTAACGAACTCTTCACCGTACTCCTACTCTTCCATGCCTGGCCAATTAATTAACCAGTGGAAAGACAATGAGTACTTTGAATGTACTCGCAAGCAACCCATGTTTGGAACAAGGCAATAATAATGCATGATATAGCACTAAGTCGGTATTTTGCAGAAAGCTAATTTTGAATGCAATGACATGATCAAGTAACTAGGTAAGCATGCATCAACAGTTGGCATATATCCATATGGACAAGTTATAGATATCATCATAAACAGGGGGTTGAACATCTCATGCTCAATCATCATGTCAAGTCATCTGACTTATCTCAAATGCCATCTCTGTGTCATCCACACACACCCACACACACCAAGTTTTTAGGAAACATCTGGACGTGGCTTAAGCAGCACCACCCAACTGTCCTTGACCGTGGACATGGCTATTAGAATAGTTTTACACTCTGCATAGGTTGCACACTTTACCCACAAGACTCAGGGAATAACATACCCGAGGTAAGCACACGAACATTGCCTTTCCCCTAGCAATACTAAACAAAGAGTCCACTCGTTGGTTCCATCCCGCATGATATACATCACACATATCATCCATGAGGGCATGCAACGGTGTGCTCGGTTCCTGTGAAGATAGCGCATGATCGTCCATTCTGGTACGACCCTGTATCGAGAGTGACCACGCCACTCCCTCCACAAGTAATGCGTGCTCCTTGCTAGTACCCACCAAAGTAATCAACAAAGCCCCGTCCCATAAGGGGTATTGTGGTTGTGCATGTAAGGTTGGGACGATCGACAAATCTTAAACCCTTCGTTTTCGAAAACACACGCTCACTTATTCTGGTACACCACTTCTTTCTCAAGTGGTTACCCAACTCATCATAATCTCCCTCGGGCATTAGTGGCACCCGACGGGGTTTTCAAAAAGTCTTTGAAATCATTTCTTTGCTTCCATCACCATGCATAATCCCAACCCCACTTGCGTAGCATCTACTAGCATCCTATCTACTCCCACCCGCACAACCCTCATAAGGATGGTAGGGTCATGCATGATGCAAGTATCATCGGAAAAAGTAATGGAGGCGTCCCACTGAAGTGATCACCACATCACTTGATCAACAACAAGGAATAAGGTGCTATATGACATGCATGAAAATGGTTCTTAACATGGTCAAAGGGCTGCTTGCCTGGCTCAACAAAGTCTTTGGGTGCAACTCCCTTGTCAAGAGCGCAATCTATCGTCACGATAAATAACAATAATAATAAGCATCACACAAAAACAGAGCACATAAAGTTACTATTAAAATGCTACCCTATTCTGATAAATACTAAAAACTATACTAAAAATATTTTTCTAGGGTTTTGATGTGAAAACATTTTTGAAAACTATTTAAACAAAGGCAAAAAGATGCCTAAAATAGGTTTTAAAATAAAACAATACATAAAAAGTTTTCAACATTTTTCACAAATGGCACTATTAAATCCTACATATTATTCTAAGATTTTAGGTGGAAAAATATTTGGCATTGGATTTTTATTTTGATCTGAGGGATTTTTGGAAGTCACAACATAAAAGAAAAAGGGGAAAGGGCACTGTGCCTTGGGCCAAATGCCCAGCCGCACTGGGCCAACCGGCTAGGCCGGCCCAGCTGAGCTACGGGCGCACGCGTCCAGCCAGTTTTGAACTTGATGTGCGGGCCCTAGCGTCAACAAGAGAGAGAGAGGGATAGAGGTGTGGGGATGATAGGGGGGTCATATCTGTCATCTCCCACCTCTGGATAGGAGGGGCGATGCTCACCGGCGAGGATGGACCCAGCGTCGAGCCATTGGTCTCCTAGAGGTGGAAGGGCGACCGGAGGTGGTCTGGCTCGCCGGCGACGAGCACCCGAGGCGGAGGAGGTTCCGGAGGGGTTCACCGGCGGTGCTCCTCTACCAGAAATGGAAGGGGAGGAAGGGGGAAGAGGTCGGAGGGACCCTACGGGCCCGATGGATGAGAGAAGAGTGCCAGAGCGGGCCTGTGTCCCGAGATCGACGAAGCTTCGTCGCGGTGGCGCCTCGGTCGATCTCGAGCACTAGTGATTGGGGGGCTCCAACGGGGGCTCGGGACGGCCTAATGGGAGAGAGAGGGAGGTTCCACAGAGGAGAGGAGGTGCAGGGAGGCCCTTTTTATAGGCGCTCGGTGGTCCACTGAGCTCGGGTGCGCTGACGAGCTCGGGGCTGAGGCCAGAGGCCAGAGGCCATAGGAGGGGACGGGGGTGAGTCTGGGGCGTTCCTGGGGCTGGTCTAGGTCCAGGGGAGGGAAGAGAGAGGGAGAGGAGCGCGCGCGTGTGAGGTAGCTCACTGGCCAAGCAGGGCGGTGCTCGGCATGCACGGGAGGAGGGATAAAGAGGGGGAGAGAGGAGAGGGCCGACACGGTGGCATGGTGCGAACGCCGAGGGGGCCCAAGTGGCGAAAGGGGGAGGCCCAAGGCCGCCGGAGCCATGCAGTGGGCAACGGCTATAGTGCCTGTCAGCACTGTAGCATGCTCCAGAGTGTGCGTATGGCATGCCACAACATGCCAACGTCGTTTTGTGTGCGTCCAAAGGTGTCTAGGGGGTCTACGGGCATCTAGGCTAGGGGAAATATCATTGGATGCCCTGGGAGGAAGATAGAATAAGAGAGGGGAGAGAGGGGTGTTTTACTGCTGTCTAGAGGGTAGAAATGGGGGTTTCACCCTCCAATCATGGAGCTGTGGCCAAGCAATGCTTACTGGAGGTAAAATACCATTGCAAAATGATGTGGTAAAAATTTGGGCTCAAGAAAAATAGAGGAAGGGGGTCAAACAGGGTTTTTGCCATTCTTGCAGAAGGTGTTTGATGGAGATTAGGGCAAGCAAATGGGCTTTGCTTGCCATAAGATTTGAAAGGAGCAAAAGGTGATTAGAACTAGGCCTGATCACCAAGTTTGATCTTGATTGAAGAAAGTTCACAATGTAACTTTGTGAAACCCTAGAAATCAACACAATCTGGTTTCTGTAGATCTAGTCATGCTAAGATAATCCCCTTGACGTACCACTTAGTGTAGCACCATTATTTGGTGATTAGAACATGTCCACAAAGTTTGGGGACAAGGGAAGAAACTTCACAATGTAAAGTTGTTTAAATTTGAATCTAGACATGGAGGGTTTTGGAACAGTTTTATGAATCAAAACAATTTGGGTTGAGATGAAACTTTGCAAGATCATCACCTATGACAATGTTGACTTGCTGGAATTGTCTTGGAATTTATTGAGAATATTCCTTATAGAAATGTTTCAAAAGCTTGATTTGGACAAAAAGGGTTTTGAGGGGTTTTGCCCTTGATTTTGAACATGACCATGTGTTGAAACTCATATATGTGGAAAATATATGTCCATTGAGTTTCCCTAAATTTTCTCAATATTTTGAAAGCATTTAAATAATTTTTCCCTATGAAAAACAATTTCTGGTCTTAATAAAAAGCCTTTAAATAAAATATGAAAATAATCTTGAAAATTAATATTTGGTGGTTTTGGGAAGTCATAAATATAGTAGGTTTCAAATAAAGCCTTTGGGGAAAAATCATCCACCCAATTTGAGGACTTGCAGTGCAAACCTCAACTCACAGGTTTTTGAAAATCTAATTTGAATAAAACCCTTTTGGCCAAAATAATATTTGGTAAAAATAGTTTTGGGAACTATTCACATGGCATGATCATTGGGCAAGAAGTTTGGGTCAAGGAAGATGAGTATGGAGAGGGATAGAATCTAAGAGTGCCATACACAAACAAGCAAACAAGCAAACAAGCAACAATTCAAACAAGCACAAGCACTAACAAAGTTTTAATTGGTTCCAAATTTTGTAAATCCAAGCATAACAAGGTGATACAAACACAGGGTGTGACAGACCTACCCCACAAGAATCTCTTCCCCGAGATTCCTAGGCTAAGCGCTAAAAAGATAAGGGAACTCAGATCTAAGATAGTCTTCATGCTCCCAGGTTGCTTCAACTTCAGTGTGGTTGCTCCATTGGACCTTGAAGTACTTGATGGTGCGGCTTCGGGTGCAATGCTCTGCTTCCTCCAAAATGTGAACTGGCCTCTCACGATAAGTGAGGTCTGGCTGAAGATCGATGGCTTGATGGTCGATGTCCTTGTAGAGGTCGGGATGGTTGGGAACTTAGAGACACTTCCAAAGTTGTGACACATGAAAGACGTTGTGCACATCTGATAGCTCGGGAGGTAGCTCTAGATGATAGGCAACTTCCCCTCGCATTGTGGTGATCTTGAAGGGGCCGATGTATCTTGGTGCCAGCTTTCCTTTGACGTGGAAACTCTTGGTTCCTTTGAGAGGCGTAACTCGGAGGTAGGCATGGTCACTAACACAGAAGTTCACTTCTCGATGGTGTGAGTCAGCGCAACTCTTCTGTCTTGATTTGGCGGTCTCCAGACGTTCTCGGATGAGTTGTACTTGCTATTTTGCCTCACAGAGGATATCTGGTCCAAAAACTAATCCTTCTCTGCTTTCCGACTAGTTGAGGGGAGTACGACACTTGCGTCCATATAACACCTCGAATGGTGCCATCTGAAGACTCGACTGATAGCTGTTGTTGTAGGGGAACTCAGCAAATGGCAGGCAATCTTCCCACTTGGCTCCATAAGCCAAAACACAAGTGCGGAGCATATCTTCGAGTATCTGATTTACTCGTTCTGTTTGCCCACCGGTCTGGGGGTGAAAAGCAGTGCTGAAGGAGAGCTTTGTTCCCATAGCTTCTTGAAACTTCTTCGAGAACCTTGAGGTGAACCGGGTGCCTCGATCTGACACTATATCCTTAGGAACTCCATGGAGGCTTACAATCTGGTTGATGTAGAGGTTGGCCAGTTGGTTCCCATCATAGGTGGTCTTTACGGGAATGAAGTGGGCTACCTTGGTTAGGTGATCAACAATGACCCAGATGGAATCATGTCCTTTGCTTGACCTAGGCAATCCGGTGATGAAGTCCATCCCGATTTTGTCCCACTTCCATTCAGGCACTTTGAGAGGTTGCAATAGTCCAACGGGTCGCTGATGCTCAGCTTTGACTCTCTGGCATATATCACACTTGGCAACAAAGGTGCCTATCTCCCATTTCATGCCATGCCACCAAAATCTTGCCTTGGGGTCTTGATACATCTTGGTTCCTCCAGGATGGATGGATTGTGGAGTGTCATGAGCTTCTTGCAAGATCAAGTTCTTGAGCTCCTGTTTGTTGGGTACGTAGATGCGATTCCTGAACCATACAACTCCTTGTTCATCCACTGAGAATCCTGGGGCCTTTCCTGCCTTGATCTTCCTCTTGATGCCTTCAATGCTCTCATGTCCCTTTTGAGCTTCCTTAATATCATCCATCAAGGTAGGCTTTGCTTCGAGGTTGGCGAGGAATCCAGGTGCAACTAGTTCCAAGACGAACCTTTCAAGTTCTTCGTATAGGATGGGTAGCCTTTCCTTGATCATGACATTCAAGGAACAAGCCTTTCTTCTTAAGGCGTTTGCTACCACACTGGCCTTTCCGGGGTGGTATTGAACACTAAGGTTGTAATCCTTGATTAACTCCAACCATCTTCGCTGCCTCATGTTCAATTCCCTTTGGATGAAAATATACTTCAAACTCTTGTGGTCTATGTATATCTCACACCACTTCCCCAAAAGGTAATGTCGCCATGTCTTCAAGGCATGAACTACGGCTGCCAACTCAAGATCATGAGTAGCGTAGTTCTCTTCATGAGGACGTAGCTGTCTGGATAGATATGCTACAACTCTGCCTTCTTGCATCAGAACACCTCCAAGCCCGGTTCTCGATGCATCACAATATATCACAAACTCCTTGTGAATATCGGGGGTGGCCAAAACTAGGGTTGTGGTCAATCTCTTCTTGAGCTCCTGGAAGCTTTCCTCGCACTTAGATGCCCATTCAAACTTCTTGTCCTTGTTCAAAAGTTGAGTCATGGGTTGGGCAATGCTCAAGAATCCTTCCACGAACTTGCGGTAATACCCTGTGAATCCGAGGAAACTCCTGACTTCCTTCATGGTGGCTGTGGATTGCCATTCAGTCACGGCTTCAATCTTGGGAGGACCCACTAACAATCCTTCTGCAGTCAACACATGAACCAAGAATCCAACTTCATGCAGCCAGAATTCACACTTGCTGAATTTGGCGTAAAGTTGGTGCTCTAGAAGCTTGTCTAGGACCAATATCAAGTGTTGCTCATGCTCTTCTTCAGACTTGGAGAAGACGAGTATGTCATCAATGAAGACGACAACAAACTTTTCCAAGTACTCCATGAAGACCTTGTTCATGAGGTACATGAAGTAGGCAGGGGCATTAGTTAACCCAAATGACATGACCGTGTATTCATACATGCCATACCGGGTTACAAATGACGTCTTCGGAATGTCCTGGGGTCTAATCTTCAGCTGGTAGTACCCAGACCTAAGGTCGATCTTGGAAAACATCTTGGCTCTGTTCAGCTGATCGAACAGGTCTTCAATCTTGGGGAGTGGGTACTTGTTCTTTAATGTGACTTCACTGAGAGAACGATAATAGACACAGAGTCTGATAGTTCCATCCCTGCTTGACACAAATAGAACAGATGATCCCCAAGGAGAGGCACTAGGGCGAATGAACCCTTTCCTGAGCTATTCTGCTAGTTGCTTCTTCAATTCAGCCAACTCTTCAGATCCCATTCTATAGGGCTTCTTATAGATGGGCCTTGATCCGGGCATTAGCTCAATGATGAACTCAATGTCGCGGTTAGGAGGCATTCCGGACTGCTCATCAGGAAATCCATCCGAGTATTCACATACCACTGGCACTTGATCCAACTCAATTCCCGATAGACAGTTAGCCCGAGGGGCTTGAGTGGAGGCAGGGTTGGGAACATACTTGACTTCCACTCCTTGGCTATTGGTCATGGTAACAATCCTGTTGGCATAGTCTAACAAGCCTTGGTGCTTGGTTAACCAGTCCATGCCTAGGATCACATCCAAGCCCTCTAACTTCAGGATGATGAAGTCTGCTAGAAAATCTACCCCGTTGATGTTAATCTCAACTCCTGTACAACCTGTCCCAGACTTCATAACCGATCCCGGGGTTTGTATCAACATACGACTACCCAGGGGTGTAGGATTCATGCCACTCTCTAGAGCAAACTTTTGGGTGACAAAAGAATGTGAAGCTCCACAATCAAACAGTACTATTACTGGGGTTGAGTTGATGAGGAACGTACCCAATATGACGTCCGGGCCTTCCTAGGCTTCCTCTGGTGACGTGATTCACACGACCCTTGCCATTGTTGGGTTGGTTGCGGGGAACTGGGTTCCTTGGTGGTGCTCAACGACCTTGACCTTGGTTTGGCGCATTGGGGCACGGGGCATCTGGCTTCTTGTTGGGGTATAGCTTAGAGATGTTTCCACACTGACCACATCCAAAACAAGTGACTTGCCCAGGGTTGTTGTTGTAGTTCCTGCCGCCGTTGTTGTTATTGGGGTTGTTATAAGATGGCCTGGGATTGGCATATGGCTGGTAGCTCGATCGAGATGCAGGAGGTCTAGCCTGCTGCGGCTGATAGGTTGGCTTGGCTAGGGCTGGCTGCCAGGGGCGAGGCTTCTGGTTGCTGGAGCTACCCTTGCTGATCATCTTGCGCTTGCGAGTGTCGTCTATGGCATGAAGCTTGTATTACAGCATGAGGGCCTTGTTCACTAGGTCGAAGAAGGTATGACAGTCGCAGACGATGAGGTGATACTGCAGGGTCTGTTGAAGTCCTTCCATGAAGCGTTCCTTCTTGGCAGCCTCCGTGTTGACATCTTCAGGTGCATACCTTGACAGCAGGTTGAACTTCTGCAGGTACTCCTTGACAGAGCCACTTCCTTGCTTCAATGCTCAGAATTCTCTCTTCTTGATAGCCATGATCCCATAAGGAATGTGGGCAGTGCGAAATCCTTCCTTGAAGTCATCCCAAGTGATCACACGATTGCCTTGCATGACCTTGAGTCCATCCCACCAAGCTCGGGCGGTGCCTCCGAGACAGTGAGAGGCATAAAGCACCTTCTCATGATCCTCATTGCAATTGACCAGTGCAAGGAGGTCCTCGATGGTGTGGATCCAGTCGTCAGCATCCAAGGGCTCAGCAGTCTCGGTAAAGGTTGGGGGCGAATTCCTCATGAACTCAGACAGAGTGGTGTGGCCATTTCCGTTCCTGCCTTGCTGCTGGTTGTTCATGAGGACCTGAGCCATTTGCTGAATTGCAACATTGTTGGCTTGGCGTTCCTCCCGGAGAACTTGGAGAAACTGAGCTATGGTCATGTTCTCCGGTAGAGGTGGTGGCGGGGGAATGTCGCCTTGTGGCTGCTCCTGGTGTCCTCCAGCCTGAGCAGTCCCACCAGCTCCATGTTGCTGGCTTGAGTTGCTGGCTTCAGGGTTGGCGAAGGAGCTGTTGCGGGTAGCAGTCACCATCCTGTTTGGAGCAGCCAAGTCAAACAACTGGGATAGACGAGAGGAAAAGCAACAATGGAAAACGCGTCTAAGGGGGTTGGTCGAGTGCAAGTGTGTTGAAACAAAGGTCGAAGGACCAACACATATATTAAGATAAGATAGACGATGGAGTCGCTTACATGTTGCCTAAGGCAAAAGCACGCATCGGAACACAAACAACAAAACAAACAACAAGCACACATGGTTTCATATGAACCATTACACGGACTCAACTTCGCATGAGGGTACATGACTAATCCTACCCCAGGGGTCCTCGGACTCAGGTGGTGGAGTACTCGGTCTCGTAGTCACGCTCTTTTGGATCTTCCTCCTGTTCATCATCTGAACGGGCATCATTTCCGGTCAAAGGGGTCGGGGAGCGAGGAGGTCCACCCCGACGACGTTTTGTTGGCGGGTCGGTGAAGAGCTCATGGTACTCCTTTGCACTCATGCGATGATGACGTGTGGGTGCATCTCTAGCTGGGTGTGCTCCTCCTCGATAAGCGACAGCTGGTCGTCCTTCGGGGGCTCCATCCTTCTTGATCTTGTCTGGCTTCGTCTTGGCTTGACGAAGTAGCTCTCGGGTGTGGTGAAGTTCCTCGCGGAGCTTCATGGACTCCTTACTCAGGTGGTGAACCAGACTATTGGCGAAGAGGTTGAAGTAGGTCTGGAATCTGAGTGGTGTGCCATCCTCTTGGGACGGAACCAACATCCAACTCTCGCCAATATCATCCTTTCTGAATGGTAGGTAGAGAGTAGCTGGCTCGTCAGCCATTTCTGGAACGGTATCCCGAAGGTGTAGGAGTGCCTTGCATGCAGCTGACTCGACCGCGAGTACCATGGTCTCCATCTATGGTCCTTCAAAGAACCAACTAGTCAGGGAGTCGTTTGCCTTCATGACCACATCCACGTGGTACTCCTTCGTTATGGCATCGACCTAGTGCTCGTGGTAGAGGTAAACGGGTGGTTGGCTAAACTGGCACTTCTCGAGGCTATCCCCAAGGAGTAAGGGAAAGCCGGATGTCAGGAAGGCTTCGGGTATGACGACCATCTACAAAGGTTTGAAGGGAGGAGAGTCAGTAGAGTGTTGTGTGAAGAATAAAAGAGGTAAATAGTGCAGAACTCCTAAGTATAGGTGCTAGGTGTAGTTTTGAAGACAATTTTATCCTAATTAACATCCATGCTAACTAAGGGCTTCCTATAGTCAATATGGCTCTGATACCAGCTCTGTGGGGACCCCGACTCATAACTCGTGATCACCGAATGCATGTGTACAATGATCCCAGAGATCAATGCTCACCGAACACACAGAAGATGAATAAAAAGAGTCTTCATCCACATTTAGCGTCTTACACAAATAAAGACCATGAAGGTCTAGTATTACATAGATAGGGCCACAAGGGCCAAACACTTAAACATAACAAGCATCGGAAATCTTGATCGAAAGCGTGAACCCATGCCATCCGCCTTAAACCTACATGCATTCTGACTGGGAAGCGTCCTAGTTCGCATGTTCGTCACCAACGAACTCTTCACCGTACTCCTGTTCTTCAATGCCTAGCCAATTAAATAACCAGTGGCAAGCCAATGAGTACTTTGAATGTACTCGCAAGCAACCCATGTTTGGAACAAGGCAATAACAATGCATGATATATCACTAAGTAGGTATTTTGCAGAAAGCTAATTTTGAATGCAATGACATGATCAAGTAACTAGGTAAGCATGCATCAACAGTTGGCAGATATCCATATGGACAAGTTATAGATCTCATCATAAACAGCGGGCTGAACATATCATCCTCAATCATCACGTCAAGTCATCTGACTTATCTCAAATGCCATCTCTGTGTCATCCACACGCACACCCACACACACCAAGTTTTTAGGAAACATCTGGACGTGGCTTAAGCAGCACCACCCAACTGTCCTTGACCATGGACATGGCTATTCGAATAGTTTTACACTCTGCAGAGGTTGCACACTTTACCCACAAGACTCGGGGAACTTCCGTGTCATCCATGACTCGCGGTATTTAACATACCCGAGGTAAGCACCCGAACATTGCCATTCCCCTAGCAATACTAAACAAAAAGTCCACTCGTTGGTGCCATCCCTCATGATATACATCACACGTATCATCCATGAGGGCATGCAACGGTGTGCCCTGTGCCTGTGAAGACAACACATGATCGTCCATTCCGGTACGACCCCATATCGAGAGTGACCACACCACTACCGCCACTAGTAATGCGGGCTCCTTGCTAGGACCCACCAAAGTAATCAACAAAGCCCCGTCCCATAAGGGGTATTGTGGTTGTGCATGTAAGGTTGGAACGGTCGACAAATCTTAAACCCTCCATTTTCGAAAACACACACTCACTTATTTTGGTACACCACTTCTTTCTCGAGTGGTTACCCAACTCATCATAATCTCCCTCGGGCATTAGTGGCACCCGACGAGGTTTCCGAAAAGTCTTTGAAATCATTTCTTTGCTTCCATCACCATGCATAATCCCGACCCCACTTGTGTATCATCTACTAGCATCCTATCTACTCCCACCCGCACAACCCTCATAAGGATGGTAGGGTCATGCATGATGCAAGTATAAACGGAAAAAGTAACGGAGGTGTTCGACCAAAGTGGTCACCACATCACATGATCAACAACAAGGAATAAGGTGCTACATGACATGCATGAAAATGGTTTCTTAACATGGTCAAAGGGCTGCTTGCCTGGCTCAACAAAGTCTTTGGGGTCTTCAAAGTCTTTGGGTCCAACTCCCTCGTCAAGAGCGCAATCTATCGTCGCGATAAATAACAATAATAATAAGCATCACACAAAAATAGAGCACACAAAGTTACTATTAAAATGCTCCCTATTCTGATAAATACTAAAAACTATACTAAAAATATTTTCTAGGGTTTTGCTGTGAAAACATTTTTGAAAACTATTTAAACAGAGGCAAAAACATGCCTAAAACAGGTTTTAAAATAAAACAATACATAAAAAGTTTTCAACATTTTTCACAAATGGCACTATTAAATTCTACATATTATTCTAAGATTTTAGGTGGAAAAATATTTGGCATTGGATTTTTGTTTTGATCCGAGGGATTTTTGGAAATCACAATAGAAAAGAAAAAGGGGAAAAGGCACTGTGCCCTGGGCCAAATGCCTAGCCGCACTGGGCCAACCGGCCAAGCCGGCCCACCTAAGCTACGGGTGCGCACGCACGGCTAGGTTTGAACCTGACGCGCGGGCTCGATGTAAGTGAGAGAGAGAGAGAGGTGTGAGGATGACAGGGGGTCCCACCTATCATCTCCCACCTTTGGATAGGAGGGCGGCGATGCTCACCGACGGTGAAGGAGGGCACAACGAGGGAAGCAAAGGGCAGGGATGGACCCAGCGTAGAGCTGCCGGTCTCCTGGAGGTGGAAGGGCGGCCAGAGGTGGTCTGGATCGCCGGTGACGAGCACCCGCGACAGAGGAGGTTCGAGAGGAGATCGCCGGCGATGCTCCTCTACGAGAAACGGACGTGGAGGAAGAGGGAAGAGGTCGGAGGGACCCTACGGGCCCGATGGAGGAGAGAAGAGCGCTGGAGTGGGCCTGTGTCTGGAGCTCCACCATGGCGGTGCCTCGGTCGATCTCGAGCACTGGTGCTCGGGGGGCTCCAACGGGGGCTCGGGACGGCCTAATGGGAGGGAGAGGGAGGTTCCAGAGAGGAGAGGAGGCGTGGAGAGGCCCTTTTTATAGGCACCCGATGGTCCACCGAGCTCGGGTGCACCGGCGAGCTTGGGGCTGAGGCCAGAGGCCACGGGAGGGTATGGGGGTGAGTCTGGGGCGTTCCTAGGGCTGGCCTAGGACCAGGGGAGGGAAGAGAGAGAGGGAGAGGAGTGCATGCGTGTGAGGCAGCTCACTGGCCGAGCCGGGCGGCGCTCGGCACACGCGGGAGGAGGGAGAAAGAGGGGGAGAGACGAGGGGCCTGACACGGTGGCGTGGTGCGGATGGCTAGGGGGCCCAAGTGGCGAGAGGGGGAGGCCCGAGGTCGTCAGAGCCATGCAGTGGGCAACTGCTACAGTGGCTGTTGGCACTGTAGTGTGCTCTAGAGCCCGCGTATGGCATGCCATGGCTGCCAATAGCATTTTGTGCGTGGCCAAAGGTGTCTAGGGGGTCTAGGGGCATCTAGGCTAGGGGCAATGGCATTGGATGTCCTGGGAGGAAGATAGAATAAGAGGAGAGGGGAGAGAGGGGTGTTTTATTGCTGTCTAGAGGGTAGAAATGGGGTTTTCACCCCCCAATCATGGATCTGTGGCCAAGCAATGTTTACTGGAGGTAAAATACCATTGCAAAATGATGTGGTAAAAATTTGGGCTCAAGAAAAATAGAGTAAGCGGGTCAAACAGGGTTTTTGCCATTCTGACAGAAGGTGTTTGATGGAGATTAGGGCAAGCAAATGGGATTTTCGTGCCATAAGATTTGACAGGAGCAAAAGGTGATGAGAACAAGGCCTGATCACCAAGTTTGATCTTTATTGAATAAAGTCCACAATGTAACTTTGTGAAACCCTAGGAATCAACAGAATCTCGTTTTTGTAGATCTAGTCATGCTAAGCCAATCCCCTTGATGCACCACTTAGTGCAGCACCATTATTTGGTGATTAGAACATGTCCACAAAGTTTGGGGTCAAGGGAAGAAACTTCACAATGTAAAGTTGTTCAAATTTGAATCTGGACAAGGAGGTTTTTGGAATAGTTTCATGAATCAAAACATTTTTATTGAGATGAAACTTTGCAAGATCATGACCTATGACAATGTTGACTTGCTGGAATTTTCTTGGAATTTATTAAGAATATTCCTTATAGAAATGTTTCAAAAGCTTGATTTGGACAGAAAGGGTTTTGAGGGGTTTTGCCCATGATTTTGAACATGACCATTTGTTGAAACTCATATATATGGAAAATATATGTCCACTGAGTTTCCCTAAATTCTCTCAAATATTTTGAAAGCATTTAAATAATTTTTTCCCTATGAAAAACCATTTCTGGTCTTAAGAAAAAGCCTTTAAATAAAATATTAAATAATCTTTAAAATGAATATTTGGTGGTTTTGGGAAGTCATAAATATAGTAGGTTTCAAATAAAGCCTTTGGGGAAAAAGGATCCACCCAATTTGAGGACTTGTAGTGCAAACCTCAACTGAGGGTTTTTTGAAAACCTAATTTGAATAAAACCCTCTTGGTCAAAATAATATTTGATAGAAATAGTTTTGGGCACTATTCACATGGCATGATGATTTGGCAATAAGTTTGGGTCAAGCAATATGAGTATGGAGAGGGATAGAATCTAAGAGTGCCATACACAAACAACCAAACAAGCAACAATTCAAACAAGCACAAGCACTGAAAAAGTTTTAATTGGTTCCAAATTTTGTAAATCCAAGCATAAAAAGGTGATACAAAGGAAAAGTGTCACACCACCATCAATGATGTGGTGACCAGCCGGGACGAAGCGCTCATGATCAATCTCAGAAACCGCCATGGCCGGGGAGGGATGATCTACAGGTGGAGCAGAGGAGGAGAACTGTGGAAGCAGAGCATTGTGCGGCGATGAGGTGCCGGACGACGGGTCTCGTCGGCATAGTTTCCCAAGCCGGTATGCACCCCTGAGAAATCCAAGCTATGTCTTCGATTAATTGGCCTCCATTCCAATCTGTTAGCTCGTGCGTAATCAAAACAATCTTTCCTATAGTGACCCACCTGAGAGCAAGCCGAACAAACCATTCTCGTTCCACAAGACGATGACAAGTGGCCCTGCTCGTTGCAGACTGAACACGTCATGATTTGGGCCACCATGTCATTGAGCATGTGATCAAATTGGTCCGCCACTTCCCATGAACTAGGAATTTGCAGCGAAACGTCTACGGGCCGACTGGTAGGGCTCCGTATTGGGCCAGGAGGCATATCAGGCTGAATGTCACTTGGGCCACCTATTGGGCCATGTTCCTGATTGCAAGCTTGAAAATTTGGAACACCCAGCGCTCCCGCGATAATCACGGAGGAAGCGGTGTTGGGGATCGTAGTAGTAAATCAACATTTTCCTACGTGTCACCAAGATCAATCTATGGAGAAAGCAACAACAAGTTGGGGGAGTGCATCTTCATACCTTTGAAGATCGCAAAGCGGAAGCATTACAAGAACGCGGTTGGTGGATTCGTACTCGCAGCAATTCAGATCGTGATCGATTCCGATGTAAGTGCCGAACAACGGCGCCTCCGTGTTCAACACACGTGTAGCCCGAAGACGTCTCCCGCACCTTGATCCAGCAAGGAGGAGGGAGAGGTTGGGGAAGATTACTACAACAATAGCACGACGGCGTGGTGGTGGTGGAGCAGTGTGGTACTCCAACAGGGCTTCCCCAAGCACTACGGAGGACGAGGAGGAGGAGGAGGGGTAGGGCTGCGCCGAGAGAGAGAGAGAATTCTGTGTCCACAGCCCCAAAACCCTCCACTATATATAGGAGGAGAGGGAGGAGGGTGCACACCCCTAGGGTTCCCTCCCTAGGGGTGGTGGCAACCCTAGATGGCCAGGAGGGCCGGCGGCCAAGGTGGGGAGGAGGGGCGGCACCCTAGGGTGGGCCTAGGGCCGCTCCACACATAGGGTTTGCCCCCTTCACCCTTTGCTGCGCCTTGGGATGAGGTGGGAGGAGCACCAGCCTGCCTAGGGGCTGGTTCCCTCCCACTCTTGGCCCATGTAACCTTCCAGGGCCGGTGGCCCCTGCCGGTGGACCCCCAGAACCCTTCCGGTGGTCCCGATACATTACCGGTGATGCCCGAAACACTTCCGATGACCAAATCCTCACTTCATATATATGAATCTTTACCTCCGGACAATTTCGGAACTCCTCGTGACGTATGGGATCTCATCGGGGACTTCAAACAACCTTCGACAACCACATACACAATTCTGTATAACCCTAGTGTCATCGAACCTTAAGTGTGTAGACCCTACGGGTTCAGGAGGCATGCAGACATGACCGAGACACCTCTCTGGTCAATAAACAACAGCGGGATCTGGATACCCATGTTGGCTCCCACATGCTCCACGATGATCTCATCGGATGAACCACGATGTCGGGGATTTAATCAACCCCGTATACAATTCCCTTTGTCCATCAGTATGTTACTTGCCCGAGATTCGACCGTCGGTATCCCTATACCTTGTTCAATCTCGTTACTGGCAAGTCTCTTTACTCGTTCTGTAACACATCATCCCGTGGCTAACTCCTTAGTCATATTGAGCTCATTATGATGATGTCTTACTGAGCGGGCCCAGAGATACCTCTCCGTCACACAGAGTGACAAATCCCAGTCTCAGTTTGTGCCAACCCAACAGATACTTTTGGGGATACCCGTAGTGCACCTTTATAGCCACCGAGTTACGTTGTGACATTTGGCACACCCAAAGCATTCCTACGGTATCCGGGAGTTGCACAATCTCATGGTCTAAGTAAATGATACTTGTCATTACAAAAGCTTTAGCAGACGAACTACACGATCTTTTGCTATGCTTAGGATTGGGTCTTGTCCATCACATCATTCTCCTAATGATGTGATCCCGTTATCAACGACATCCAATGTCCATGGCCAGAAAACCATGACCATCTATTGATCAACGAGCTAGTCAATTAGAGGCTTACTAGGGACATGGTGTGGTCTATGTATTCACACATGTATTACGGTTTCCGATTAATACAATTATAGCATGAACAATAGACAATTATCATGAACAAGGAAATATAATAATAACCATTTTATTATTGCCTCTAGGGCATATTTCCAACAAGCGGCATGCCCCGCCGATGAATGATCAGAGGGTATCTCCAACGATCTCGAAAGAACATGCAAGTTGGTTGGTCGATCATTTTCCCTAGGATGAACAGAACCAAAAGTAATGTGAGGTCTAGCCATAGTCCATTGTAAATCCATTGAAGGATATAGTTGAATTATGACACGCTCATGCTCTGAGAATTCATGTCCCGCCTCAGTCAAAGTGTCTATACACTCCTGGGTTGCTTGGTATCTATATCCCTTGCAGGCCAGATAGTTCATAAGAGTGGTAGATGATAATTTCTTTTTGGCAGTGCCGGGAGACTTGATGGATGGTCTAGCAGTATTTACATATAAATTATTTAGCATGTCCAAAATTTTCATAATTTTTAGAGTTACATAAGTACACTGGATTAATAAATTGCTACAGATTGTTCTGTTTAGATAGATTGCTATCATAGTTTTGTTATCTACTTATCCTATAGTTTCCATAGCCTATATTGGTAGATATAAATTGTGGAAATGATAGTATATAGTACCTAATGTTTGAAAATTTTTGTGCAACTTGTCTTGGTAGTACATAAATAGTTGATTTATTATTATGTGTACTAACCTATCTCATGAGTTCTTTTCGAGTTTTCTATGGATGAAGTTTTTGAGAATACGTGAAATCAGGATATGAGAGGATTGAACAAGATACAAAATCTCAAGCTTGGGGATGCCCAAGGCACCCCAAATAAATATTTCAAGAACTCTCCAACATCTATGCTTGGGTATGCTATGCATCCCATCTCTCTTCGTCAACTATCGGTTAGCCTATGTTGAGCCTAAATCTTTATTCCTTCACATGATGCGTGCTATTCTTGGAGTGCTATTTTTATTTTTCTTGCTGTTTAAATAACATAATCAGATATGAAAATCTTTATTGAGAGAGAGAGAGAGAGAAATTCCTCACATAGCTACTTAATTGTTTGACTACTCATTGATCTTCACTTATATGTTTTGGAGTAGTTTTGTCATTTACTCTCGTGCTTCACTTATATGTTTTGGAGTAGTTTTGTCATTTACTCTCGTGCTTCACTTATATGTTTTGGAGTAGTAAATGGTTGAATGAATTGAATATCATAAATCTGAAATTATATATGTTTTATATGCTTATCCCATGTGGAGTAATGACTTCACATATAATAAGTATAGGTGGTGAAATTTATTGAATGTTAGCAAACACCACATTGGTCACTTGAACAATTCATGAAAGAATATTGAAGGAAGAGATATTTCACATATAAATATACTATCTTGGACATCTTCTATGATTTTGAATACCCATTAATTATTTTAAAACTTGAGCAAATTAGTTGAAGTTGGACAAGGAAGACAACGTAATGAGTTATGCTTGGGTATATTTGTATAGAAGTTATATTGTTATGGATCCTCCAACATGTGGTGTTTGCTTACACCTCATACTAGCCAAAACTTCCGGAATAGGTAGAAATAATACTTGTGCATCCAAACACCCTTAAACCCAAAGTTGTTCCATATGAGTCCAACATACCTACCTATATGCGGTATTTACCTGCCGTTCCAAGTAAATTTGCATGTGCCAAACTCTAAACCTTCAAATAATATTTTGTTTTGTATGCCCGAATCGCTAATATAGTGACTATGGGCTGTCAATATCTTCCATGCTAGGTGGGTTATTCTCACGATATGTGTTGATTCGCTATCATTCACGAGAAAGTGGTTGGTATTCGGGATGCCGAGTTCCATGCTCAAAAATCAAATCAAGATATAATGAAACAAAAATCCCCCAGGATTGTTGTTTGTATGGACGATACCCGTGGATTCGGATCACCGTGGAGTGTGATTGAATTGTAGACGGGGAGTAAAAACTTTACCATTCTGTTTGGGAACCGCCTATAATGTATCTAGCATGGAAGATACCGAGATCTCTTGGTTGTTATGTTGACAATGAATGCATAACGCTCAAAATTATTATTCATCTCTGTTTTAAAAGCTCGAGCTCTGGCACCTCTACAAATCAATGCTTCCCTCTGCGAAGGGCCTATCTTTTACTTTCTAGTACCTACCTTTATACAAGAGTCATGGTGATCTTCACCACTTCCTATATTTCGTCTTTTTCTCTTGGCAAGCATCATGTGGTGAGAAAACATCCAAGTATATATGTCCATTCAAATATATTTGATCTTAAATTATTATTGTTGACAATTATCTATATGATAAATAAGTTGGGAGGCGAAACATTAAGCCCCTATCTTTCTCTGTGTTCGACGGATGCCATTTGCTCTAAAAATATACTTTGTGAGTTAGCAATCATGGAAGACTATATGATAGTTGAGTATGTGGAATTTGCTAAATCAAAGCTCTTACATAGACCCTTCCTGAAAATAAGATGAATTGCAATTGTTTGGTGTCTGAAAGCATAGTTTGTTAGTTTTCAAGAAACTTTATGGTCTATACTTTAACATGTGAATAGCTTGTTACTTCATCATGAGAAGTTTTATGAGATGAGCTACTGTTTATGATATATAATGATGCTAGAAAAAGTGTTTGGAATTATCATTGATCAAATTTATGCACTACGCTAACATTCACACTTCATAAATTATTTCTTTTATCATTTACCTACTCGAGGACGAGCATGAATTAAGCTTGGGGATGACGATACGTCTCCAACGTATCTATAATTTATGAAGTATTCATGCGATGTTTACAATAATTCTATATGATTTTTGTATGATTTTATTAGAACTAACCCGGACTGACGCCGTTTTCAGCAGAACTAGCGTGGTGTTATTATTGTGCAGAATTGGGCTAGGAATAAAAGTCTTCGGAATGGGCTGAAAATTTACGGAGAATATTTTTGGAAAATATAAAAAATACTAGATTGAAGAGCTGGGCCAGGAAGTGGATGAGGAGGCCACAAGCCTGCTGGGCACGACCACCCCTAGGCCGCGCCCCTGTGGCTTGTGGCCTCCTCGAGTACCCCCTTGACATGAGACCGACGCCAAAAATTCCTATAAATACTAAAACCTCCAGAAAGAAACCTAGATCGGGAGTTCCGCTGCCGTAATCCTCTGTAGCCATGAAAAACCAATCGGGAGCCCGTTCCGGCACCCTGTCGGAGGGGGAAACCATCACCGAAGGCCATCTTCATCATCCCGGCGGTCTCCATGACAACGAGAGAGGGAGTAGTTCACCCACGGGGCTGAGGGTATGTACCAGTAGCTATGTGTTGGATCTCTCTCTCTCTCGTGTTCTTGAGATGACACGATCTTGATGTACCGCGAGCTTTATTTTTATAGATGAATCATATGGAGTTTTCCCCTCTCTATCTTCTTGTGATGAATTGAGTTTTCCCTTTGAAGTTTTCTTATCGGATTGAGTCTTTAAGGATTTGAGAACACTTGATGTATGTCTTGCGATGGGATATCCGTGGTGACAATGGGATGTTCTATTGATCCACTTGATGTATGTTTTGGTGACCAACTTGAGGGTTCTGTGACCTTGGGAATCTATGTATAGGGGTTGACACATGTTTTCGTCTTGAATCTTCGGTAGAAACTTTAGGGCACTCTTTGAAGTTCTTTGTGTTGGATTGAACATGATGAATCTGAAATTGTGTGATGCATATCGTATCATCAAGCCCATGGGTACTCGTGGTGACATTGGAGTTTCTAGGTGACATTAGGGTTTTGGTTGATGCGTGTCTTAAGGTGTTATTTTAGTATGAACTCTAGGGATGTTCGTGACACTTATAGGGATAGCTCATAAGATTGACCGGAAAAGATAACTTTGAGGTGGTTTTGTACCCTACAATTATTTCTTCGTTTTCTCTTCTATTTGCGACTTTGGAGTGAACTCTTTGTTGCACGAGAGGTATTTACATATGATTCAACTATGTCAGTATTGTTGAGAGAAATTGCAATAGTGAAAGTATGAACCATGGGCCTTGTTTCTAAGCATTGGAATACCGTTTGTGCTCACTTTCGTTATTAGTTACCTTGCTATTTTTATATTTTCAGATTACAAAAACCTATATCTACCATCCATATTACACTTGTATCACCATCTCTTCTCCGAACTAGTGCACCTATAGAATTTACCATTGTATTGGGTGTGTTAGGGACACAAGAGACTCTTTGTTATTTGGTTGCAGGGTTGTTTGAGAGATACCATCTTCTTCCTACACCTCCTACGGATTGATAAACCTTAGGTTATCCACTTGAGGAAAAATTGCTACTGTCCTACAAAACTCTACGCTTGGAGGCCCAACACAAGTCTACAAGAAGAAGGTTGTGTAGTAGACATCAATGGTAGCTCAGGAGTATGTGCACTTGAGCGTCTTCTCGAAGATGATGAAGACCTCTTGCGGTTCTTGATGAGGACCTTGAGCTCCTCCATTTGAGCATGCATCTTGTCATCGATGATGTTCTTCATGGCATCAAACTCGTGGTTGTGGTTGTAGACCGAAGGAGATGTGTCGTCCCTATCCGTTGAAGCACTCGAGAAGGTGTGAGAACGAGATGGAGTGAACATACCAAAGTTACCTCTTTTCGAAGTTGTAGATGGATCTCAAAAGACCACAATGTATGCAAGGAAAAGATTGCACTTGGTGAAAACCCTTGTCCAATTCTCACAACCTACAGAAATGGCTTATAATGGAGCTCGGTGGGGTTAGTGGCACAAAAATCAATAAAAATGAAGTCCAAGATATTGTAAATGTTTAAATAAATCCATTGAACTCAAAATGCAAAGCAAGTGATCACAAATATAGAGGAGGGGAATAGAGAAACACACGCGGTGGGATAACGAGGCTTGTGCAACTATAGGGATGAGAAAGCTTGTGTTGCACGAACACAAGGAGAGACGCTAGCTTATTGCACGTTTGGGCATGATTCACCACTTGGCACCAATCCTATTCATGCAAGCAAAAAATTTCATATTCCAAGTATCCTCAGGCACAAGTATCTCCTTTCACCCTCAACTCTTTGCTTATAAACTTATGATCTTTCTTTCTTGCTTAGAAGAATTTTTTTGACTCTCTTCTCTTCCTTTCCACTATTCTTATTGAGCCTCAACCAACTATATGAGACAACTATCACAATATATGCACGGGAGCAAGCAATTGCACTATAAGATATTTCCAATGATGCAACAATATGATATCGTATCACTATGGTGCACAAGTTTTCGCGAAGCCCGACAATACTCGGATAGCTAGTCTCAATAGGTATGAAGGTAATCACAAAGATTGTGGGGCTATCAAGATGTAATGGCAAGGAAAGAAAGTGTATGATGGAATGGATACCTTTGTCACACTTAACCTTTCAGGAAGTCGGGGGTAAACCGGCCTTGCTTCCGGTTGAAGATGGTCTCGAAGGATGGATGGTCGTCGTCGATGTCCAACGTCGGTGGTCGGTGTAGATGATGGACCGATACAAGTCACCGGTGGTTGAAGAAGAAGTAACTGTCACTAAGTAGCCGAGACACCTTAGGAGACTGAAATCACAGCTCGAGCAACCACACATGCAAAGGGAACCAAAATGTAGCGACCCGACCTGAAAGGTCGAATCTCCGGTGTTTCCGTACCATCCCAAGATCATGCTGGTACACACACGGTACATCAATGTATATATCAAAGGGAAATCACACAACATTTATTAATCGTAAATCTCATATCGAGTCCTTTATTACAATAAAGATTACAATAAAGTGGCTGAAGGCCAACTCATGAGAATATCTAAATCTTGCGGAAGCTTCAAAGGTAGTGAAGTCCATCTGACTCCAAGGCATCTCACCGAGCGTAGAGCGTATTCTCACTCCTGGTCGGAAAAGTACTTTGCAACATGATACGTTGCAGCCGTGTAGGTCAGCATATGGAATATGCCGGCAAAGTCACAAGAGAGGGGTGAAAAGATAATCATCTAATCTACATGCATATATGGCAGGTGGGGTAGTAAGTTTTTTTTTGCGTAAAGCCAATTTTCCTACATCAAGAGAGGGCTAAGCAAAATTATTACTAAGTTGGTTGATTAATGAGATGGTTCCACCAACCAATTCTCATACCCAAGTTATTAATACCCACATCATCATATTAATGTGTTAGGGTTTCGGAAGTTTCAGTTCCTTTGGCTCAAGTCGTCCATGACCGTGGACACGGCTAATCGATTAGGTTTGGGTACTCTGCAGAGTTTTGCACGCGTTCCCCACAAGATTTGGTCGCCTCCGTTTGATTTCTCGCACTTCAGGGTGTTTGAGAAACGGATGACCAAAACATGGTCTTCCAAAGGGTTTCCCTGCGACTCTGTCGGTGCCCATCCTTTCCTACCGTTCTTCTACATCTCGTAGCACTACCTGTCCAGGGTCACCACGATATCCAACCAAGCCAGAGCCCATAATGACTTGTGGCTGTGCAGGTAAGCCCTGGGTCTTGAAGCATCCATCCATCTCTTCGTGCCTGGGTGGACCTTTCTGCGTGAATACTGGCACATCTCCAACATCACCTAGGCTAACCACTGGTTTCTCCAGGGCGCCGTTCAACCATCATCCACCCAGAGGTATATTGAAAACTTGGAAATCTTGAAGTCTTGATCATCATAGCAGGTCTTGAAATTATTATCTCACACTCTCATGAATCACACAACCAATCCCCGTCTACTAAAAGCATATCATGACTAATTTAACGTTTCCTGGGGGCCATGTGTCAAAGATTGAGGGGGTACCTACCACATGATACTACATCAAGTAACCAATTTCCAATTTACCTACTTTGCATGCAATTGGGGGGAATGGTAGAACTGATGCAATAAAAACATGGGTACACATGATCAAAGTGAGTTGCCTGATTGACGATCTTCGTACTCGAGGGACTCTAGGTAACAAGCCTCGCACTCCGGATGATCTAACGAATCAAACAAGAGCACTCAATAAGCATACAACAAAATATTGTAACTCACAAAAATCAGGAATGAACTAGTAATCACTGAAGACAAAACAAGGCACAATCAAAAGAAAAGAAGATCAACACATTGTTTGGGTTTTCTAAAGTTGATGGGTAAGCTACTACTAACAACATAGAATTATTGGTATTAACAAAACAATAGTTGACAGAAAAGAACAATAAAAATATTTTATTAATAAACCGAATTAAATCCATTTAAAGTTTTGTTAAGAAAAATCTTAGTAGGGTTTTAAAAGTTTTGATAAACACTACTACATGAAGTGGGATAGAGTTTATTAACAATAGAGTGATATAAACTACCATTTTATTAATAAAACAATTCTCCTAACAGAAAAGAATTTACTAAAACTTTTCTTAGAAAACAAAATTTAATTATCTAAACTTTGTTAAAGGAAACTATTACTAACTAGTTTATTTTTATCAAACTAAACCTAATTGAAAAATAGTAGAGATTCCTATAATATTATAGAAATAAACTAAGCAAATTATATTATTATTATCAGCAAGTAAAACACCTAATGTTTAAACAACAGAATCTACTGAAACAAAATATAACTAATTCTGATTTGAACTAACTAAAAACTAAATTATTTAAACTATACTAACCACTAGGTAGATTCTATTTATAGTTAAAACACTAAACAAATCCATCCTAAAAATTAACAAACTAAGCATGCTTATAGTCCTAACTAATACAATTCAGTAGCAAAAAAATTCATACAAAAATCTATTTTTAAACTCTAGTTATTCAGATTTGAGTAGTTTGAGCAAATTTGATTAAATTCAAACTTTAGAGTTCAAATTTAAATTCTAATACTACAGGGTGAAACTACATGAAATATGTGACAAAATGCAAAAAGAATTAACTAAAAACGCTAAATAGTTTAAAAGATATAAGCAAAACAAAATCAGAAAGCATTTATTTTCTAAAAACAAAACAGAAAAAAACTAACGGACGGTCGAGGCTACGTGGCAACTTCCTATTGGGTGCTTGCATGAGCGCGCGGAAACTAACGAACGGTGGCCGAACTGTAGAGGAAAACGGTTCGCGTTTTAAAATGATCTAATCTGGATCGTAGGATCCAGACCCGAAGGTTGAGAGAAGGTGAGGGCTCACAGCGGTGGTCGGGGTGGTGCTCCGGTGACGTCGACGGCGGCCAGAAGTAGAAGGTGGTCGAGGAGGTCGCTCCGGTGGTCAGGGAGGACGTTGGAGAGGTCCAGGCGACGGCGGTGAACCTCCGGCGATGATTGGTGGCGTCGGACGGGCGTGAGGTGGAGGGAGGCGATGGCCTCAAGCTTGAAGGGGTTCGGTCATTGACCGAAGTCCGACGAGGTGGTGAGGGGCGTTCTAGCGAGGGAGGGAGAGGGGTTCGGGGGAAAATGGAGCGCGGAGGTGGCCGGCTTTATATAGGGCCACGGGTGGGGCGAGGGGAAGGAAGGGGAGGGAGATCCAGCGAGGAGGGATCGCCGGCGAGGGTTACGGGCGCGGGGAAGACGGTGACCGCTGCGTCTTCGGGATCGGGCGGTGGGGTCCGCTTGCCAGAGAGAGGGAGGGCGGCGTCTGTGCGTCGGTCGGCCGGTGAAAAGGAAAGTCGGGAGGGGCTTAAATGCAGATGGGCCGACCGGCTATTAAACGCTTTAATTTTTTTTCCTATTTTCAAATACCAGCACAGTAAAATTCATTTAATGCCTTCGATTTAATTCCAAATATAGGAAAAGTATATTCAAAATTGACAGAAGAATAAATGCCATTTATTGAACATTTTTATTCTGTCATTTGAATACTTTGAAAAAAAAATATTTTCAGAAATTGCCTATTTGGTTTTAAAAGCTTTTGCAATTTTTTTTAAAATAACCCCTGGTTTTTATTGTTCAAATAAATCACCAAGAAGTCCCTGGTGTGGAGTGTCATGTTCCTCCCTCTTATTTTGAACTTTTTCCAAGGTTTTCAAATAGGTGAAAGCAACATATTGAAAATTGAAAGAGACTTTCACAAAGTCAGAAGAAGCATTGCAACCAATTCATACATTCAAGCAATGATGATGATGATGCATAGCTATATTTCATAACATTCCAAAATGGAATTTTGGGATGTTACACAAAATGAGTTAGGTTGCGGAATGCTATGATGGTGTTGCGGATGATATGGTGGAGGGCCTAGGCAAACTTGCCAAAATTTCAAAAATATGATGGAGTAAAATGATTGTGTAACTAATTTTTTGGGAATGAGGGTGTCAATAGCTACAAAACAAGCTAAAGAACGTCAAAATCGGAGTACGGATGGATTAGTTATGACCGAAACAAGAATCAACCGATGTTAATTTCTACAGGATACGGACGTCCGGAAGGAGACGGACGACTGGGGCTCGGACGTCCGGAAGGTTCGGAAATCCGTGATTTCGGGTCTGTTTAGGGGTTCCGGACGTCTGGAAATGGTCGGACGTTCGGTGCTTCGGATGGGTCCAGATGTCCGTGAAGGGACGAACGTCTGAAGGGTCGTGGTCAACGTGAGATTTGAGATCCGGAACGGCGGAAATTGATGATTTCCGGCTCGAAATTGAAGAGGAAAAGGAGAAGTACAAAATCATCGAAAACTCACAAGAACAAAAAATCACAAGAAAATTTTTGGGGCTATTTTTTGGGGGAATTTTTGAAATTGGGAGGAAAAACACGAACCAATGCAAGAAAAGTGGGGGGTAGGGCTCCAAATTCGTGGCAACGTGGCTCATGATACCATATGATACGGGGCAAACCCGAGGGTGGCCCGATCTTCACGAATTGTAGGTGGATTCCATGAAGAACATGAAGAATACAAGGGAAAATGTGGAGAAATCAAAGGGGAAAACACTCTATTGGACAAGATCCACACCAATCACAGGCAATACATGAGGTGCATCAAGATCCAAGAACAACAATGGAAATAAAGGATACACATGTAGTTCATCCCAAATCTTTAGAAGAGATGGGGCCTTGAATCCACTAGGGATCTTCCCTCACAAGGGGCCTGGACATCCTCTATGGATCTTCTCCGGTGGAGGCCTTGATCTCTATGGGAGAGGTAGAGGAAGGAGCAAAGCTCAACTATGAGCTATCACTTACTAACCCTAGAAAGGAGGTGGGGGAAGAGTATATATAATCTTGGCCACGAAGGGATAAGTGGAGAAATGGTACAAGGCCCAAGGCCCGCAGCTACACACACGGGCACCAGACATCCGGAGGGCGTCGTTCGTTCAGAGGTTCGAGCGGGTCCGGACGTCCGAGCGTGTCGGTCGTCCATGGATCGGTCGTCCAGAGGTGTTCGGACTTCCGTCATTTTGGCGCGGATGACTTGGTGCCGGATTTCTGGATGGGCTCGCACGTCTGGGCTCTGGAGTGTTGGGACCCTGATCCTAAGTCATAGGAATCCATCCTGTAACACATCACATCACTTTGCGGCCTCACGCATGGTAAACTCCACGGCTGCAGCCTTACCTTAGCCGGGACCGTTTGCATCTTTTGGCTCACGTATGTGAATATGTCGCTAGCATTCAAACGATAGAGAACCCGAGCCGACATGACTAATCATAGAACCCAAGTGGCACATCTGTACGAGAACATGCATACATAACCCAGCAATGCAGATGTCGGCCTCAAGCGTGTGTAGACGAGTCATAGCAAGCTACAAGGACTCCATTACGCCATGGGACATAAATGTCATCACTGCACGTAGACGAGTTGTAGCAGGCTACCGGGACTCCCCGAATGGACAAACATAGCAGCAAAGAAGGATACATGCCGGTCAATCAATGTGTCCGGAGCAGTAGCAAGCTACCAAGGCTCGGTGGAAGCACAAAGATGCAGTTTCCCGTAAAGAGTACTACTAAAGGCACATTACTAGGTGTCGGATCCCATACATACCATTGCACGTCACACGTATGTACGACATGCCCAATATGCATAGATACAACTATGGAATCACAACATAAGCATACAACAACACAACTTTTATTTAAGAGGCTCAGAGGAGCCTTGCATAATATGTTCTTACAGGTAGGGGTCACATGACCCGACACTCAAGTCATACAAGCAAGTTCATACAAACCAAGCGGAAGCATAAATCTATCTGGGTACAGACAGATGAAAGGGTAAAAAGGCACATGGCCTGACTATCTACAACCCACCACATGGCATAAGGTCGTAGCTGGGGCACCAGCTATTCGACGTCGTCGACATCTAGGTAGAACCGACCTGATGGGTCATGAGTCTCATCTGCAACATTTATTAAGCAAATGTGAGTACAAACGTACTCAGCAAGTCTTTAAAAAATACCTAGTCTATTCATGCTCATGTATCAACAAGGGGAGTGGTGGAGTTTATGCAGCAATGCCAACTTAGACTCTTGGCCAACCTATACTACACATATTAATTCTTTGTTTAGATTTTAGATATCGCACACGAGTCCACTAACACCACATCAATACACCACCATGGATTCACTTCCGTCACCTATGAGAATGCCATCCACAATACTCACACTTGTCTTGATATTTTTATGAGTAACCATCAAGTTATCTATGAACAACATAAGTTCTCCAAGTAGTCCATATCCGAGGATGCAGCTATTCGAACAGATTCATACCTTGCAGGGGCGTACTCCTTCACACACGCTCTCGCCACTTATTACTGTGTGATCATAAAACTAGGCACCTCGGCAACCTTCAAGCGGAAGCCCAGCAAGGGAGTCGGCCACGACCGTCAATCACACAAGACCTCTAGTCCAGGCTATCGCCTATTTGAGACTGAACCCGCACGGAAGTCCGGCCGAAGTTTCCGCTATGGCCCCAAACAATGTGCGCAGGGTTCCCAAGCCCACCATTCGGGTGACCCTTGGTACACCGTGCCATTGCCTACCGTGTCGTAGCCCACCCCCAGGGTTAGCGCTACGCACAGCCTCCAGCATAGCTATAAACACCAGAAACTACTTGTAGCTCCTAGACCAAGGACTAGGCGGTTGACAAGTCGAGCGGGGTCATATTTTAGGGCCCAAGATGTGGTAGTAACTAGACTTGGATCACAAACACAGAACTCAATTCCTAAGAACGGTCCCAAAGAGACAACCCGCTATGTACTCCTACATAGCCTCTCATCGCCACCTTTACCAAATCGGGTTCATCATTTAGCTCGTCACATCAGAACAATGTTGTTTCACTCTAGTTCATCACCCAGATGAATCAGACCTGACACAACTCTAAGCATAGCAAGCAAAGTAGGTAAAGCACATCATGGCTCAAGCATTTACCAGGTATGCTAGGTTGCAAGGTTTAGCTATTTACTGTGACAATGATAGGTCATGCAGAGGAATGGGTTGAACTACCGCATATGACAGACAATTGAACATTTGTCCTAATGCAATACACAAGAGCAGGAGCGAGAGAATGGGATGATATCAGAATGATCAATGGTGTTGCTTGCCTTGATGGGAAGCGGGAAGGTACTCTCCTTCGTTGGGATACTCGGAGGTATCCTCGGAAGCAGGGCCTACCGCAATGCAGATAGGTAACGATTAATACATGGCAAGTGCAACAATATGATGCATGATCATGACATGGCAACATGAATGGATGAGCTAATGCAACTACTATTAAAGTTAGATGGAGTGGATTTGAATATAGGTTCAAAATCATTCTCTATTTAATATTCAATATATTGACCTATTGCTAAATGTCAATGTTCATCTACATAGGTTGCTCTAACATGCATGATAACATCACCATTGGATTCATTGGATTTTTTTGATAAATTTTCATATATAATTTATTTCAATCTGAGTTACAGATTAATTTCTATAATTTTTCTAAGTTTTAAGTATTTTATGGAATTAAATTAAATTAGAAATTCCTTTGATGCATTAGCATGACATCAGCATGATGTCAGCACGTCAACAGCCCGTTGACAGGTCAAACCTGACCAGTGGGGTCCCCTGGTCAGTGACCCAGACCCTAATTAGGTTTAATTAAATTCCTAATTACTAATTATTTAGGACGGGCCCACCTGTCAGTGGGTGTTTAAGTTAATTAAATTAATTAATTAATTTTCTAAACTAATCTTTAAACTAATAGGGCCGGTCCCACTTGTCATTTGACCCCGGGGGGTCAACCCCGTGGTCAAATGGGTTGATTCATCGGCGTTGAGTCGCCGGCGACGTCAGGGACGGCGGAGGGGGTCGGAAAACCTCCTCCGGCAACCAAATGGACAGCGGAGGGCACCGGACGGGCTTGCGTGCTCGCGTGCATCGAACCCGACACACCCCAGGGGCTGGGATGGCCAGAGTCGACGCCAGCGTTGAGCGCGGTTGCTGCTGGAGCTCGGGCGAGCACCGGCTCATAGAACTGGTGGTCGAGCGGGCTAGCTCTTGGCTCCTAAGGCTCCCTGGGCCATCCTGAGCATGCCTACGTGCTCAGGGGCGAGCTTGGGCCACCGCAGCGATGACAGCATCCTCGCCGGCGGTGAGGAGCTCTCGGGCCCGAGGAAAAATAACACTAGTGCGTGCTAGCGACGGAGAGGAGAGGGGGAATGGGACCAGGGGCTCACGGCGGTTGCAGAGGCGTCGAAAGAGGGCTCGGGGAAGGTCTGGAGTGGCGGTGAGCTTCGATTCTTTGCCGACGGCCGAAGGTAGAAGATGACGGTGATGTGGCGATGGAGGGCTCCCGGCGACGCGTGGCTCGGCGAGGAGGAAGAGGGCGTCGAGGCGGAGTGATTGGGGAGCTCAGGAGCAAGCAGGAGAGGCTAGGGCGACGGCGCTACGGCGGCAGAGCATCGGCCACCATGGTGACAGAGGGGAAAGGAGAGAGGAGAGAGCGACTACGAGGTGGAGAGAGCGATGGGGACGGCTCTGCGGGCTTATCCCCGTCGCGCTGGCGAGCGGGAGGTAGGCAAGCATCTGCCGGCGTGGCGACACGGCTATGCACGCGCGGCGGCCACACGCCCAGCCTCCTGGCCGCTAGGAGGACGAAGACCTCCCTAGGCCAGATGGGCCGGCTTGGAGCTGGCCTCAGGTCAGCTCCCTCTTTCCTTTTTTCATTTTTGTTTTCTTTTCATTTTCTGATATTTGTTTTATTTTTGTCAGGGCCTCAAAACCTATTTCAAATTATATTGAAATATTTTGCAAGCTTAGTTTGAATATTTCAAATCTTTACAAAAAATTTCAATATTTTTGAATGACTAAAATATTTATAATGCTTTATTTGGCATTTTCAGAAGCTTTATTATTTATTTTAAAATGACATATATGTTCTGAAAATTAAAATGACCCCTGATATATTGATGTGAATATTTATCAGACATGGAGGGCATTTTTGATGGGCATTTTGGATTTGTTGATTTTTCACAACCTTTGAATTGGTTTGATTTAGGTGAGGTGCTAGGGTTTATGTTGATCCCCATTTCATATTGATGCAAAAATCAAAACATGATGCACACCACATGCTAACGAGAGCAATGCTAACTAGGGATGTGACATGGAGTCTATCGGACGCCCGGTCGCTATAGATTCTCCTAGTTCTCTGGCGGGAATGGACTCTAGGCGTCGGACATCCGCAAGACGTCGGACGTCCGGAGGTTGTCGGACGTCCGGTTGGTGTAGGATCCGCAACCTCATCTTCTTCCGTCTTCGCCTCCAGGATTCCCTTGAGGATGGTGTAGGCGTACGTAGGTGCCCGCACTCCTCCTCGTCGTTCGTGAAGCTCCAACCATACCTATGCATGCACACGAGAGGAGTCTAAAGTAGTATACCATCCTCAAAGGGGTCAAGTGAACACGTGTAAAGGAGATGATTCACCTTTATGTATGTGAAGTAGTTGTGGCACGTGTCACTTGACAAACGTACTCTTGCCATGGTGATGTCCGTAGGATGCTCCGCATCATCCTGGCTCTTGTAGCTGCCTTGGGCAACTCATGAGAGCTAGGGGTGCCTGGATCTTCTAAAGAAGTCCTGGCCTTAGGGCTAGAGCCTGGATCTGCATCAATATTGGGCTCTCTGAAGTCATTCTAGTTGTTCGCCGAGTCTGACATACCGACCCTATGAATATAGCATAGAAGGGCAGTGGGGTTGAGTCATCATAATACACGGACATTTTCAAATTTGAAGAAAGAAATTCTTAGTTTTAACTTTCTGCAAAATGGATTTCTGTACCACCGAGTCAGGTTTTTCGGATGCACCGAGACAGGTGATCTGCTTTACAGAAACTTGACAATCACTTCGGTCTCACCGAAAATGATTGCTTCGTTTCACCGAGACCATTCTCACAAACCCTAAAACCAAATGGGTAGAACCGATTTTTGTGACTCGGTGTCACCGAGATGCATTTTGCGGACGACTAAACCTAAAACCTTCTCGTTCTCTAATCCAATGAATTTTCTTGTGGGATAGAAAGATTGCACACGGTGGATAATAGATGGAAACATCCTAATGTGCATGAGTCAGATAGAGGAGCGCACAAGGGGCCGGATTCATACCCTAGTTCGGTGTTGAATCCCCTACAGCGACGACGGTGGCATAGATTCCTTCGATGACAGAGATTCTCAACGACATAGGCACACGAGGAAGCAAGGGGAGACAACCAAGGGGTCCATAGTGACAGTTTGGAGTTTGGAGCAAAAGACCTTTGGGGAATGAATTTCAAAAGTCGAGTTCGCCAGGCTATATACTCCTCACTGTTGGTGAAACTGATTGGAATGTTTCGGTGTCACAAATGCCTAACTGTCAGGAGACAGAGTGACTCGGTGGAACCAAAAATTCCAGATCGGCTATACCGAGGTCAAAACCTAGATCAGCTTTGTGATTTAGTGGAACCGAGTTTGTGGAGTTGGTTACACCGAGATTCACAAAGAGGTTTTGGAATGCAACTCTTGTCGACACGGTACTCCGAGTGCTCCTCACACAGAGGGTTCGAGAAGTGCTTGTTCAAGTTTTGTGATGTAGCATGAATAGATTTTGAGACGAGAAAGCATAGATAGCTAGAGAGGGGGTCCTAGGTATCCTTGTACATCCAATTGGAAAAAGAAAATCAAAAAGCCAAATAGCTACAATTGGATATCCTCGAATGAGTAAATATATGCAGACCAACATGCTAACACAATAAGATATCAAATGAAATCATGGCAAACATGCACAAACACTCTAGCATCTATCAAGCACTTTGGCGATGACGTAGTCATCTATATATGAGTATATTGACTTAGGAACCAAGTAAGAATACTTGATCATAGGCCATACTCATCGTTTAAGCACAAGTGGGGTTGCCACTTTTACGTAATGCTTGTTAATGTTGTCACATTCTAAGAGATGCTCGAACTCAAGTCTTAGAGTAGAGCTCCCCCTTGATGTGACATCCCCCCTAAGAGGGATAAACTAAACTTGGGTTGTGTCATAGAAGACTTCATATGGGTGACATAGTGGTGGATGCTCATAGTTGATGAAGATCATCTTGAGTTGGGAGCAGTCTTTTTGTTTCTTACTCTCCTCACCTACATGGGGTAGTCCCAAATACAAGGACATCTATGGACAAGGAGTGCAAAGTATACATGATGATGTCCATGGATTCATTAATTACCTTGTCCCTTGCTTACCTTTGAGGGAATGTGTGACTCCTTGAACTATTGCATAATATTGATGTTGATTGTAACTAGTCCTTGCCAATAATGAATGTAAGTGAATTTCATTAGAGGAGTCACCCCTCAAGAAATTCTCTAGTTCTTCTTCTTGTGGAATGGGGACCCTCATCAAGTTTATGGGAATCCTTCGAGTTGAATTGGCACTTTTAGAAGTTGAGCTTGTGGAAGCCTTGGGAACCCACTTGACCAAAGCTTAGGATTCATCTTCATATGAGTCAATCTCCTCTTGAAGCTTGTCCTTGCCCTTGAGCTTGTGGTCTTGTGGTGGAAGGTCATCTTGAGCTTTTGTTCCCTTGGGAAGAGTATGTTCATACTTCTCCCTTTGAGGAACAAACTTGGGCTTGGGTTATGGACCTTCTTCCCATTCAACTCCATTTGTGTTGAAGTAGCCAATGCCATGGTTCTTTCGATATCCTCCGTGCTTGCATACAATTTCCTCAAATTGCTTCCATCCGACAAGACTTTTGTAGATACCTTTCTCTATAATACCTTTCAATAGATCATTTTCTTGCTCAAGTGTAACTTGTCTAAGAGATTCGTTAATGGGATCAATAGAACTACTAGAATCAATATCATTAGATTTATCATTTTTATAGCTACTAGTTGAAGAACCTTTCTTGCCTTTGTTACTAGTTTGTTTATCCTTAACTTGTGAATTAATTTAGACAAGAGAACTCATTTGGCTAGATAAGAGGAAGTCTTCTTTAGAAGACCGTCATTGATAACTTTAAGGAAATCATGCTCTTGCTCCAAATTGAGCTTCTCGAAGCGCAACTTCTCATGAGTCCTTACAAGTTCTCTATGATCTTCTAGAGTAGACTCGTGGGCTAACTTAAGAGTGTTTAGTTCTTTAGTTAGTCGCTCTATTTCCAATTTATCATCATCACATGACTTATCTTGACTAGAGTGATTACTAAAAAGTTCATTTTGACTAGTGTCACTAGATTTGTCAAATAGCAAGTCATCATCTCCTAGTAGGTCATCCTCATCACTATTGAAATTAACATATTCGGGGTGTGATACCTTGGGGACTTTAGCCATGAAGAAACTTCCACTCCCTTCATTTGGTGAATCAAATATGTCACAGGAGTTGGAGGAAACGAGTGCAAGTCTCGCAAAATTTTCATCTTGACTATAGTCGAAGTCGGAGTGATAGCTTCTCTCGGAGTGGTGGTCAGATTCAGAGCCTGAAACCCATTCACCAACATGAGCTTGATGTCTTATTCTTGAGTAGATCTTCATGTACTTGTCCTTCTTCTCCAAGTCCCTACTTCTCCTTGAGGGTCTTCATTCATAACGATCACTCTTCATATCTTAAGTTGGAGTTCCTTTCTTTGCCTCTACTCTTGTAGAACTTGTTGAATTTGTTAACCATGAGGCTTATCTCTTCATTGGTAACAAGGTTGTCACTTGAATTAGCGGGAGCATCACTTGTGGCTTTGTAAGCACCACTAGACTTGTTGTGAAGTTCTTACTTGTCTTTGAGTGACATCTCATGAGCAACAATCCTTCCAATTACTTCCGTAGGCTTGAGATCTTTGTAGTTTGGCATAATTTCGATTAATGTGCACACAGTGTCATACTTTCCAGGCAAAGCTCTAAGTATCTCATTGATGATGAATTTGTCGGTCATTTGTCCGCTTCCTAAGCCGGTACTCTCATTGGTAATGAGAGCTACCCTAGAGTACATTTCTACGACTCCTTCTCCATCCTTCATCTTGAACTTTTCAAGTTGACTTTGAAGCACATCCAACTTAGATTCAGTGACGGAATCAATACCTTCGTGCATATCGACCAAAGTGTCCCAAATTTCCTTTGCATTGTCAAGACGGCTGGTTTTGTTGAATTCTTCGGGGCCTAGGCAGTTGAAAAGAATGTCACATGCTTGAGCATTGTATTGCAACATCTTCAATTCTTCCGCAGTCGCTTCACGATCTGGTTCCTTTCCATCACGAATGTATTCACCTTGCATGCCAACACGAACAACAGCCCAAACGGCAGGGTTATGACCAAGAATATGCATTTTCATTTTATGCTTCCAACTAGCAAAATTTGTACCATCAAAGTATGGACCTCTACGGTGATAATTTCCCTCACTAGACACCATACTCTCCTAGGTTGTGAAACCAATGCAATGGATACCAAAGTTCTGATACCACTTGTTGGATCAAAAGTAAGTCTAGAGGGGGGGGGGGTGATTAGAGTACTTGACCAAATAAAAATTCTACCTTTTCCCAATTTTAGTTGTGGGCAGATTTTAGCAATGATAGCAAGTCAAGCACACCCTACACATGCAAGTCTAAGAGTATAGCAGCGGAAAGTAAAGACAAACACATGTAGTAGAGGTTAGGGTTAGGAGATCAAACGCAATTGTAGACACAAAGATTTTTCTCGTGGTTCCGATAGGTGGCGCTATGGTACATCCACATTTATGGAGTATTCAACCCACAGAGGGTAACAGTCATGAGAGTCCACGAAGGGCTCCACCCATAAGGGTACACGAAGTAGCAACCTTGACTATTCCATAATGGCTTCCATCCATGAAGGACTAGCCTCACTATGGGTAGATCTTCACGAAGTAGGTGATCTCCTTGCCGATACAAACTTCTTGGTTCAACCCCACAACATGAAGTAGGAGGCTCCCAAGAAACACCTAACCAATCTAGGAGGCATCACCCTCCAAAAGGTAATAGACTTGATAGTGATGATGAACGCATTGCTCTTGTGCTTCAAGATGATAGAATCCTCAACACTCAATCACTCTCTCACATATTTGGCTTGGTAGAAGAGATTGATTGGGTGGAAAGCAACTTGGAGATAATCCCCAAGTGCAAGGAATCATCGTAGCAATTTCCAAAGTTGGAAGTGATAAGTATGGAGTGTCGAACCCACAAGGAGCTAAAGGTAAGATCAATATTCTCTCAAGTCCTATCTGCCACCGATACGACTCTACGTACACCGAACATTTGCTTCCATCTAGAAACAAGAAATAAAACTATGTTGTGGGTATGAAGAGGATAGCTTTACATGGTAACAGAGAACTCAAATATTAAAATAGGTGATGTTAACATAATATTACAATATATTACAATTAGCGAGTGTGGAATAATGATGGGTTGGTGTGCGGAATTATCCTAGGCAATTGGTAACAAGATCCGAAGTCATTATTGCAATTTTATATGAGGGAGAGGCATAGGCTAACATACTTTCTCTACTTGGATCATATGAACTTATGATTGGAACTCTAGTAAGCATCCACAACTACTAAAGATCATTAAGGTAAAACCCAACCATAGCATTAAAGCATCAAGTCCCCTTTATCCCATACGCAACAACTCCCTTACTCGGGTTTATGCTTCTATCACTCAAGCAACCCACTATAAGCGAATCATGAACGTATTGCAACACCCTACAGCAGGAATCCTTCACGTGTGCGCGACATGGAAAGCACCATAGGACAGCACCAAAATAAACATACAACTCAAACCAATCTAGATCATCAATCAACCCAAGGACAAACAAATCTACTCAAAACATCATAGGATGGAAACACATCATTGGATCATAATATGTGGCATAAAGCACCATGTTCAAGTAGGTGATTACAGCGGGGTGCGGGAGAGTGGACTGCTAAAAGGAGATGAGGATGGTGATGAAGAAGGTGATGTTGATGAAAACGATCACCACGGCGATGGTTCCCCCGATGGCACTCTGGCACCACCGGGAGAGAGGGGGAGAGGTTCTCCCCATTGTGCTTCCTCCTCCATGGCCTCCCCCCTCTATGGGGAGAGGTTCTCCCCATTGTGCTTCCTCCTCCATGGCCTCCCCCCTCTGTGGGGAGAGGTTCTCCCTATGGTCCTTGGCCTCCATGGTGTTGATGGACCCTCCGAGACGATGAAGATGGCCCCCGGTGATCGTGACCCCATCCGACAGGGTGCCGGAGAGGGCCAAGATTGGTTTTTCGTGGCTTTGGAGGTTTGCAATGACAGAAATCCCAATCTAGGTTTCTTTTCGGAGGTTTCTGGATTAATAGGAATTTTTGGCGTCGATCTCACGTCAAGGGGGGCCACGAGGGAGTCACAAGCCTGCTAGGCGCGTCCATCCCCCCATAGCCGCGCCTGGAAGGATTGTCGCCTCCTCGTGGCTCTTCTGGCCTAGCTCCAATGCTTCGGGGGTCTCTTTTGTTCCACAAAAAATCATACTAAATTTTTAGCCCATTCCGAGAACTTTTATTTCTACAAAAAAAACGACACCATGGTAGTTCTGCTGAAAACAGCGTCAGTCTGGGTTAGTTCTAATAAAATCATACCAAAATCATATAGAATTATTGTAAACATGGCATGAATACTTCATAAATTATAGATACGTTGGAGATGTATCACTTGGGGAGGCTAGAAATCAAGATCCATATGGTTGGAGTGGATGATCTTGATCTCAACACAAGGGTAGGTGGTTCTCTCTCTCAGAAATTTGGATATGGGAAGTGGTGGACTGTTCTAAGTGCTTCTCTTGTGTGTGGGATGTGGTGGAGGGGTATATATAGGCATCTCCAAAAATCCAACCGTTACAACATTATTGACCAACTCAGTGAAACTGAAGCAAAACTCGGTTGTACCGATCTGTTCAAAATGTGGCAACTTTGAGAATGTCGGTGAGACCGATATGACATTCTCGATGGTACCGATATGAGTGGCCGAGGACAGTTTCCAAACTCGGTGAGACCGATCCATAAAACTTGGAAATTCTGATTCCATGAAGTTAGTCACCCGAATCGTGGTCACCAAAAGTCGGTTGCACTGATGTAGTACTTGGTTGTACTGAGAAGGTAGGGTTTGGCTAGGGTTCTCTCTGGGCAGAAAATCGGTAGAGCCGAATGGGAAAACTTGGTGGCACCAATTTTGTGTGGTAGGGTTTGGACAGAGTATTTTTGCGGGAGAGCTTGTGGGTGTTTTTGGTGGCTAGGACTTATGCATGTGGAGCAATTTGTTCACCAACATTACCTCACCCCTTTTAATTGTATTGGCTTTCCTATGGACTCAAAGTGATCTCTCACAAAATAAAAATTATAGTCTCCTTGCTTGAAGCTTTGCCAATCCATTCCTTGCATCTTGGGGTCTCCTCAAAATCTATTGCCATCCAATCATTGGACTTTTCCTGAAATATACTTAGTGGAAACATGGGTCCAATGAGATATATGTTGTTATTAATTACTAAAACCACCAAGGGAGGAAATGTGCTTTCACATTACAACAACATGTTTTCATCTCTTCGGCTAAATGGCTAAACCAAAATGAGCGAATGCCCACTTGAAAGATTACATGAACGAAACCTACAAAATACAACACATGAGAGGACCATGATAGTAACATAGATGGATATGTAAAGTAAATTAAGCATGTTTAGGTGTTCTCAAATGGAGAGCCTGCTCATGTTCAAATACCAAATAGTAAATAGCCGTAGTGTTCAATTAAACAATAGATGGAGAAGAGGTGCAAGGTTATGATCTTAACATTCTTATATGCTCTTTGTCCTCCTTCACCGTCTCAGAATTTCCTCATCCCCTTCTCATTTGTATTGGACAGGGGATTATGAAAGCACAACTTCTCCCTAGGTGGTTTTGCTAATTAATAACAACCTATATTTCATTGGACTAGTGTTTCCAAAGTATATTTCAGGAAAAAGTTCAATGTTTGATTGGCAAGGATTGTGAGGAGACCCCAAGATGCAAGGAATAGGATTGGCCAAGCTGCAAGCATGAAGACTCTACATTTTACTTTGTGAGAAATCACTTTGAGTCCATAGGAAAGCCAATACTATCAAAAGGGGGCGAGGTAATAATGGTGAATGAAATGCTCAAAATGATCAAGTGTTAGCCACGCAAAACACTCACAAGATCTCCCACAAATATTTTGTCTTAGTCCCTACCACTCAAAATCGGTGCCACCAACAATATCACTTCAGCTACACCGAGTGAAAACCCTAGATAGAAACCCTAGCCAAGACTCACTTCTCGATACTACCAAGTTTCATATCGATGCAACCGAGTTTCAGTGACCAACTTCATGTTGTCTCATTCAAAAGAATTGGAATTTCTGAGAATTGTGAATCACTCTCAACGAGTTGTGTAACTGCCCTCGGCCACTCATATCGGTACCATCGAGAATTCTATATCGGTCTCACCGAAAACGCCAAAGTTTCCACATTTTGCACTAGTCGGTGCAACCGAGTTTTCACTTTGGTTTCACTGAGTTGGGCAATAATGTCGTAACGGTTGGATTTTTGGAGATGCCTATATATACCCCTCCACCACATCCCACTCGAAAGAGAATCACTCAGAATAGACCCACACTTCCCATATCCAAATTTCCGAGAGAGAACCACCTACCCGTGTGTTGAGGTCAAGATCATCCACTCCAACCATATGGATCTTGATTTCTAGCATCCCCAAGTTGCTTTAGGGTTTCTTCATCTATTAGCCACGGCTTGAAATCAATCTAATCCACAACAAACTCCATTAGATTAGAGAACAATGAATTCTTAGGTTTGACCTTCCGCAAATTGCATCTCGATGACACCGAGTCGTAAAAATTGGTTCTAGTGATGTTGTTTTTAGTGTTATCAAGAATGGCTTCAGTGAGAACGAGCAGTTCTTTTTGATGAAACCGAAAAGGCTACCAAGTCTTTGTTAAGGCAAGTTGTCAGTCTCGGTGGCTCCGAAAAATGAACTCGGTGCAACCGACATTTCATTTACAGAAGTTTAAAACTAAGGTTCTAAGTTCAAATTTTGAAAAATCATCTGTGTTTTGTGATGCTCAACCTGTCTGCTCTACTATGCTCTATTCATAGGGTCAGCATGTTAGAATTTGATGACAACCAGAACAACTTCAAAGAGAGATATGTGGACATGAGTTCAGGCACTAGCCCTAAAGCTAGATCATCTTCTTCATATTCCAACCCTAGTTCACCTGATTTTCCCAAGGTTGCCACTAGGGCAAGGAAGAAGATGAATTGTGATGAAGAGGATTCCGATTTTATGCCATAGGAAGAGATAGTCAAGAGGCTGAAATAGAAGGCGGCCAAGATTTCAACTACAGAGGCTACTTCTTCCAAGAGGCCAGTCAAGAAGGTCTATGCCAGTTCTGATGCTATGACCCATATGCCCCTAGGAGAAGGACTATTGTGGATGCCAGATTTCACACCAAGGAACAACATGACTTGTATGAGACTGTCCTATTGGACCAGAGCTCAGCAGTCAGGGACATGAGGTATGTTGACTGGGCATATATCAAGGAAAATGAAGACTATTTTTCAAGTGTGCAAGAAAACTTCTAGTGCATTGATATTACAAACTTTTTTGGAAGAGAGTTTACTGCCTGGAGCGATGGGATGATCATGCAGTTCTACTCTACTGCTCACTTCTATCCCGATGGTAGGATCATATGGATGACTGAAGGTGTTAGGTACCAATCCACTATTGATGAGTGGGCTACCATCTTAGGTACAAGAAGGTGACTTGGATGTGTACATTGAGGCCAAGATGAGTCACAACTCTATGGCAAAGATGTACAAGGAGATTCCTGCTAATTATGTGCATTCACATAAGTTTGTTTCAATTTACTATCTATAAGCAGGATTGCCTACTACCAACACTATCTTGAGGTACACCTTGATGCCCAAGTCATGATATGACAAGATGATCCGAGGCTACTCCATAAACATGCTGCATCACATTGACACCCACACCAGGTTTAGGGTGATGGATTTGATAGTTGAGACAGTGAAGAGGACAGCTGCAGATCAGAAGAGATCTTGTGGATATGCACCATACATTCAGTTGCTCATAAACTCTAAATTAGAGAAGAATGTATATGCACTTGTTCTCCCACATTTGCCACTCCAGCCAGATTTCGAGGATAATATCGTGGTGATGGATCCTAGTCATCCCACTTCATCTACTGCACATGCTGAGGCTGAGGCAGCAAGACCCACTAGTGCTCAGGTGCCTAGGACCAGGAGTGAGCAAATGGATCTTCTACTTAGCATAGTTCAGGGCATGTAAAAGGACATCAAAACCATCCCGCGTAATAAGGGGAGTCTTGTGAGGATCATGGAGGATAAGTTTTCCATGCTCAACAACAAAGTGGATTGGCTGGCAAAAACTGTGGATGAACTTAAGAAGGAAGTGGATGTAGTTCCCATTCCCCACTCTTGAGGTTCTGATGATGATGATGGAAGTCCACCTCTTAGGACCAACACTCAATTCAAGACTCAAGCCACAACTCGTACAATGCCTTTGAGGCCTTCTTCTTCAGCACCTGCGTAGCTCCATAAGCTCCGTCTGCACCTCCAATGTCTACTCCACCACCTCACTGGACTTCAGCTAAAGCCTTCGTGGATGCTGTTCTCTCAAATCCTTTGACAACCATTGGAGCAGCTTCATCGTCTCATGGATGAGATCATGCTAGAGCGTCGATTAGCTCTATAACTTTGAACTTTTTGGTAACTTGTTGCCAAAGGGGGAGAGGTTATAGATCAGAGGGCTTCAAGAGAGAGAGAGAGAGTTGCATCTTGTTCCCTCTCTGCTTTTCAAAAACATTTGGTTTATCATCTGGTGTTGCAAAGTTTGTCAGTGTTTGATCATATACTCTTGTGTGATGCTACTATTTTCTATCTTTGAGATGTCTATATGATGATCATTGACTTGATGTTTGGTGTGATGTGCTTATATAATTCACTCATATTAATTTTTGCGTACCACCAAGTTGTATGTGACTTGGAAGAGTGACCCATGATCTTAATAGATTGTGCATTTGCATTCAAACGCAAATTCAAAATAAAGCACGAATTTATGGGAGCTCTTTCTTATCACATACCTCTCAAAGCGACGATGCTATTCATTGATTATATCTCCATCAAAGCTTTTATCTATATGTTGTCATCAATTACCAAAAAGGGGGAGATTGAAAGCAAAACTTCTCCCTAGGTGGTTTTGGTAATTAATAACAATATATATTTCACTGGACTAATATTTCCACTAAGTATATTTCAGGAAAAAGTTCAATGCTTGATTGGCAAAGGATTGCGAGGAGACCCCAACATGTAAGGAATAGGATTGGCCAAGCTACAAGCATGAAGACTCTACATTTTACTTTGTGAGAAATCACTTTGAGTCAATAGGAAATCCAATACTATCAAAAGGGGGTGAGGTAATAATGGTGAATGAAATGCTCAAAATGATCAAGTGTTAGCCATCAAAAGGGGGATAGGTATGGAATAGTTCTGAGTGCTTCTCTTTCGAGTGGATGGTGGTGAAGGGGTATATATAGGCATCCCCAAAAATCCAACCGTTACACACAATAACTCAGACTCGGTGACACCAAAGTGTAAAACTCGGTGGTACCGAAGTGACAAAAAGTGGCAACTTTTGAATCTCAGAGGGACCGATATACAACTCTCGGTTGCACCGACAAGGTGACCAACGGTCAGATTTACCAGTCTCGGTGACGCCGATTCACCATTCTCGGTCGGATCGAAAATGTGAATTTGCGTAACAGAAAGTTGGCAACCCAACTCGGTGGCACCGAGTGCAGTGTCAGCTGCACCGAAGTGTTAGGGTTTGACTGAGTCTATCTAGGGTTTAGAACTTGGTGGCACCAGGATAGGAAAGTTCGTTGCACCGATTTGACATGTTTGGCTTAGCACAGACTTTGGTGGGAGAGTATGTGGATGTTTTGGTGACTGTCACTTGTGCACGTTTGAGCATATTGTTCACCATCAAAACTTTACTCCCTTTTAATAGTATTGGTTTTCCTATAGAATCAAAGTGATTTCTCACAAATGTAAAATGTAGAGTCCCCTTGCTTGAAGCTTGGCCAACCTATTTCCTTGAATCTTGGGGTAATTCCACAATCCTTTAGCAATTCCCATCATTGAACTTTTCCTGAAATATACTTGGTGAAAACATTAGTTCAATGACTTATATGTTGTTATTAATTACAAAAACCACCAAGGGAGCAAATGGCTTTCAATCTCCCCCTTTTTGGCAATTGATGACAACATATAGATCAAAGCTTCGACAAAGATATAATCAATGAATATAGTCGACGCTTTGAGAAGTATGTGATAAGAAAGAGCTCCCCCTAAATTTGTGCATTATTTTTGAATTTGCGTTTGAATGCAAATGCACAATCGATTAGGTACGTGGGTCACTTCTTACATGTCACATACCACTTGGTGGTGTGGGAGAGTAATTGGAATGAATATCATAGCACAACACAATCAACCAAAAGATGAATGATCATCACATAAGCATTTAACATGATAGGAAATACTTGCATCACACATTAAAGCGTATGATCAAACATCATCAAGCGTGTATCACAAGCAAGATAAAAGAGTATCACGGCAACCAAAAGCAACTGTTTTGAAAAAGCAACAAACACCAAACGCTCTCTCTCTCTTGAAGCCTAATGATCTATATACACTTCTCCTCCTTTGGCAACAAGTTACCAAAAAGTTCAAAGGTATCTATCTAAGCGTTCTTGGGCTGATCTCCTCCAGTTGTCGATGAAGGAGTCCATAGCAAGGCATCGGCTAAGATCTCTGCAGATGTCGTCGAAGGAGCTGGAGTAGACACTGGTGGAACTGGAGCTGATGGAGCAGGAGCTATGCTGATAGTAGCAGGAGCTAATGAAGAGGGCCTCGAGTCTGGAGCAGGCACTGTTGTTGATCTAGTCTGAGTGAAGAACTGGGTGCCCGGCCTGAGAGGTGATCCTTCCTCCTCCTCCTCATCATCAGAAGAGGTATAAGAGACCCGGGGAATGTGCATGGATTCAACTTCCTTCTAGAGCTCTATCACTGTCTTTGTAACCTTGTTGTCATGCCCAAGATGCGGTCCTATCCTTATTTCGGCACGAGGGCCTCGACAGGGATAGGAGCACATCTCGTCGTGTTGCAAGAATGGATATCATTACAAGTACATGTACAGAAGAGATGAGTATATGGAATTGGCTTACACTCGCCACAAGCTACATCAGAGTCACATCGATACAACAACATACACAATCATCATACAAAAGTGTTGGAAATATGCCCTAGAGGCAATAATAAAATGGTTATTATTGTATTTCCTTGTTCATGATAATTGTCTATTGTTCATGCTATAATTGTGTTAACCGGAAACCATAATACATGTGTGAATACATAGACCACAACATGTCCCTAGTGAGCCTCTAGTTGACTAGCTCGTTGATCAATAGATGGTCACGGTTTCATGGCCATGGACATTGGATGTCGTTGATAACGGGATCACATCATTAGGAGAATGATGTGATGGACAAGACCCAATCCTAAGCATAGCACAAAGATCGTGTAGTTCGTTTGCTAAAGCTTTTCAATGTCAAGTGTCATTTCCTTAGACCATGAGATTGTGTAACTCCCGGATACCGTAGGAATACTTTGGGTGTGCCAAACGTCACAATGTAACTGGGTGGCTATAAAGGTACGCTACGGGTATCTCCGAAAGTATCTGTTGGGTTGGCACGAATCGAGACTGGGATTTGTCACTCCGTGTGACGGAGAGGTATCTCTGGGCCCACTCGGTAAGACATCATCATAATGAGCTCAATGTGACTAAGGAGTTAGCCACGGGATGATGTATTACGGAACGAGTAAAGAGACTTGCCAGTAACGAGATTGAACAAGGTATGGGGATACCGACGATCGAATCTCGGGCAAGTATCATACCGATAGACAAAGGGAATTGTATACGGGATTGATTGAATCCTTGACATCGTGGTTCATCCGATGAGATCATCGTGGAGTACGTGGGAGCCAACATGGGTATCTAGATCCCGCTGTTGGTTATTGACCGGAGAGGTGTCTCGGTCATGTCTACGTGTCTCCCGAACCCGTAGGGTCTACACACTTAAGGTTCGATGACGCTAGGGTTATAGGGAAAAGGTATACGTGATTACCGAAGGTTGTTCGGAGTCCCGGATGAGATCCCGGACGTCACGAGGAGCTCCGGAATGGTCCGGAGGTAAAGATTGATATATAGGAAGTCCAGTTTTGGTCACCGGAAAGTTTTCGGGCTCATCGGTAGTGTACCGGGAGTGCCGGGAGGGTGCCGGATGACCCCCGGGAGGGGTGTGACGACCAAAGGACCACATGGGCTGTTAGATAAAGTGTGCCAGCCCTTATTGGGCTGGGCAAGACTTTTTCTAAAGGCCCATGCGGCTGGAGATAAGGAGATAAGGCAAAAAGGATTTAAAAGGAGGAGATCCACCTCCCTTGTGGGAGGTGGACTCTCCCTTTAATTCGGCCGGCCATCTCCTCTTTGGAGTAGAGGCCAAGCCAGCCCTCCACGTCCCTCCTCCTATATATACTTGAGGTTTTGGATGTTTTGAGACAAGATTTGATCTCTCTCTCTCACGGCGAAGCCCTACCTCTCTTCTTCCTCCTCCGCAGCGCTTAGGCGAAGCCCTGTCGGAATACCTTGCTACTCCACCACCACCACGCCGTCGTGCTGCTGTTGGAGCCCTTCCCCAACCTCTCCTTCCTCCTTGCTGGATCAAGGTGTTGGAGACGTCACCGGGCTGCACGTGTGTTGAACGCGGAGGTGCCGTCCGTTCGGCACTTGATCGGATCTACCGCGATCTGAATCGCTGCGAGTACGACTCCATCAACCGCGTTCTTGTAACGCTTCTGCTTAGCGATCTTCAAAGGTATGAAGATGCAATCTCTCCCCTCTCGTTGCTGGTTTCTCCATAGATAGATCTTGGTGAATGTAGGAAAATTTTGATTTACTACTACGTCTCCCAACAGTGGCATCATGAGCTAGGTCTATGCGTAGAATCTATGCACGAGTAGAACACAAAGCAGTTGTGGGCGTCGAGTTTGTTAATTTGCTTGCCTCTACTAGTCTTATCTTGATTCGGCGGTATTGTGGGATGAAGCGGCCCGGACCAACTTTACACGTACGCTTACGTGAGACCGGTTCCACCGCCTGACATGCACTAGATGCATAAGGTGGCTAGCGGGTGTCTGTCTCTCCTACCTTAGTCGGATCGGATTCGATGAAAAGGGTCCTTATGAAGGGTAAATAGCAATTGGCAAATCACGTTGTGGTGTTGACGTAGGTAAGAAACGTTCTTGCTAGTAACCTATAGCAGCCACGTAAAAACTTGCAACTACAAATTAGAGGACGTCTAACTTGTTTTTGCAGCATATGCCGTGTGATGTGATATGGCCAAAAGGATGTGATGTGATGCATTGTGATGTATGAGATTGATCATGTTCTTGTAATAGGGTTCACGACTTGCATGTCGATGACTATGACAACCGGCAGGAGCCATAGGAGTTGTCTTATATCATTGTATGACCTGCGTGTCAATCATAAACGCCATGTAATTACTTTACTTTATTGCTAAACGTTAGCTGTAGTAGTAGAAGTAATATTTGGCGAGACAACTTCATGAAGACACAATGATGGAGATCATGATGATGGAGATCATGGTGTCGTGCCGGTGACAGTGATGATCATGGTGCCCCGAAGATGGAGATCAAAGGAGCAAGATGATATTGGCCATATCATGTCACTATATTGATTGCATGTGATGTTTATCATGTTTACATCTTATTTGCATAGAACGACGGTAGTAAATAAGATGATCTCTCAATAAAATTTCAAGAAAGGTGTTCACCCTAACTGTGCACCGTTGCTAAGGATCGTCGTTCCGAAGCACCACGTGATGATCGGGTGTGATAGGTTCTAACGTTCGCATACAACGGGTGTAAGCCAGATTTACACATGCGAAACACTTAGGTTGACTTGACGAGCCTAGCATGTACAGACATGGCCTCGGAACACGGAAGACCGAAAGGTCGAACATGAGTCGTATAGAAGATACGATCAACATAGAGATGTTCACCATGGATGACTAGTCCGTCTCACGTGATGATCGGACACGGGCTAGTTGACATGGATCATGTATCACTTGGAAGACTAGAGAGATGTCTATCTAAGTGGGAGTTCATTAATAATTTGATTAAATGAACTTAATTATCATGAACTTAGTCTAAAAATGTCCTTGCAAATTATGTCGTAGATAGCTCGCGCTGTAGCTCCCCAGTTTTATTGATACAATCCTAGAGAAAAGTAAGTTGAAAGTTGATGGTAGCAATAATGCGGACTGGGTCCGTGATCTGAGGATTGTCCTCATTGCTGCACAGAAAGCTTATGTTTTTGATGTACCGCTAACTGCATCACTCCCTCAAGCGTTGTCTGTAGATGTTGTGAACATATGACAGGCACTTTTTGATGACTACGTGATAGTTCAATGCGTCATGCATTACGGCTCAGAATTGAGGCTCCAAAACGTTTTGAACGTCACGGAACATATGAGATGTTCTAGGAGCTGAGATTGTGATCTCAGGCTCGTGCCTATGTTGAGAGGTATGAGACCTCCAACAAGATTCTTTGTCTGCAAGATAAAGGAGAATAGCTCAATCGGTGAGCGTGTGCTCAGATTGTCTGGGTGCTACAATCACTTGAATCAAGTGGGAGTTAATCTTCCAGATGAGATAGTGATTAAAGCAGTTCTCCAAGTCACTGCCACCAAGCTACTAGAGCTTCGTGATGAACTATAACATGCCAGGGATGGATAAGATGATCCCTGAGTTGTTCGTGATGTTTGACACCACGAAGGTAGAAATCAAGAAGGAGCATCAAGTGTTGATGGTTAAGTGAAACCACTAGTTTCAAAAGGGGCAAGGGCAAGAAGGGAAAACTTCGAGAATGGCAAGCCAGTTGTTGCTCTAGTGAAGAAATCCAAGGTTGAGCCCGAACCCGAGACTAAGTGCTTCTGTTATGAGGAGAATGTTCGCTGAAGCGGAAAAACCCTAGATGCTTGGTAGATAAGAAGGCTGGTAATGTCGATGGAAGTATATTTGATATACGTGTTAGTGATGTGTACCTTGCTGGTACTCCTAGTAGCACCTGGGTATTGGATACCGGTTCGGTTGCTAAGTGTTAGCAACTCGAAATAAAAGCTACAGAATAAATGGAGACTAGCTAGGTGAAAGGTGACGATGTGTGTTGGAAGTATTTCCAAGATTGATGTGATCACCATCGCACGCTCTCTCTACCTTCGGGATTTGTGATAAACCTAAATAAATGTTATTTGGTGTTTGCGTTGAGCATGAACGTGATTAGATCATGATTAGTGCGATACGGTTATTCATATAAGTTAGAGAATAATGGTTATTCTGTTTACATGGATAATGCCTTTAATGGTCATGCACCCACTCGGAATGGTTTATCGAATCATGATCGTAGTAGTACACATGTTCATAACGTTGGTACCAAAAGATACAAAGTTAATAATGATAGTACCACATGCTTGTGGCACTGCCACGTAATGTCATATTGGTATAAATCGCATGAAGAAACTCCATGATGATGGATTTTTTGACTCACTCGATTTCGAATCGGTTGAGACATGCGAGCCATGCCTCTTGGGCAAGATGACTGAGACCCTGTCATCCAATATGATGGAGCGGGCAAGTGGCTTATTGGAATTAATACATGTTGATGTATGTGGTCCAATGAGTGTTGAAACACACAGTGGATATCGTTGTTTTTCTTTACCTTCACTGATGATTTGAGTAAATATGGGGATATTTACTTAATGAAACACGAATCTGAAATGTTTGAAAGGTTCAAGGAGTTTCAGAGTGAAGTTAAAGATCATCGTGACAAGAAGATAAATGTCTATGATATGATCATGGAGGTGAATATCTAAGTTATGAGTTTGGTATGCAATTTTAGACAATGTGGAAATTGTTTCACAGCTCACGCCTCCTGGAACACCATAGTGTGATGGTGTGTTCGAACGTCGTAGTCGTGCTCTATTGGATATAGTGAGTACTATGATGTCTCTTATCGTTTTACCACTATCGTTATGGGGTTATGCATTAAAGACAAATCCATTCACTTTAACAGGGCACCATCTAAGTCTGTTGAGATGACACCGTGAGAATTATGGTTTGACAGAAGCCTAAGCTGTCATTTCTTAATGTTTGGGGCTGCGACGCTTATGTGAAAATGGGTTTTTCACCTAGCGAGCTCGAACCCAAAGCAGACAAATGTATCTTCATAGAATACCCTAATGAGACATTGGGTATACCTTCTATTTCAGATCCAAGCACAAAAGGTGTTTGTTGCTAAGAACGGGTCCTTTCTTGAGAAAGAGTTTCTCTCGAAAGAATTGAGTGGGAGGAAGATAGAACTTGATAAGGTTGTTGAACCTTTGTTTCAACCAGAGAATAGCGCAACACAGAAAGATGTTTCTGTAGAGCCTACTCAGTTGAAAAGGAAGTTAATGATGATGATCATGAAGCTTCGGATCAAGTCACTATCGAACCTCGTAGGTCGACAAGGACGCGTACTGCTCCTGAGTAGTACGACAACCCTGTCTTGGAAATCATGTTGTTGGACAACGATGAACCTACGAACTATGGAGAAGCGATGGTGGGCCCGGATTCCAACAAATGGCTAGGAGCCATGAAATCCGAGAAAGGATCCATGTATGAAAACCAAGTATGGACTTTGGTAGACTTGCCTGTTGAATGGCGGGTCATTGAGTACAAATGGACCTTTGAGATAAACATAGACGCTAATGGTGAAATGTCACCGTTTATAAAGCTCGACTTGTCGCAAAGAAGTTTCCGCCAAGTTCAAGGAGTTGACTGCAATGAGATTGTCTCATCTGTAGTGATGCTAAAAGTCTATTAAAATTTTGTTAGCAGTTGCTGCATTTTTCGATTATGAAATCTGGCAGATGGATGACAAAACAAGGTTTCCGTAATGGTTTCTGTGAGGAAGAGTTGTATGTGATACAACCAGAAGGTTTTGTCAATCCTAAGGATGCTAATAATATGCAAACTCCAGCGATCCTTCTATGGACTGGAGCAAGCATCTCGGAGTTGGAATATATGCTTTGATGAGGTGATCAAAGTGTTTAAGTTTATACAATGTTTATGAGAAACTTGTATTTGCAAGAAAGTGAGTGGGAGCACTATGGAATTTCTTATAAGAATATGTAGTTGACATATTATTGATCGGAAATGATGTAGAATTTCTGGAAGAGCATGAAGGGTTGTTTGAAAAGTTTTTTTTTCAAAGGAAGACCCAGATAAAGCTACTATTTTATTAAGCATCAAGATCTATAGGGATAGATCTATTCGCTTGATAAGTTTTTTCGACGAAGACATACCTTGACAAGTTTTTGAAGGAGTTCAAAATAGATGGGTCAAAGAAGGAGTTCTTGACTGTATTGTAAGGTGTGAAATTGAGTAAGACTCAATACCCGACCACGGCAGAAGATAAAGAAGAGATGAGTGTCATCTCCTATGCTTTAGCCATAGGCTCTATATAGTATGCCATGCTGTGTGCCGCACCTGTGTGTGCCTTGCCATGAGTCTGTCAAGGGGTACAAGAGTAATCCAAGAGTGGATCACTAGACAGCGGTCAAAGTTAGCCTTAGTAACTTGAGAACTAAGGAAATATTTCTCGATTATGGAGGTGATAAAGAGTTCATCGTAAAGTGTTACGATGATGCAAGCTTTAAAACCAATCCGGATGACTCTTAGTAGAAATCCAGCTACGTATAGTGGAGCAGCCATTTGGAATAGCTCCAAGTGGAGCGTGGGAGCAGTATCTACAAATATGAAATGGAAAGTTTGCAAAGGTACACACGGATCTGAATGTCGCAGACCCGCTGACTAAAAACCTCTTTCACGAGCAGAACATGAACAAACCCCAGAACTTATTGGGTGTTAATCACATGATGATATGATCACATGGTGATGTAAGTGTTAATCACATGGTGATGTGAACTAGATTATTGACTCTAGTGCAAGTGGGAGACTGTTGGAAATATGCCCTAGAGGCAATAATAAAATGGTTATTATTGTATTTCCTTGTTCATGATAATTGTCTATTGTTCATGCTATAATTGTGTTAACCGGAAACCATAATACATGTGTGAATACATAGACCACAACATGTCCCTAGTGAGCCTCTAGTTGACTAGCTCGTTGATCAATAGATGGTCACGGTTTCATGGCCATGGACATTGGATGTCGTTGATAACGGGATCACATCATTAGGAGAATGATGTGATGGACAAGACCCAATCCTAAGCATAGCACAAAGATCGTGTAGTTCGTTTGCTAAAGCTTTTCAATGTCAAGTGTCATTTCCTTAGACCATGAGATTGTGTAACTCCCGGATACCGTAGGAATACTTTGGGTGTGCCAAACGTCACAACGTAACTGGGTGGCTATAAAGGTACGCTACGGGTATCTCCGAAAGTATCTGTTGGGTTGGCACGAATCGAGACTGGGATTTGTCACTCCGTGTGACGGAGAGGTATCTCTGGGCCCACTCGGTAAGACATCATCATAATGAGCTCAATGTGACTAAGGAGTTAGCCACGGGATGATGTATTACGGAACGAGTAAAGAGACTTGCCAGTAACGAGATTGAACAAGGTATGGGGATACCGACGATCGAATCTCGGGCAAGTATCATACCGATAGACAAAGGGAATTGTATACGGGATTGATTGAATCCTTGACATCGTGGTTCATCCGATGAGATCATCGTGGAGTACGTGGGAGCCAACATGGGTATCTAGATCCCGCTGTTGGTTATTGACCGGAGAGGTGTCTCGGTCATGTCTACGTGTCTCCCGAACCCGTAGGGTCTACACACTTAAGGTTCGATGACGCTAGGGTTATAGGGAAAAGGTATACGTGATTACCGAAGGTTGTTCGGAGTCCCGGATGAGATCCCGGACGTCACGAGGAGCTCCGGAATGGTCCGGAGGTAAAGATTGATATATAGGAAGTCCAGTTTTGGTCACCGGAAAGTTTTCGGGCTCATCGGTAGTGTACCGGGAGTGCCGGGAGGGTGCCGGATGACCCCCGGGAGGGGTGTGACGACCAAAGGACCACATGGGCTGTTAGATAAAGTGTGCCAGCCCTTATTGGGCTGGGCAAGACTTTTTCTAAAGGCCCATGCGGCTGGAGATAAGGAGATAAGGCAAAAAGGATTTAAAAGGAGGAGATCCACCTCCCTTGTGGGAGGTGGACTCTCCCTTTAATTCGGCCGGCCATCTCCTCTTTGGAGTAGAGGCCAAGCCAGCCCTCCACGTCCCTCCTCCTATATATACTTGAGGTTTTGGATGTTTTGAGACAAGATTTGATCTCTCTCTCTCACGGCGAAGCCCTACCTCTCTTCTTCCTCCTCCGCAGCGCTTAGGCGAAGCCCTGTCGGAATACCTTGCTACTCCACCACCACCACGCCGTCGTGCTGCTGTTGGAGACCTTCCCCAACCTCTCCTTCCTCCTTGCTGGATCAAGGTGTTGGAGACGTCACCGGGCTGCACGTGTGTTGAACGCGGAGGTGCCGTCCGTTCGGCACTTGATCGGATCTACTGCGATCTGAATCGCTGCGAGTACGACTCCATCAACCGCGTTCTTGTAACGCTTCCGCTTAGCGATCTTCAAAGGTATGAAGATGCAATCTCTCCCCTCTCGTTGCTGGTTTCTCCATAGATAGATCTTGGTGAACGTAGGAAAATTTTGATTTACTACTACGTCTCCCAACAAAAAGAGCAGGGTCCGACTATGGACGAAAACAAATGACAAAATGACATCCATACTTGCTATCCTAGGTTGCCGCCTGGAACCCATCCTAGATTGATGAAGAAGAAGCAGAACTCCAAATCAAACAAAACATCATGCTCATGTCAAATCACCGCATTACATGTACATGCAACTGTTGTTGTAGTAATCTGTGAGCCATATGGACTCAACAATCTCATTTCCAAGGGTATCAAGACTATTAAAGCTTAATGGGTGAGGTATGGTTAAGTGGTGAGGCTGCATCAAGCGACTAAGCATTTATTTGAGTGGCTAACTTATGAATACAGAAAACAAAGTATGGTGGTCTATGCATAACGAACGTGAACCAGTAATGATCACTAACTGATCCTGGACACCTACTTACGTCAATCATAACCCCACCATGTTCTCTCTCGGATAAGGACTCACGAGAAGAGATAGTCACGGTTACGCACACAGTTGATGTATTTTATTAGAGTTTACTTCAAGTTTTCTATGACCGGGTGTTAAACAAAGTATCCAAGTTTGCCACATAACCACGGGCATGGCTTTCCGAAAGATTTAACCCTGTAGGGGTGATCCAACTCATCCATCACAAATTAACCACACACCACGGATCTCGTGATCATCCTAGGCAATTCCAAAGGAATTACGCACCTCGAGATAGCCTGAAGAATATCAGAGTTCCTCACGCAAGACGTTCAAGAAAGGTAAAACAAATCCAGCAAGGCCGCCCGACGTGCCGACAATACCGATAGGAGCTGCGTATCTCGTTCTCAGGGCACAACCGGATGAGCGGTGGTTACCACGCCAAACACCGAGTTACCCCGGGTAGCTTTAATAAGATGCTCTGGGTTGGACCAACACTCATGAGGAGCAGTGGCCCGGGTTGTTGATTAATCCACAGGGTGATCATGCCCTATGCAAATTTTAGTTGTTATTAAGCAAATAGTACCAATGTTGGGCCTTGCCAGACAAGCTTTATCCTAAAACTAAAATCAAGGGGGTCCCAATAACAACCCCGAGCATGTTAGGAGCGCTCAATTATGGAACATAACACCGGTTCACAAGTAACTAGGGCGGCAAGAGTGGAACAAAACACCGAGCAAAAGGCCAAGCCTTCCACCCTTTACCAAGTGTATAAGTGCATTAAATTAAATAGCAATAATATTGTGATAACAAAAGAGTGTCCATGTTGTCACATGTAAGCAATTGCACTTGCAGCTAGAAACGCTATAAGAAGGGCTGAGCAAGCGGTAACATATCCGAACAATGGTTTGCTGGGAAGGTGGAGGGTTAGAGGCTTGACAAACAAGTGGTAGGTAACGAGACATAACGATATAAAACGAGACATCTAGCATGGAAATGATAGTAATGGTATCCAGGGAAATGGGTCATCTTGCTTGAGATCCCGCTCGGAAGAAGAATGAGTTCATGAAGAAGACAATCTAACGTAGTCGAACGAATCCTCACACTCCGAACGCTTTTGGAACTCTATCGAGAAGGAACAATACAGAAACAACAATCAACACAAGATGACACCACAACATATGCAAGACACGATGCGCAAACAAATATGATGCATGTCCGATTTAAATATGCAAGGCATGGCAATTCACATCAAACAACTACTACACATTAAAGTGAATCTCAATATGCAATGAGTTGCATATTGACAAAACTCCACGTTCGAATTATTTAGTTCACTACCATTTAGGTACTCATCAATATTAAATGTTGTTTAACATGGAAAATGGTTAAGCACAAATAACTACAACTTCTAGGCATTTTAAATGAGGACGGAAGCATCATATAGCATTTCCGAAACAACCTCATATGCAATTTAAGATGTTGGTCCAGATCTGTCCTAACCATATTTTAGAGTTGTTAAACAGCAAAATATATGTCGCCATGAGATTCTACATGGTTTTCTAGTCAATTTACATATGTGGAACATTTTTATCGGAGCTACGGTTTATTAGTTATTAAATAAATCATTTTGACATGGCATAGACACAAATCTAAACAAACAGCAAGTTTAAACATTTTTATCACATGTCAAAGTTGGATATTGTGAATCCACACGAAATTCTAAGCACTTTTCATGTAGAAAGTTTTTCCATACGATGCCTAGTTCTTGAGTTATTAAATGCATGAATACAAGGTTTTTTTAGTAAATCTGTTATTCGGTGGATATATTGATAAATTCCCAGAACGAAAAAAAAACATGATGGCCACATCTGCTAATGGGTTGGAACCAGACAGTGGATGCAGGTTAATAAAATCACGCACGGGGCGGAGCTTAGGGCAACATGAGCGGGGTTGGACTGGGGTCTCACCTCATGGGCCTGAGGGGATGAGAGGGGAAGTTGCGGCCCGTGACATGAGGTTTTAAAACATCGAAAAATGTCCAACGGATAAACCGATGACCGCACTGCTACGACTGACTGATGGGGTATCAAACAACCTTGGAATGCGACGAAATTTGGCAGGAGGCCTACCTACACTATAATAAGACCGCACGCCAGGTTTCGACCCAATCCAAGACTATTTTTCGCGCGCTTTAAAAACGGGTTTTTTAACGATGCCGCGGGCGCGTGCATGTGTGGTTGGTCTCGAAACAGACAATGGCAAGAACGAAGAGAACCGACAACTACGTACGGATGCAAGTTTTCGAAAACGAGTGGCGATGCTATGCAGATGATGCGAATGATGCAATGATGAATGCAACAACCAAGAAAACCACGAACGAGAATGCAAATAAAAGGGAAATCTTCTGGAGTGTCGGTCCCGGGCTGTTACACTTGTCCACCTTGTCACCAAGCACTTTGATCCTCGACTAAAAGATCCTCACAAGGCTGTTCTGGTTCTCCAGAATCCCTTTGATATCCTTCTGCATATCTTGGACGGCTGTGATCAGAAGATCCATTTGCTCGTTCTTGGATCTGGGGGCTTGAGCACTAGCGGCTCGAATAGCTTCTGCCTCTGCTTGTGCTATAGCAGATGTGGGATGATCTGGGTTCATCACCACAACGTTATCCTCGAACTCTGGCTGTAGGGGCAGATGTGGGCGATCAAGAGAAAAAATGTGCTTCTCCAACTGAGAGTTGATGAGCAACTGGATGTAGGGTGCATAACAGCATGAGCGCTTCTGATCAGCAGCAACCCTCTTGATTGTCTCAACAATCAGATCCATTACTCTAATCCTGGTGTTCCTGTCAAGGTGGATCATCATATTAATGGAGTAGCCTCGGATCATCTTGTCATCTCCTGACTTGGGCATCAAGGTATGCCTGAGAATGGTGTTTATAGTCCGGAGGCCTGCTTGCAGATAATAGATGGATCCTAGCTTGTGTGATTGCACCTTGTGTGCGGGGATAGGAGTATACATGTCTTTCATGGCATTGTGACTTGCCTTGGGTTCAGAGTATACATCCAAATCTCCTTCCCGAGCTTCTGGAACTTCCAGTAGAGAAGCCCATTCCTCAACAGTGGATTCATATCTAGCACCTTCTGTCATCCATACAATTCTACCATCTCCGTAGAAATGAGCAGTGGAGTAGAATTGCATGATCATCTCGTCATTCCATGCACTAAGCTTTCTACCAATGAACTTGTCCAGACCAATGCAATGGAAGTTGTCTTGGACACTTGGAAAGTACTCCACATTATCTTTGATGAATTTCCAATCGATATACCTCATGTCGCTAACAGCTGGGCTCTTGTCAAGTAGAATGGTCTCATAGAAATCCTGTTGCTCTCTTGTGTAGAACCTGTAGTCAACAGCAGTCTTCCTCCTCTGAGCATAAGGATCTATGGCTCTCTAGGCTCTCAAGCCCGAGTCTTTCCTTTTCTTCATGTCCTCAGCAACTATGTGGCTGGCATCGTGCACTGGAAGATGTGGTCTGAGCTTCATCAAAGTAGTCAAGTCATCATAATCTTCCACTCGGGAGGCAGTCCCTTTGTTCTTCTCTGAAGCAGGAATGTCCCTAGTGGTACTCTTGGACTTCTATGCAGCAACCTTCTTAGATGTAGGCTTGGTGCTCTTGGAGGTGCCAGTCTTTGGCATAGCATCATCCATGAGATTCTTGGCTTTCTTCTTGGGAGGGACTATCTCAGCATGCTCTTCCTCCTCCTCCTCCTCAGCAACACCAGCAGCCTCCTCTGGATCTTCAAACATAGAGGTAGGCCTGCCAATAGCATGGACCATCCTTTTCCTGGACTTCTTCTCCCTTGCCTTCTTAGGCATAGTTTTCTTGGGGACCTCAACAGATATAGTTGCTCTAGCAGTCTCATGAGCTTTGAAGGTTTCAGCAGGTGCATAGACTTTGCTGACAACTCTTCGAGAAGAAGTAGCTTCAGTTGCTGACTTCTTGGCAGCCTTTTCTTGCTTCTTAGCAAGAGTCTCCTCAATAATGAAGTCTGAATCTTCTTCATCAGAGTTGAGCTTCTTCCTGGTTCTGGTGGCAGCCTTGGGCAACCCATGAGAGCTCGGGTGCGTGGATCTGAGAAAGCACTGGCTTCTGGACTTGTTCCAGAACTCATATCAACTCTTTGCTCTTCCAAATTCTGACTGTCCTCTGAGCCTGACATACTGACCCTCTGAATAGAGTATAGGAGAGCAGAAGAAGATGAGTCATCACAAAATGAGGCTGGTTTTTGAAATTTGAGCAATGAATTTTCAAGACTTTTGCATTCTGTCAAATAGATATCGGTGCAGCCGAAACAGAAATTTTGGTGGGGCCGAGACTGACTAATCCATTAACCAAAACTTGATAGCCTTTTCGGTCAGACCAAAAAGAGCAACTCGGTTCCACCGAGTCAGTTCTCAACCTCACTAAAAAGCATATCGGTGAGACCGATATTTCCGTTTCGATTCCACCGAGATGTATCGGGCGGACGGCAAAACCCTAGAAAATTCATCTATTGCGAGATTTTGGGGATTTGAGAGGATGGAAACATGTGCAAAGGGTGTATCAATGAATAACAAGGATCTATTGTGCTAGAATTGGACGAGGAGCGCAATAGAGATCGAATCCGTACCCTAACTTGGCACGGATCCTCTATGATGGCGACGAGGGAGTGGATTCCGTCGGCGACGGCGATTCCCAGTGACGAAGGAGCGCAGGGAGACAAGGGCGAAGACCAGGGGTCTTCGGAATGACAACTTAGGGTTTTGGAGCGCGACATTTGAGGATAGAATTTCAAAGCGTCAGGGTCGAGAGTTATATACCCACCACTGTTGGTGACACCGATTCTAAGTTTTCGGTGTCACCAAGTGCCTCAACTATCAGCTGACAGGGACACTCAATGTAACCGAGAAAATGGAATCGGTGGTACCGAGATTGAAAAAGCAGATCAACACTAGGCATTCGGTGAGACCGAGATTTTGGTGTTGGTTCCACCAAGATGCACTTGGGAGGTTTTAATGGTCAGTCCTTGTCGATACGGAACTCCGAGTGCCCCACACATAGAAGTATCGAAAAGCACTTGTTCAAACTTTGTGATGCAGCACGAATAGAGTATGAGGTGAGAAAGCATACATATCTAAATAAGTTTTCCTAGGCATTCTTGTATATCCAATTGGCAAAAGATAAATCAAAAGCCAAATAGCAACAATTGGATATCCTCGAATGAGAAGATAAATGCAGACCAACATGCTCACACAATATGATGTCAAATGAAATCATGGCAAACATGCACATATACTCTAGCATCTAACAAGCACTTGGGCGATGACGAAGTCATCTATATATGAGTATTTGACTTAGGAGCCAAGTAAGAGTACTTGATCATAGGTCATACCATCGTTTAAGCACGAGTGGGGTTACCACTTTTACATAAAGCACTTAATGTTTGTCACATACTATGAGATGCTTTGACTCAAGTCTTAGAGTAAAGCTCCCCCTTGATGTGACACCCCCCATAAGAGGGATAAACTAACCTTGGGTTTTGTGGATGAAGACTTCATGTTGGTGAGGTAGTGGTGGATGCTCAAGGTTGATGAAGATCATCGAGAGTTGGGAGCATCCTTGTTGTTTCCTTACTCTTCTCACCTACATGGGTTAGTCCCAACACACAAGAGACAAATACAAGGATATCTATAGACATGGAGTGCAAAGCATATGTAATGATGTCCATTGATTTGTTGATTACCTTGTCCCTTGCTTACCTTTGAGGGAATGTGTGACTCCTTGATCTATTGCATAAGGTTGATGTTGATTGCAAATAGATCTTGCCAATAATGAATGTGAGTGAATTTCATTGGCGGAGTCACCCCTCAAGAACTCTCTAGTTCTTCTTCTTGGGAGTCCACATCAAGTTTATGGGGATCCTTGGTGTTGAAGTAGCACTTGTAGAAGTTCATCTTGTAGTAGCCTTGGGAACCCATTTCACCAAAGCTTGGGGTTCATCTTCATAAGAGTCAAAGTCCTCTTGGAGCTTGTTCTTGCCCTTGAGCTTGGTGCCTTCTGGTGGAATATCATCTTGAGTGTTTGTCCCCTTGGGAAGAGTATTTTCATACTTCTCCTTTTGAGGAACAAACTTGGGATTGGGTTATTGAACTTCTTCCCATTCAACTCCATTAGCGTTGAAGTAGCCAACACCGCGATTCTTTCGGTATCCTCCGTGCTTGCGTACAATCTCATCAAATTGTTTGTACCCTTCAAGACTCTTGTTGATACCTTTCTCTATAATTCCTTTCAATAAAGCATTTTCTTGCTAAAGTGTAACTTGGCTAAGAGAATCATCATTAGTGGAATCAATAGAACTACTAGGAGCAACATCATTGGGTTTAGCATTTTTATTGTTGCTACTAGATGAAGAACCTTTCTTTCCTTTGTTACTAGTTTGCTTAGATTTGACTTGTGGCATGAATGTAGACAAGATTAGTCGTTTGGCAATATAAGATGAAGTCTTGTTTCGGAGATCATCCATGATAGCTTTAAGAAATTCATGTTCTTGCTCCAAATTGAGCTTCTCGAAGCGTAGCTTCTCATGAGTTCTTACAAGATCTCTATGATCTTCAAGAGTAGATTCATGAACTAACTTAAGAGTGTTGAGTTCTTTAGTTAGTTCTTCTATTTTCATCTTATCATCGTCAATTGACTTATCCTGACTAGCATGAGAAATATCAAGTTCATTATGATTAACACCACTAGTTTTATCACATAGCAAGTCATCATTGTAAAGCAAGTCATCTTCATCACTATCGAAATCAAGATATTCGGGGTGTGATACCTTGGGGCCTTTAGCCATGAAGCAACTTCCACCTCATTCATTTGGTGAATCAAATATATCATAGGAGTTGGTTGTCACTATTGCAATTCCGGCAACACCATCATCTTGACTGTAGTCAGAGTTGGCGTGCTAACTTCTCTCGGAGTGATTGTCGGAGTCAGAGACGGAAACCCATTCACCAACATGAGCTTGATGCTTTCTTCTTAGGTAGCTCTTGGTGTGCTTGTCCTTCTTCTCCAAGTCCCTACTTCTCCTTGAGGGTCTTCATTCATAACAATCATCTCTACTCCTTCTCTCTCTTCGAGGTGATTCATCTCTTGAGCTTCCTCTTCTTGGTGACTCTTCTCTTTGTTTGTAGGGAGCCGAGCACTCATTTGAGTAGTGTCCGGGCTTCCCATAATTGTAGCAGTTTCGGTCATGACTTGACGAACGCTTCTCTTCATATCTTGAGTTGGAGCTACGATCTTTGCTTCTATTCTTGTAGAACTTGTGGAATTTCTTGACAATGAGGCTTATCTCTTCATTTGTGTCAAGGTTATCACTTGAGGTAACGGGAGCATCACTTGTGTCTATGTAAGCACCGCTAGTCTTGTGATCAAGGTCTTCCTTGTCTTTGAGAGTCATCTCATGAGCAACAATTCTACCAATCACTTCTGTTGGTTTGAGATCATTATAGTTGGGAATCATTTGGATCAATGTGCACACGGTGTCATATCTCTCATCCAAAGCTCGAAGCATCTTCTTGATGATGAACTTGTCATTCATTTCTCCGCTTCCTAAGCCGGCGATCTCATTGGTGATGAGAGCTAGCCTAGAGTACATTTCAGCGACTCCTTCACCATCCTTCATCTTGAACTTGTCAAGTTGACCTTGAAGAACATCTAACTTGGATTCTCTCACGGACTCAGTTCCTTCATGCATATCAACCAAAGTATCCCAAATCTCTTTTGCGTGTTCAAGACGACTAATTTTGTTGAATTCTTCAGGACATAGGCAATTGAAGAGTATGTCACATGCTTGAGCATTGAGTTGCAACATCTTCAATTCATCCGCAGATGCTTCACGATCCGGTTCCTTTCCGTCCGCAAAGAATTCACCTTGCAAGCCAACACGAACAACAACCCAAATGATAGGATTATGACCAAGCAAATGCATTTTCATTTTATGCTTCAAACTAGCAAAATTAGTGCCATCAAAGTACGGACCTCTACAGTGATAATTTCCCTTACTAGATGCCATACTTCTCCTAGGTTGTGAAACCAATGCAATGGAGACCAAATCTCTAATACCACTTATAGGATCGAAAGTAGGTCTAGAGGGGGGTGATTAGACTACTTGACCAAATAAAAGTTTTGCCTTTTTCTCAATTTTAGTTCTTGGCAAGTTTTAGCATTCATAGCATATCAAGTAACACCCTACACATGCATGTGTAAGAGTGTGGCAGCGGAAGATAAAGACATTGCACATGTAAGTAAAGAGAGGGTTAGGAATGCAAACACAAGTGATGACACGATGATTTTTCCCGTGGTTCCGATAGGTGATGCTATCGTACGTCCATGTTCATGGAGTCTTCAACTCATAGAGGATAACAGTCGCAAGAGTCCACGTAGGGCTCTACCCACGAAGGGTTCCACGAAGAAGCAACCTTGACTATTCCATGCGGCTTCCGTCCATGAAGGACTAACCTCACTATGGGTAGATCTTCATGAAGTAGGCGATCTCCTTGCCCTTACAAACTTCTTGGTTCACTCCATGACACGAAGTAGGATGCTCCCAAGTGACACCTAACCAATCTAGGAGGCACCGCCCTCCAAAAGGTAATAGGCTTGGTAATGATGATGAACACCTTGCTCTTGTGCTTCCTGATGATAGACTCCTCAACACACAATCTCTCTCTCACAGATTTGGCTTGGTAGAAGAGATGGGATTGGTGGAAAGCAAGTTAGGGAGGCTAGAAATCAAGATCCATATGGTTGGACTAGAAGATCTTGACCTCAACACAAGGGTAAGTGGTTCTCTCTTAGAAAACTGAGTAGGATAGGTACGGAATAGTTCTGAGGGCTTCTCTTTAGAGTGGATGGTGGTGAAGGGGTATATATAGGCATCCCCAAAAATCCAATCGTTACACACAATAAGTAATACTTGGTGACACCGAAGTGTAAAACTCGGTGGTACCGAAGTGACAAAAAGTGGCAACTTTTGAATCTTAGAGGGACCGATATACAACTCTCGGTTGCACCGACAAGGTGACCAACGGTCATATTTACCAGTCTCAGTGACGCTAATTCACCATTCTCGGTCGGACCGAAAATGTGAACTTGAAGTGTCGGCTGCACCGAAGTGTTAGGGTTTGGCTGAGTCTGTCTAGGGTTTGGAACTCGGTGGCACTGGGATAGGAAAGTTGGTTGCACCGATTTGACATGTTTGGCTTAGGACAGACTTTGGTGGGAGAGTATGTGGATGTTTTGCTGACTGTCACTTGTGCAAGTTTGAGCATATTGTTCACCATCAAAACTTTACCCCCTTTTAATAGTATTGGCTGTCCTATAGACTCAAAGTGATTTCTCACAAATGTAAAATGTAGAGCCTTGTTGCTTGAAGCTTGGCCAACCTATTTCCTTGAATCTTGGGGTAATTCCACAATCCTTTAGCCATTCCCATCATTGAACTTTTCCTGAAATATACTTGGTGAAAACATTAGTTCGATGACTTATATGTTGTTATTAATTACCAAAACCACCAAGGGAGCAAATGTGCTTTCAGATTGGATCTGGTCAGTGGCTCAATAGTGGGGGGAGCCGATGCGGGAAGGGGAGGAGATGGGGCGGGGCGAGTGTAGGAGGTGGCGACAGCTAGGGTTTCACCACGGCCCTAAGCATTTTATATTCCTGCACATGAAAGGACAAGAATGCCCTCGATGGGGCAGTGAAATTACATGCGATGGCACACTAGAGCGGTAACTGCTCATGGGGTGCCGATCCAGCGGCACAAATCAATTCCAGGCATGATCCAACGGTCCAGAACGGTGCAAAATCGTGAAATCGCTGAGAAGCCAGGGATTTCACTATGGTTCTTATTTCTGGACAAGAATCTTCATAGAAGCTCTTAAAGTAACACGGGAAACTGCCACATACAGTTTCTCCTGCGTAAATACAAGACCCTTAAGATATATACCAATAGATGTGTTGGCATTCTGGGGACGGGGGTACCCAGTCCTGCCTGCGGCCCCGGACATGGCCCACTTCATCAACGAGGCACGGCCTGGGGCGGCACTACTCAAGACAAGGACCTCGCGAGGATCCCAGACTCGCAAGGAAGAATCACATCAAGTTCAACAAGGATGGGCCTCCCCAGGCCCCCTCCTGAGCGGCGGAGATCTCCATGCAGAGCTTGACCTCAGGAGTCAAAGGTGATGCAAGAAACGACAGGCAGGCGCCAGCACGCTAGGCGGCGCAGTTTCCTCTTTTGTGCAAAGGGAGCAAGGATGTACGCGGGTTCCCAAAGTGCCGCCCAAAGGTTTCCTTTCCGGTGCAACAAGACCACGACCACGAGCCCCGCAGGATGGATGTCATCGCCAAGCGCACTACTGCATCACCAACAGCTACTTTGTAGGCGAAGACCACCTTTGGACAAGGCGCGGATGTACTCTTGTCCCCCTTCAAAATTGGTCATTGTGGGATCCCTTCCCGCCATTATGATACGGGAAGAGGACCCGGGCCGCCACTATATAGAGAGGCTAGGCCACACCGTAGAGGGGATCTGATCCAACACTTAGCCACTTGACGCACCACCATGAGATAGCAAGCCAAGAACACCTCTTGAGCACCCTCGTGAGGCTCAAGCACACTGACTAGTTCATCCACCCAAACCTCCACGAGAGGTAGTCCACCAAAGAAGGAGTAGGGTATTCCTCTTCATAGCAGCCCGAACCTGGGTAAACTGCCGTGTTCATCTTCTTCCTCATCATCGTGCGAGTTTGCCATCGTATCCATCGAGTAGTGAGCTAGGCTGGGTGAGGCCACAGGAAACCTTCGCACACGCCCCTATATTCGAACTTAAGGGTTTTGTGGAGCCCGAAATCTGACATTTGGCGCGCCAGGTAGGGGGCGAGTTGAAGTCTTTGTCAAGCCAAGCTCTTCTTCCACTTCGCCGCTCCGATGGTTGACGCCCATCAAGCCTGTGCCGAGCACTGAGCTGCCCGTGTCGCCCAGACCGCACCCGTGGGCCGCGCAGGCGCGCGTCCGTCCCCTTCGCCCGCGGCCAACGCCACCACGGGCCCGGACGCTCACGAACAACAAAATTCCTCCCAGACTCCCACCGCGCAGCGCGACGGCCGCACTGCCACTCCGTCGATCGTCCCAGCGACCGGGTCGACCTCACACGGTTGACTTGGGTCGGCGCGTGGTATGGGCGCACTTGCCATGGAGAACGAGCTGCTCTGCTAATGTCTTGCCCCCGACCACAACGACGTCTGGCTTCGGCGCATGGCACAACTCATCAGCACTAGCGCTGACGCCTCGGTCCTCTCCTACTCGCTCCGACCCCAGCCCTCACTGGCGGACGATGGAGCCCATGATGCGCCGCCACCTCCTCCGCATCATGACGTTGACCCCGACCCCAGGCGTGAAGCGCACCTGCACGACTAGCCCCGCGGGCCGCGAGCAAGGGCAAGGGACGGAGTGATCTTCCAGGTGGTGCCCTGGCCACGCGTTGACGTGCGCGCTCCCTACGCTGTCAAACCAGCGTCGCGATCGCGCACTGCTTGAGGTGGCCCCTCAGGAGCGCCAAGATCAGGTCCCACCCGCATGTGCAGCGGCACCCGTCGAGCCGGTGGGATGCCTCGCCATCGCGCCGGAGCTCCATCCAACTACATGACCCTACAAGTTCAAGCCTGATCTACCGCCTCGCTATGACGGTAGTGCGGACCCTGTCGATTTCCTGAAACTCTACTCACTAAGCGTTCGGGCTGCCGGCGGAGACAACAAGGTCATGTCATGCTGGTTCCCCATGGCGCTCAAGGGCGGCACGCTCTCCTAGTTCATAAACCTCCCAGTGGGATCCATAACCTCCTGGGAAGACCTGCGCACATGCTTTGTTGCCAACTTCTAAGGCACTAGCGATCGCGCGCTTATCGTGAATGACCTGCGGCGCGTGAAGCAACAGGATGGGGATACCCTGCACAAGTATATACAACGCTTCACCACAACGCGCCTCAAGATCCCGAATGCATCGGATGAGGCCATCATCTCCGCTTTCGCTGACGGCATCACGGACACAAAGATGAAGGAAGAGCTCACCATGAACGACGAGCTGTGCTCGGCCCTGGAGATGTTCAACCTGGCGAATAGGTGCCCCAAGGCTGAAGAAGGCCGCATGTCTCTTCATGAGCTTCCGATAGCAGAGCCTGAGGAGAAGAAGACCAAGGCCAAGGAGGCAAAGCACAAGGCCCTGACGGTACTCGCAGCCGAGCGTGAGCTGAAGTGCGGACGAGGTGAGGAGCGCCCCGCAGGGGGAAGGCCGACCTGCATCTTCCATGGAACCAACAACCACGACACTGCCGACTGCAAGGAGCTCAGGCTGGTCCAACCCGAACACTTCGACTGACGCCCCGTAAGCGCCGATCGCGACTTTGGACGTGGCGGAGGCCGCTGGGACAACAGGGACCGGCGCCAGGGGTGGCGCGATCAGCCTCAGGAAGAGCACTAGCATGATCAACTTCGGGAGGACTGCTGGCACGACGACCCTCCAGAAGGGTCACGACGCGGCCAGCCTCGGGAGGCCCGCCCTCGTGAGGCTGGCCTGCAACCACTAACTCCCCCACCTAGAAGGAAGGAAGAGGAGAGGCAGGACGATGGGGCTGGGGGCTTCCAGGAGGTCAGGGCCGTGGCCTGCATCTTGGGCGGCGCTCAGGCCCCAGCCTCTAACCACGTCTTCAAGCAGTTTGAACGGGAGGTGAACACAACACTCCCGAAGCCTAAGGCCATGTGCCCCCTCAAGTGGTCCCAAACTTCCATCACCTTCGACTCAAGGGATCAGCTCACGTGCTCCGCCATGGCCGGGAAGCTCCCCATGCTATGCACCTCGACCATCAGCAATGTCCTCGTCACCAAGATCCTCATCGACTGCACAGCCATGCTCAATGTCCTCTCCATCGAGACCTTCAAGACACTCCAAGTATCGTACGACCAACTTATGCCGACCAAGCCCTTCTTAGGAGTCATTGACGGCTCCATAGTGCCCATTGTGCAAGTACGCCTGCCTGTCACTTCGGGTGGGTGCAAGAACTACCGCACCGAGACCATTGTCTTCGACATCGCCCACATCCATCTCCCATACAATGCCATCCTCGGATACCCGACCCTCGCCAAGTTCATGGCGGCGACCCATCACAGGTACAATGTCCTGAAGATGCCGGGGAGTGGAAGCGTCATCACCATCACCTGAGATGAGAAGGATGTTGTTTGCTCCCTCGACCGTGCTTACCGTGCGGCTGCGGCCGAAAGCTCGGACGATGAGGAGGATTTCCCGCCACATGAAGACGAACGTAGGGCAAAGAAGTAGCTCACCCTCGCGGAGCGCCAGGTGGCTGGGACCTCCAAGGGAGGAGCCTCGCGCTTTGCATTCGGGGACGAGGCTACCCCTTCTGTTGCATAGGAACGCGCGCTTGGTGCCCCCTTGGGTCAAGCTCAGGGGCTTCCACCCGGGAGACACCCGGCTTGGCCGGTCAGACAAGGGAGGCGTTTGGGCACAACCTCAAGACGCGTCCTAGCGCGTGACTGCTAGAACCAAGGGCATGGCACGAGGTGCCAAGCTCATGAGAGTTGGTCATCGAGGAGATCAAGGAACTTCAAGACGCGCAGACCGGGCAAGGGAGGGGTTGCCCTGCACCACCAATCACAATCCCCATCGTTGGCCCGGTCGATCAGCCGCGCGCTTGCGTCAATGCGCTCGCCATTAACATGGTCTCGTCCAGGGCCGTTTTTGGCCGGCACGTGCCGACCATGGGTGGTCTTACCCGAATGACTACATCCGCATGCCCTTCGGTCTGGCGAACGTTGGAGTCACATTCCAGCGTCTTGCCTGGGCCATGCTCACGCCCTGCCTGCCGAGGCATGATGAGGAGTTGGGGGAGATGCTCGGGCCAAGCGTGGGCCCCAGGCCCAGGGAGATGACAGGCCCGTGAGGGCCGCGCTCGTGGAGGCACAAGATCAAGCTACAGTGGGAGCTTCGGTTCTTCAGTGGCATGGTCGCCAGGTGACTTTTTGTTGATCTGTGATAGGTAAGTTTTTAACTTGTTTTGGTTAAGGGCGCCCGCCGGGCTGTGTCGTCCTCGGGCAACCAGGGCATGCCCCTGCGACCATCATATCTACTCATATTTTAGTAGTTTTTCCATGGGTGCAACCTGTTTCCTAACATTTCCCTTTTGCTGGCACGACATTTTTCCAGCGTGAATGTCGTCACTCCCGAGAAGGCCCACCTTTGGCCGCCTCACGAGAGGGCAGGCACGGCGACTGTGCTTGGGTGCATCCCTGTAGCGTCAAAAAATCCAGTGATTGAGCTCTGTTTGACCGGGCCAGTCCCGTTCCATTCATCTCTTGGGGTCACTGGTGCTTGACCCTCCCATGGCCTTAGGGAGGACGCTCGGTGCAGGCTGCAACGAAGACTCCAAGACCTCAGATGAAGCCATCAACAAGAAGACCTAGGCGCAACCCGCCTCGAGGTAGGGAGCTTGCGAGGCCAAAGCGCCCTCGTGAGCTCCCAAATACACCTCCCAATTCTACCATCCCAGCCACGCGTATGAACTCAATGGGTTGTACACGCCTGGAGCCCCCTAAGGACACGGAGGGGTTCCCTCCCACGCAATGTGGCAGCCATAGCTCCGTGTTGGCGGAGAAGTCGACACTGCCCACCAATGGCTATGCCCACGCAATGTGGAAGCCACAACTCCGTGCTGGCAGAGAAGTCAACACTTCCCACCAATGGTTATGCCCATGCAATGTGGAAGCCCTAAGCCCAGTGCTGGGGATAAACAACTGAGGGCACCCTAGCGGTTGCATCCAACCTCAGGAAGGCCCCTTGTGGCCCTATTTCGCTGCATTCCCTGGGATGTACGCGTGAGGGGGTTGCATGAGGGCTACTACTAGGCCGAGCCTGGTACTCGCCACCTTCTCAGGTCTACCAAACCTGGTCTTCACATGCCCCTCTCAGGAAAAGCTGGCGAGGAAAGGTATGGGAGCCGCTCGTACATCAAGGGGGACTACTGAGCATCGCGACTCAGGAGCCTCACTGGCCCTGTAGCCCCTCACCTCTTGGGATCGTCCTTGGTGATCTGGTTGGTCTCAACGGAGGCTGAGGTATTCGTGGGGCAGGGCCCTGCCGACGTAGAGCATAGTGCGCTCAAAATCGAAGCATTAAGGAGGATGCTGGAGCTTGTACGTCAAGGGGGACCCCTGAGCATCGCGACTCAGGGGCCTCACTAGCCCCATAGCCCCTCACCTCTTGGGATCGTCCTTGGTGATCCGGTTGGTCCCAATAGCGGCTCAGGTATGCGTGGGGCCGGGCCCTGCCGACGCAAAGCATAAGGTGTTCAAACACGAAGCATTAGGGAGGATGCTATAGCTCGTACGTCAAGGGGGACCCCTGAGCATCGCGACTCAGGGGCCTCACTGGCCCTGTAGCGCCTCGTCTCTTGGGATCATCCTTGGTGATCCGGTTGGTCCCAACAGCGGCTGAGGTATGCGCGGGGCCAAGCCCTACCAACGCAGGGCATAAGGTGTTCAAAATTTCTAAACTAAACCCATCTTCACTATGTTCCCTTCATGAGGGCTGCTCGTACATCAAGGGGGACCCTTGAGCATCGCGACTCAGGGACCTCACTGGCCCTGTAGCCCCTCACCCCTTGGGACCGTCCTTGGAGATCCGGTCGGCCCCAACGGCAGATGAGGTATGCGCGGGGTCGGGCCCTGCCAATGTAGAGCGACACAACAAGCAAGAAGGAAATATGGTGAAGAGGCCAATCATGCAGTTCGACAATTGTTACAAAAATTAAAAGTTTTTGCAAATACAACCAGTTTAATGCCTCCAAGAGGCATGTTGAATGGTGCAAGAAAGAAATAGGGAAGAGGAATCAGGAGGAGCCTTTGCCACCACGCGCCTCGTCCGCATAGAAGTCGCCGACATCACTGGCGTTGTCCTCCTCACCACTAACTTCTGTAGTTTTATGGGGCGGATGAATGGTGATGCGAGTGAACCACTTCATCGGCGTCTCCATGGCAGGCTTCACTGCTTCCACGACACTGTTGCGGACCACGGGGGCTACCGGGCGGATCACGGAGTCAAAGTTGAACCCTGGCTCTCGGAGGTGAAGATGGTTGAAGACGCGCATCGCGGCTTCAAAAAAGAGGTCGCGACACTCGCTATCCAAGACCCCTTGCACCTTGGGGATGGCGCCCTCCAGTGCCTCGACGAACCTCGAAGCAAACTCCGCAAAGGTGCTCTCCGGAGCCACCAGGGGTTCCTCAAACCCTTCCCGACAGAGGGAATGGAGCGCTCGGCGAATCCTGAGCTTGATCGGGGGAAGGGCGCTGAGCTCTGTGGCCCTTCTCCTCTCGGCCTCAGCTAAAGCCTTTTCCGTGGACACGAGTCAGCCTCTCTCTAGGGCTGCCTCCTTGCCCAGCGCGTCCAGATGCCCCCGCGCCGTGACAGCATCAGCCTTCGTCTGGGACAGCTCGGAGTCCCGGTCGGCGAGTTGGGCCTTGTAGGTCTCAAGGGCCTCCCACTGCCCATGCAGTTCTTCCTCAAGCACGGACTTCTCTTCCTGAAGTACCTTCAAGCGGGACTCCACCTCATTGTGATACCTTTTAGCAGACGCCACGCTGGCTAGCGTAACATCAAGGTGCTTTGGCCGAAGCGGCCTCCTTCTCGCTCCCCGTCACGGTGGCCTTGGCTTGGCCGGAAGATGCCACGATAGAGACGTTGGCCCGAAGCCACCCGGAGAGGAGCCCCAGAAGCCCACTCGTGAGGCGATCATCAGCACCCGCGAGGGCATCCCGAACTTCACCTAGGATATCAAGAAGACGCGACGGGGGCACCAAGGACACCTCCGGAGGAGTCGCCTGCAGGACCACGGGCAGTGCCTCCTCGGAAACGGCCGCACGAGGAGCAGGAGGCTCCACAGGCCACTCGATAACCAAGGGCCGGTGTGACGGCCCTAGAATTTGCTTGAAATTGTTTGCATCAACATCAGCATGTGCATCATGCCATCATGTCTAAATTCAAATTAATTTGAAATGGGGGTGATCAAAACCTAGCATAGATAAATTTCAAATAGGTTAAACTATTAAGATAATTGAGTGAATCCAAAATGCTCTTCAAAAATGTTCCCCCTCTTTGATAAATGTTGGCAACAACATATCAGGGGTGAATTATATATTAACAACTATTTTGGCAAATTAAATAAATTAGGAACGTTTCTGAAAATCACTAATAAAGCATTGTAAATATTTTAGTTGATTCAATTTTTCTAAAACATTTTGTGTAGTTTGGAAATATGCCAAATATATCCCACAAATATTTTCGGAGATTTTGGCTTTATCGATTTGTCCAAACAAAATTATAACAGAGAGCAGAAATTAGAAATAGAAAACAAGAAATAACAAAAAGGAAAGAATCTTACCTGGCACTGTTGTCCCGACCCTGTAGCAAGGCCCAGCCCACTAGCGAGGAGGTTGTCTTTAACCTCTGCCAGTAGGCAGAGGCGTGTCGACACGCCCGCGGTCGCCATGGCCACCTCCCTGTCTGCTTCCTCCCCACCCCTTGCTTATCTCCTCGCGCTAGAGAGACGTTGTGGAGATCCCTCTCTCCCCCTCTTTCCTCCCCTCTCCCTTGCTGTGTGCCGCCATGTCCAAGCCTCACTACTATCGCCCCCGTAGCCACCGAGACCCCCTCGCCCTATCCCTATGCCCAAAAGAATCACGACGTCGACCCTGACCTCCTCACCGAGCCAAGCAACCGGAGGAGCCCTCTATCGTTTCCGTCGTCATCGTCTTCAACCTTTAGCCGCCGGCGAAGACTCGAAGCTCGATGCTGAACCAGAGCCTCCCCAAGCATGCTGAGCATGACTACGAGATCTAGGTGAGGACGCAGATCTTTTCCTCCTATTCGCACGCTCGATTTTGAGCTCTAGGCACCGAATCGATGCAAGCCTGAGGACCGCCACCGCACGAGCTCATCGCCGGGAGCCACTCCGATGACTGTTGGCCACACTGCCAGGCCCAAAACAGCTTGTACGCACACGTAGAGCTCATAGATGCCTTCAGCTGCTCGGTCCACCCGTCGTGTCGCCGATCACGAGCTCGACCGAGCTCCGACCACCGCCGCAGTCGATGCCGTGCTCGAATCCAACCGCCCCACAACCTCCCATGGCCTCCAAAGGATGCAGGCGAGTGCCAGCAAGCTGTAGTCGCAAACCATGCTCGAAACCATGGCCCGTAGCCCGATCCCGAGCACCTCCGCCATCGTGGATGGTCGCCGGCGTTCAGCCGTCGGTGGGCGTGACATGGCAGCATCATTAGTGGTTAGTGATGCCCCTAATTAGTCCTCTGTGTCGCTGACAAATGGACCCTACGGACTAACTAATCTCTATTTAAAAATTAAAATATGTTAATAAGGTAACAGTCGCTGACTGACGGGTACCACAGGTCAGCTTTGACCTGGCCACACTAGTGTTAACTGGGCCCACTAGTCAGCCTCTGGAAATGGCCCTGTATCATTGACATGTGGATCGTGCCAGTCAGGTTTGACCTAGGCCCGACACAGTTGACCGCTGACGTTAGCCTGACATAGTGCTGATGCAGTTATTATTTTCTATAATAAAAATTAATTCAGGAAATTCCACAAAATATTTAAAACTTCTAAAAATCATAGAAATTAATCTATAACTCGGATGAAAAAAAAATATATATGAAAAATGAACAGAAAAATCCAACGAATATGTTTATGCCATGATCATGTATGTTTGGCCAAGTTAACATCACCAAGTAGGACATTTTGTGATTAGGGCAATATAGGAAATATCATTTGGAGTTGGAATTGCAACTTGTTTGAATTACACTCCAATTAACTTAGCTAATTATTCCTCTAGGTCAATTCAGTACCTTAACTTGTCATATCATGCATCATGTTTGTTGCATTGCATTGAATGTGTTCATTTCTCTGTTTGCCGATGGTTGTTCCTTCCCGATAGACGATGATTCCAACGTTGAGATTGTTGTCACGGATGAAGACTCATTGTTATATTCAGAAGTGTCAGGCAATCAAACCCCCTTGAGCATACTGATATGAACCCACTCTCTCGCTCCTGATCTCTTTTACTACATTAGGACAACAACGATTCAACTGTTACTGTTCTCGGTAGTTGAACCCATTTCTTTGCATGACCTTTCTTTGCCACAGTAAATAGTTGAAATCACTTAGCATGAGTGGCAACTGATTGAGCCTTGTTGTGCTTACTCATCCATGCTTGCTTACTGTGCCTGCTATGCCTAGAGTCGTGTCGGTTATGATCCATCTAAGTGATGAATCGGAATGGATGTGGTCATGTCCTATTGTGTGAGAGCTAAGTGTGTGAACACGATTTGGTAAAGGTAGTGATGAGAGGCCATGTAGGAGTACATGGCGGGTTGTCTCATTGGGACCATCCTTAGGAACTGAGTTATGTGTATGTTATCCAAGACAAGATACTACTGCGCATTGGGATCCTTAATTGACGCTCTTGGCTTATTAATCACCCTGATCTCTGTCCAGGAGGTGCAACTAGTTTCTGGTGTTTGTAGGATGTGGTGGCGGCCGTGCATAGCACTGACCGGAGGGGTAGGCTATGGCACGGTAGATGCACTGTGGCCCGGTGTACCAAGCATAGTACCATCCATCGAGGTGGGCTTGGGAACCCTGTACACATCGTTTGAGGCCGTAGCGGAAACTTTGGCCGGACTTCCATGCGAGTTCAGTCTCAAATAGGCGATAAACCTGGACTAGGGTCTTGTGTGATTGACGGTCGTGGCCGACTCCCTCGCTGGGCTTCCGCTTGAAGGTTGCCGAGGTGCCTTTTATGTGCACATAGCGATAAGTGGCAGGAGAATGTGTGAAGAAGTACACCCCTGCAGGGTTAAATAAACTATTCGAATAGCCGTGTCCTCGTATATGGACTACTTGGAGAACTTATGTGGTTCATAGATAAGTGGAATGGATACCTCTAAAATACGCAAGATAAGCGTGAGTGCTATGGATGGCCTTCTCGTAGGGAGACGGAAGTGGATCCATAGTGGTGTATTGATTTGGTGAATATGTGGACTCGTGTGCGCTATCCCACCTCAAAGAAATCACTTGTAGTCATAGTACATGTTAGCCAAGAGTCAAAGCTGGCTTGCTGCAATAACTCCACAAACCCCCTCATGGATACTGATGCATATGTAGTTAGTTCTGATGTAAGTCTTGCTAAGTACCTTGTACTCACGTTTGCTTAATTTCTGTTTTTGCAGAGGAGACATCAGTCTCATTAGTGGTATTTACGATGTGAAGTTAGATGTTGACCGGATTAGTTTGGGAATCCTAGACAGAGGTCTGGTTCCTTTGGTAGGGTTGCTGTAGCTTTTCAGGCTCCTTCAGCCACTTTTGTAGATGTCTATACCCAGACATATTTAAACTTCCGCTTGTTTGTTTGAATGCTCTGAATGTTGGGTCTTGGGACCCCTCCTTGTAATAAATTATTGTGTTGGCTCTTCCGAGCCTTCTAAATAAATGTTGTAATGTTGTATAGTTATGTTGTGATGCCATAGTTGTATCTATGCATATCGGGCATGTCGTGCGTACGTGTGACGTGCAATGGTATGTATGGGATTCGACACCTAGTTGTGTGCCTTTAGTAGTAATCTATACGGGGAAATGCCTCTTTGTGCTTCCACCAAGCCTTGGTAGCTTGCTACTTCTCCGGACACATTGATTGACCGACGTGTATCCTTCTTTGCTGCTGTGTCTATCCTTTCGTGGAAATGTCTCGCAGTGTAATGGAGTCCCTGTAGCCTTCTACGACTTGTCTACGTGCAGTGATGACATTTATGTCCCACGGCGTAATGGAGTCCTTGTATGAGGGATCACTAGAAGTGTCTAGAGGGGGGGGGGTGAATAGACCACTAGCAGGAATTTAAAACCTAACATTTTCCCAAGTTAATTGGTTGGATATTTTAACAGTTTTTTGCAAAGCTAGCAAGTCTAACAGCCCTACACATGCATGTCTACAAATATGGCAGCGGAAAGTAAAGACATTGCATATGAAGTAAAGAGTTGAGATAGATAGATCAAACATAGTTGGAGACACAAGGATTTTTCCCATGGTTCCGATAGGTGGCGCTATCGTACATCCACGTTTATGGAGTCTTCAACCCACGGAGGGTAACGATCAGGAGAGTCCATGGAGGGCTCCACCCAAAAGGGTCCACGAAGTAGCAACCTTGACTATTCCATAATGGCTTCCGTCCATGAAGGACTAGCCTCACTATGGGTAGATCTTCACGAAGTAGGCGATCTCCTTGCGCTTACAAACTTCTTGGTTCACTCCACAACACTAAGTAGGAGGCTCCCAAGCGACACTTAACCAATCTAGGAGGCACCACCCTACAAAAGGTAATAGGCTCGGTACTGACGATAACTCCTTGCTCTTCTGCTTCAAGATGATAGGCTCCTCAGCACACAATCTCTCTCTCACAAGTTTGGCTTGGTAGAAGAGATGGGATTGGTGGAAAACAACTTGGGGAGGCTAGAAATCAAGATCCATATGATTGGAGTGGAAGATCTTGACCTCAACACAAGGGTAGGTGGTTCTCTCTCAGAAAATCTAATAGGATAGGTATGAAATAGTTCTGAGTGCTTCTCTCTCGAGTAGGTGGTCATGAAGGGGTATATATAGGCATCCCGAAAAATCCAACTGTTACACACAAAATTACCAACTCGGTGACACCGATGTGTTAATCTCGGTGGTACCGAAGTGACCAAAAGGTGGCAACTTTTGAATCTCGGTGATACCGATATAGGAAACTCGGTTGCACTGATAAGGTGACCAACGGTCAGATTTCCAATCTCGGTGACACCGATCCAACATTCTCGGTGGGACTGAAAATGTGAATTTGCATAACAGAAAGTTGGCAACCTAAACTCCGTGGCACCGGTATGGAATTGGTTGCACTGAAGTGGCTAGGGTTTGGCTTGAGTCTGTCTAGGTTCTGGAATCGGTGGCACCAAAGTGGGAAAGTTGGTTGCACCGATTTTGAGTGTTGGGTATAGACCAGAGTTTGGTGGGAGAGTTTGTGGATGTTTTTGGTGACTATCACATGTGCACATTTGAGCATATTGTTCACCAACAAAACCTTACCCCCTTTTAATAGTATTGGCTTTCCTATGACTCAAATTGATTTCTCACAAATATAAAATGTAGAGTCCTCTTGCTTGAAGCTTGGCCAACCTATTTCCTTGCATCTTGGGGTTTGTCCACAATCTCCTTTTGCCAATCCTCTCTATAGACTGTATCTGAAATACACTAGGTGAAAATATCAGTCCAAGAGACAATGTATGTTGTCATGAATTATCAAAACCACCAAGGGAGCATGTTGTGCTTTCAATCTCCCCCTTTTTGGTAATTGATTACAACATACAATAGAAGCTTAAAATAAAGATATGGATGGTTATACTGAAGACTTTCAGAGACACATGACTTAGACTTGCTCCCCCTAAATGCGTGCAGTCCTTTAAAGGATAGTTGCTTTTGAGTGCATGAACACACATGAGGTAGAAGGGATATAACAAGTCATGTGTATCTTGGTTATATGCATCAAATATGTATGAATGAGATGTATCTTTGTTCAAGACATCACTCTTGCAAACAATATGTGTAGGGAGCAAGAGATCATCTTGACCAAGGATATGATGCATATACTTACCTTGAGTTCTTGAGCATCCTGGTAATAGAAACACACTTGAGAAAACAATGTTAGGAAACACAAGAGTATTCTACCAAACACCAAGGCAATAGAACTCGAAATTTCCAAAATTATTGAGAATTGATATGTCTCCAAGATCATTGAGAATTTTCTCACCATAGATATGAAATTGGATTATCCTCTCCCCCTGAATCTTAGCATGTAGATATTAGGATTGGATAAGGTGAGAAAGGTCAAAATTTTCTTCTCTCTACTTTGATATTCTCCCCCTGTTTATAAAGATATGAGTATTGATGTTGGCTCTCCCCCTTGATCATATCTCCCCCTTTGCATAAGCATGTATCTTCTCCCAAAACGGTTGAAGCTTTCATCTTCTCCCCATTTGGCATAAATTTCCAAAAAGGTTGAAACAGGAATAGATATAGGGATCATTGACTGAGAAGGGATCCTTGAGCACAAGGGTCATCGAAATGTAGGATTCATAGGAATGAAAACTGAGAGAATCATGGAAAATGATTTGTTCTTCTCCTTCTTTCTTCATTGAAGATAGGGATCCTTGAACAAAGAAATTCTCTTTGCAAGATTACTTGTAGTTCTTCTCCCCCTAAGTTTTTTAAGAGAGAGAGTAGGGATCATCGAAGTAACAGATGTTTTACAAGAATGATCACTAAGAAAACACAGAATTGCAATTTTGGTAGCTTGTCCGCAATTTTGGTAGAACAAAGACATCTGAGTCGGCGGCTCCGAAAGATAAACCATGTTTCTTTTTTACAAATCTAGAGAAAGATTTTTAGCGAAATATGAAGTTCTTACAAGGGACATCAACTAGATAAGATTGGAGTAGTTATGAGAAATCATGCAATTAAGAGCAAACCACACCAGATTCTTAACTAGATGATGGGCGGTGACTAGGTCACCTATATTAGAGTATATTGACTTAGGAGCCAAGCAAGAATACTTGATCATAGGTCATACTCTACGTTAAGCTCAAAATGGGGTTACCATTTTTTGATTAAGCATTTTAATGTCTTCATATCACTTGAGGTGCTTTAGCTCATTTCTTGGAGTAAAGCCTTTTCAAGGACATGAGTACATACCTTTGAGTGATGTTGATGATGTAGCTTGTAGATGAACTTGTTGAGGATGCTCGAGGTTGATGAAGATCATCTTGAGTTTTGAGCAATCCTTCTTGTTATAGTATACTGGTTACCTACAAAGATTAGTCATGCAAGGAAGAACAATATATATATATATATATATATATCTAATTGACATGATACCAATTTAGAGTGTGCAATTTGATCAAGTATATGTCAAGGATATGGTTGAGTGGCCTTCTTCCTTCCATCATCAAGAGGGGTTGTAGATACTTGGTAATGACAAGATTGCTTATGATTGGAGTTGATGGCAATCTTGTGGAATGAAGTTTTTCCAAGTACCTACAAAAGATTAGATGTAATACAAGGGAACATAGAATTCCATGCCATAAGATGAAATATTAAGATACATGGAAATATCAAGAAAGCTCATGCCCTTGCATGCAACCGAGTGAGTCTAGCTCAAGTTTGAAGCATCGATGATGTTCAACTCACTCCTCAAGTGACAAAATGTCTTCTCATCAAGTGGCTTAGTAAAGATATCGGCCAATTGCTTGTTAGTGCGAACATGCTTAAGATTAATATCTCCTTTTGCAACATGGTCACGAATGAAATGATGTCGACCTTGAATATGCCTAGTTCGAGAATGTTGCACAGGATTATGACCAATTTTAATAGCACTTTCATTGTCACAAAGTAATGGAACATTTTTAACATCAATTCCATAATCCTTAAGTGTTTGTGTCATCCAAAGTAATTGCGCACAACAAGATCTAGCAGCAATATACTCAACTTTGGCAGTCGATAGTGATACCGAGTTTTGTTTCTTAGAGGACCAAGATACAAGAGATCTGCCCAAAAATTGACAAATACCCGAGGTGGATTTTCTATCAACCTTGTCACAGGCATAGTCCGAATCAGAATAGCCAACAAGGTCAAAGGAAGATCCTTTGGGATAACAAATGCCAAAATTTGACGTTTGTATCAAGTATCTCACAATGCGTTTAATAGCTGAAAGATGACATTCTTTTGGTGCAGCTTGATATCTAGCACGCATGCAAACACTCAACATAATATCGGGACGAGATGCACATACATATAAAACTGAACCAATCATAGATCGATAAACTTTCTGATCAACCGGCTCATCCTCTCTGGTAAGATCAACATGTCCACTAGTAGGCATAGGGGTTTTCATACCTTTGCATTCCTGCATGTTGAACTTTTTGATCAAGTCCTTGGTATACTTAGTTTGAGAGATGAAAGTTCCTTCTTTAGATTGTTTGATTTGCAACCCAAGAAAGAATTTCAGCTCACACATCATAGACATCTCATACTTCTCAGATATCAACCTTCCAAACCTTTCACTAAATTGAGGGTTAGTGGAACCAAACATAATATCATCCACATAAATTTGGCACACAAATAGTTCACCATTAACTCTCTTAGTGAATAAGGCTGCATCAATTTTACCAATTTCAAAACCTTTTTTGATAAGAAACTTCGTTAAACATTTGTACCAAGCACGAGGGGCTTGCTTAAGACCATAAAGAGCTTTACGAAGCTTGTAAACATGACTAGGTTTCTTAGGATTAACAAAGCTGGGTGGTTGCTTAACATAAACCTCTTGTTCAATCTCACCATTTAAAAATGCACTTTTAATATCCATTTGATAAAGCGTGACATCATGGTGATTGGCATAAGCAAGAAGAATGCGAATAGCTTCAAGTCTAGCGACAGGGGCATAGGTCTCACCATAGTCCATACCTTCGAATTGCGTATATCCTTGAGCTACGAGGAGAGCCTTGTTGCGCAAGACTTGACCGTCTTTGTCTTGCTTGTTTCGAAAAACCCATTTGGTTCCGATGATGTTGTGTTCATCCTTGGGCTTCTCCACGAGTGTCCACACTTCATTCCTTTCAAAGTTGTGAAGCTCTTCATGCATAGCGTTCACCCAATCCGCGTCTTCAAGAGCTTGTTCTACCTTCAAAGGCTCAATGCTAGAAATGAAAGAATAATGCTCATAGAAGTTTGCTAGACGAGTTTTAGAGTGAGTGATTCTCCCTGTTTGTATATCACCAAAGATTTGATTTAGGGGATGGTTTTTGGTCACTTGTGCTCGAACTCGGGTCAGCATCCGATTGTTGGTTGGTGGAGCTTCTTCTTCATCATCATCTCCTTCATCTTCATTGTTGTTGAAGGTGTCGTTCCCTTGAGGTGGTGGTGAAGGAGGTTGTGTTGGATCTTCATGATGCACTTCCTCCTCTTCATCATCTTGCCGTGTACCGCTTGTGGATGCCTCCATGTCATGTTGTGGTTCACCTTGTCGTGAGGTAAGGGTTTCCACTTGAGTTGATGAAGTACTTTCCTTCACCTCCATGGGACGAATCTTGCCGATGGGTAAACCTAGGATAGCTTTCGAAGGGTTCTTATCACCTACATCATTTGGCAATTGTTCGACTTGCGAACCATTAGATTCATCGAACTTCACATCTACCATCTCTTCAAATTTTCGAGTGAAGTTGTTGTGGACACGGTAAGTATGAGAGTTTGATCCATAGCCAAGTAGGAATCCTTCATGAGATTTAGGAGAAAATTTAGTATGATGATGCTTATCAAGAATGTAGCACTTAGAGCCGAATACCCGAAAGTATCCAACTTGGGGTTTGTTACCGGTGAGTAGCTCGTATGCCGTTTTACCGAGAAGCTTGTGTAAGTAAAGTCAGTTTGTGGCATGACATGTTGTTTCCACAGCTTCTGCCCAAAAGTGCTTTGGTGTCTTGTATTCATCAAGCATCGTTCTTGCCATCTCAATGAGTGTCCGGTTCTTCCTCTTACCACCTCCATTTTGTTGAGGCGTGTACGTAGTCGAGAACTCATGTGAGACACCTTCTTCGTCAAGAAAAGTATCCACATGGGTGTTCTTGAACTTAGATCCATTATCGCTCCGAACCTTCTTGATCTTCACTTCAAACTGATTTTGTGATTTGCGAGCAAAGTTCTTGAAGATCTTTTGAACCTGCGACTTATCATCAAGAAAGAATACCCACGTAAATATGGAAAAATCATCAACTATAACTAGACCATAGGAATTTCCTCCGAGACTCTTGTAAGCATTGGGACCGAAAAGATCCATGTGAAGTAACTCGAGTGGTCTCTTAGTAGTCATGATATTCTTAACAGGATGACTTCCACCTACTTGCTTTCTAGCTTGACAGGCACTATAAAGTCTATCTTTGTCAAAGATAACATCTTTAACACCAAGTATATGATCACCTTTGATAAGTTTGTCTAAATTACGCATACCAACATGTCCTAATCTTCTATGCCAAAGCCAACCTTTAGAAGATTTAGCAATTAAACAAGTCCGAGGTTTGGATCTTTTAGTGAAATCGACAATGTATAGATCACCTCTACGGATACCGGTAAAGACAATTTTATGATTATCTTGATGAAACACTTGGCAATCTACTTTCCTGAATAGAACATTGAAACCGAAATCAACAAGTCTAGACACGGAAAGAAGATTGTAACCAAGGGATTCAACAAGCATAACATTTTGAATAGAGCTATCATGGGATATGGACATCTTACCAAGGCCAAGTACCTTACCCTTAGAGTTGTCTCCAAAGGTCACGTACCGTCGAGGACCTTGATTAGGCGTGATTTCTTGGAACATGTCTTTATCACCAGTCATATGATCCGTACATCCGCTGTCAAGAATCCACTCTTTTCCTCCGGACATGTAATCCTTAAGGTTTGCCATAAGACTCAGATTCTTCGTGATCTTCTCATACTCGATGTCAAACAACTCATATTCTTCATAATAGCCATGTTCCACATTGTCATCATCAAGTGGTAAATCCTCGTCATAAAGAACAAGAGATTCGTTAGAGTAGTAATCATGACAATGTTCAAGTTTATGAGTGGGAATGGCTTCAAAGATAATGTTGTTGATAGTGGTGACATCTCCTTTAGCACGTATAAGATCATAGAGTTCAAATAGGCATTTATCAAAGTTTGGATCACTAGGCTTCATGTTGTGAAAAGCAATGGCTTTATGAAGAATTTCATATAGATTCCCTAAGGAAAGATTTGGATATCGTTTCTCCAAATCAGTCCATAAGGTATATGCACATGCAAAGTTCTTCATTTGAGAAAGCACGAATCTTGGTAAACCTCTAACGATAAGATTGAAAATTCTTAGGTTACGAAGCATGTTAATTTCCTCTTTGTGTGTGGGATGCAATTCATCAATAGGAGGCTCATAGGGGCACATAACATATTTGCTCAAATGAAATTCATTAAACAACTCAAGCATCAAAAACTTCCATTGACTATAGTATTCTCCATCTAGAATGGCCACTCTACAACTCAAACTCCCTATACTAGACACATCCATCTTCCTCCTCGGTGATTAAACCGAAGCAATGGAGACCAATGCTCTGATACCAATTGAGGGATCACTAGAAGAGTGTCTAGAGGGGGGTGAATAGACTACTAGCAGGAATTTAAAACCTAACCTTTTCCCAAGTTAATTGGTTGACAGATTTTAACAGTTTTTAGCAAAGCTAGCAAGTCTAACAGCCCTACACATGCATGCCTACAAATATGGCAGCGGAAAGTAAAGACATTGCATATGAAGTAAAGAGTTGAGATAGATAGATCAAACGAAGTTGAAGACACAAGGATTTTCCCATGGTTCCGATAGGTGGCTCTATCGTACATCCAGGTTTATGGAGTCTTTAACCCACGGAGGGTAACGGTCGCGAGAGTCCATGGAGGGCTCCACCCAAAAGGGTCCATGAAGTAGCAACCTTGAATATTCCATAACAGCTTCCGTCCATGAAGGACTAGCCTCACTATGGGTAGATCTTCATGAAGTAGGCAATTTCCTTGCCCTTACAAACTTCTTGGTTCACTCCACAACACGAAGTAGGAGGCTCCCAAGCGACACCTAACCAATCTAGGAGGCACCACCCTCCAAAAGGTAATAGGCTCGGTAATGACGATGAACTCCTTGCTCTTGTGCTTCAAGATGTAGACTCCTCAGCACACAATCTCTCTCTCACACAGGTTTGGCTAGGCATAAGAGATGGGATTGGTGGAAAGCAACTTGGGGAGGCTAGAAATCAAGATCCATATGATTGGAGTGGAATATCTTGATCTCAACACAAGGGTAGGTGGTTCTCTCTCAGAAAATCTGATACGATAGGTATGGAATAGTTCTGAGTGCTTCTCTCTCGAGTAGATGGTGGTGAAGGGGTATATATAGGCATCCCCAAAAATTCAATCGTTACACACAAAATGCCAACTCGGTGACACCGATGCGTTAATCTCGGTGGTACCGAAGTGACCAAAAGGTGGCAACTTTTGAATCTCGGTGAGACCGATATAGGAAACTCGATTGCACCGATAAGGTGATCAACGGTCACCTTTCCAATCTCGGTGATGCCGATCCAACATTCTCGATGGGGCCAAAAATGTGAATTTTCGTAACAGAAAGTTGGCAACCTAAACTCGGTGGCACCGGTATGGAATCGGTTGCACCGAAGTGGCTAGGGTTTGGCTTGAGTCTGTCTAGGTTCTGGAATTGGTGGCACCAAAGTGGGAAAGTTGGTTGCATCGATTTTGAGTGTTGGGTATAGAACAAAGTTTGGTGGGAGAGTTTGTGGATGTTTTTTGGCGACTATCACTTGTGCACGTTTGAGCATATTGTTCACCAACAAAACCTTACCTCCTTTTAGTAGTATTGGCTTTCCTATGACTCAAAGTGATTTCTCACAAATATAAAATGTAGATTCCTCTTGCTTGAAGCTTGGCCAACCTATTTCCTTGCATCTTGGGGTTTGTCCACAATCTCCTTTTGCCAATCTTCTTTGTAGACTGTATCTAAAATACACTAGGTGAAAATATCAGTCCAAGAGACAATGTATGTTCTCATGAATTATCAAAACCACCAAGGGATCATGTTGTGCTTTCATTGTAGCTTGATATGAATCGTCTACACACGCTAGAGATCGACACCTGCATTGCTGGGTTACGTATGCCTCTCCCTGTATGGATATGCCACTTGGGTTCTACGACTAGTCATGTCAGCCCGAGTTCTTTGACATTTGAATGCTAGCGACACATTCACATACGTGAGTGAAAAGACGCAAACGGTCCCGACCCAGGTAAGGTGGCAGCCGTGGAGATAACCGCGCATGAGGCCGCAAAGTGATGTGATGTGTTACAGGCTGAATTTTTATGGCTTAGGATCGGGGTCCCGACAGCCAGACGGACGTAGATGGATCGGTGGGTAGCTGGCGGGGCTGGCCCTTCGGACAGCGGCACTAGCATGCCCTCAGGAACAGGAGAAACCACACAAACGGGCATCGGGGGGCTCCGGAGGCTTCATGACGGTGGCCAGGAGGGTTGCCTCGCGAGCCTTCGCCCCCTCTCCCGCAGGCACCATGTCAGGCGATGATGGCATAACGGGAGCAGGAGGAGCATTGGAGGGTGCCTTCGGATTGACGCCCGCCTTCTTCTTCCTCATCTTCAGCGCGGGGATGTTCCTAGTTGCCAGGCAAAGGAGGAATCATTATCACCCAAGCTACCGAAGGGCAGGCATGGCCGAGCCAGGTGCTTACTCCTCAACGTCGACCCACTTCCTATTCCCCTCTGCTTAGACGACGGCAACTCCCTCGCCCGCCTCGGCGAGGGCTCCGCCGCAACGGGGGACAGGGGCGCCCCGTGAAAGCACCACCACCGAAGGGATCGTCGCGGGCCTCGCCCACCTGGCCCGCAGGCTGCGACTCAGACGGGGGCGAAGGAGACTCGGCCCCTCGCTTCCTGGGGGTCGTCACGCAGGCAGACCGTGCAGCACGAGGGGCTGGTGCGAGCCCCCTGGGAACCATGGTGGGATGCATAGAGCCCCTAACAGAAACTTCACTAAAATCATCGGCATCCTGAAGATCGCGTAGGAGCACGCTCTGCGACGAGGTGGACACCCTTACCAGGTCGCCGTCCGACGTCTTCTCCGAATCCATCCCGCCTGAGGTGTCCCCAGAGGACACCGTCACTGGGGAGCCGAGGCCCACGATTGGGGAGAGACCCCATTCATCAAAGGCGGGTAGCTTGGCAACCAAAGCGGCCACATCGTCGCGACGGTACAGCAGGGTGCAGGCCTCGAGGAGATCACCAAGGTCGCCGTTGAGCAGGGTAGCATTAGCCCTGCCCAACTCCTTAGGCGTTATGGGTGCGGACCGAAGCCTGAGGTTATTTCCGCTGCCCTGGTAGTCCCACAAGGGACTAGAGTGAAACTGGAGGGGCGCCAGGCGCCCCGTCAAGAACTCCTTCACTATCATCCCCCTAGTCAGCTTCCTGGCGCTAATGTCGCGGGAGATCTGCTCCAGGACGGGCTTGGCCTGGGGGTCAAAAAGTTTCGTGGAGCTCCAAGCAGCAGTCTTCTCCGGCAGCCCCTTCGGCAGATCGTATTCTAACACTTGGGCTTCCTCACAAGCATTACAGAAATTTTTATTGTCAACGAATGAAGTTCAGATAAATCCATTGATTCTGCAAGCTAAGCAAAAACATCTATCGTTTCTTCACAACTCTCAGGTTTTCGTATACTCCTAAGAAAAACGTTTGCTAATCACTCGTAACTTCTTCCAAGTTTCTTCCTTCACAAAGGTAGGGCTTGATCTTTATGAATCCCGAGGTTAGTGATTTGTGGATTCACTTGAATACTTGGATAACTTTAACTCACTCTTGGGGTTACTATCATTCCGTATTCCAACATTACCTTCAGTTCACTACACCATACCCTTGAGGTAACAATTCACAGACTTATTATTGTCTGGATTCCACTCTATGGAATTCATTTTCCTTTCCATTGGTCTGTTTAACCTTGGTATGGTTTCATCACAATCATTCCTTTTTCCAATATTCCAGCTTCAAAAGCACTTTGTCACAAAGGTTATCATACACATAGTTTGATATGGTTCTACATTCTCTTCACCTATATTCACTTATCCAAACTCCTTAACATGAATGGTATTTTCTTCATTCATTTGTCCATGTGGTTGCTACCACACTTAAAATGAAATGCACACATGCCTGCATAGACCATATTTTCTCATATCCTCTAAAATTGGTCAGAGATCTTTGTTCTTAGAGTGGCAACTCATATAATTCAACACAGGAGAATCATGACATCATAAATTCCATTGATCTCATGAATTTTATTACAAACTCCAAGACTTCCGTTACACAACTTCAAAATGGTAAGAGTGCTACCTATTACATTTATTACTTCCGAAATCCAAAACTCAAACTACTCATGTTTAACCTTCTTCTCTGGGCATTTATGGGCATAGTGGCCTAAATTCTTGCACCAGAAACACATGATCTCACTCAGATCTTCTTTGCAAAACTTGGGTTGTTCTGAGAACGTCTTCGGTTTCTCTTCCTGGGCTTCTTTGTTCCGATCAAACTTTCAATTTCCCGTGGATCAAACTCCACTTCTTCTGTCAGAAAGTTTCCCAGATACTCTTTTCTTTCCTTCATACAGTCCTGTGAGAAATGTCCTTCTTCTCCACATGAATAGCAGGCATTGGAGCAAATCTGGTTAGGCCTTCTCCATTAGGGTCTTCAACATCTTCCTTCATCACAAGTTCTCCTAATTTTTCTCTGAAGGCTTCCTTCATGGCTTCCTTCTGCTGCTTGATGACTTCTTGTACCTTGGGGTACACTTGGCATTGAGCCGGGTAATGCGTAGTTCCTTCACACAAGAAACATGTCACCTGCCCAGTTGGGCATTCCTCAGCAGGGTGATTTTCTTCACAATAAGGACATCCATCCTTGTGTTCTTCCTGGGTGTGTCCTATCTCTCCACATATCTTGCATGCGTAAATCTTCTTCACATATTTGAGACGGGGCTTCTGGGTGTTGGTGACAACATGAGATTTTTGCAGAGTCATCTTGAATTCTTCCCAAGTGATTGTTGCTTGCGTATCATGGGTAGCTTCATGCATCTTCCACCAATGTGCAGCACCTTCTGCAAAGTATCGAAAAACATACTGGACCATCTCGTTCCTTGCAACATGCTTACTCCTTAGATGATCCTCCATGTTCTGAATCCATTCTTCTATCTCTAATCGAGTCATCGATCCGGAATACACGAGTCCAGCTTCATTCAGCATCTATTGGGTCCAAGGGTTTGGGATGAGATACAAGAGAGGGATCGAGAGAGATACACACAATACAAACAATATAGTTTTGAAAATGGGATTTGCTGGTGGATGTCGAAAATTTTACACACAAATGACAGCTCACAAATCATCGTATCTAACGTAAGTATACAACAGGGGTTTGGTCTTCTAGGGCATAATATCTTGGAAATTCTTCATGGTCTTCAATTTCTTCGGGTCTTCACAGTCTTCAACTCGTGTAGCTTCAACTCTTCTAATGCATGGTGAAATCTTATTTACTTTGAGGTGACCATCAGTTGTTTCGATATCTTGTCCTTCTCGAAGTGGTCTCAGTTGATCCTTAGTGTGGTCAAAGGGGAACGGGTATTTTCTAACTATTTGAGGTAAGAGAGATCATTTGATAAAGCTCAAATAAGATGAGAAGTAAAGGGTCTTTTGAAAACAAAGTTTTTCGAGAAATCGTTTCCTAAGGGCTTTCCAGTTTCTAGGGTCACGTCCTACAGTCAACATGTGCTCTGATATCATTTCTGTAGCGACCCAACTCAAAACGAGTCCAGCCTCTGTGTGTTTTGTGCCATCCCTGGATCAGTATGCTGGCACACGTAGTACATCAATGTATATATCAAAGTGCAATCACATGTAATTAACGTAAAGTTGATATATACCTTAAAATCTCAGCGGAAACAGTCAACGGGAGTGGAGTCCCAATAACACCAACGACAGGTTGAGTGCAGACCGTAACCTTGAATCGTACTCTTCCCCGTCGAAGAACAGTATCTGCAACATGAGACGTTGCAGCCGTGTAGGTCAGTACATTGAATGTACCGGCAAGATCACCATAGTAGAACAGAAGATAAAAATTATTCTATATGCAGTAAGGCTTTGTGGCTCTGTGTCTGAGTTTTTGCATAAAAGATAATTTTATTTTTCCTACAACAAAGGAATATCATGGAGTTTTCACTACAGAGTTACCTAACGTGACATGGTTCCGCCAACCGATGTCTAAATGCCCACAAGTATCATAAGTTGCCCACAATTAATTATCAGTCCAGTGTTGAGAGTTCAGAGATAGATCCAAGTCTAGAAGCTCAAATTGTCCGTAACCAGGGACACGGCTAATCGATTAGGTTTAACTCTGTAGAGTGTTGTGTACTTTACCCACAAGATTCGTTCCCTCCTGGTAATTCCTCGCACTACCGGGTGTTTGAGAACAGGACGAATGAAACATGGTCTTTCAGAGTGTTTCACTGACTACTGTCAGTGCCCATCCATTCCTAACGTCAACTACATCTCGTAGCACTGCCCAGCCAGAGTCACAATAAAGATCAACCAAGCCAGAGCCCATAATGACTTGTGGCTACACAGGTAAGCTTCCGGGCATGAAGTATTCCTCCGTCTCTTTGAGTTTGGGTGAAGCTTTCCTCAAGATGTCATGGCGCTTCTCCATGCATACCGGCCATCCACTGGTTACTCCAGGGATGCCCAATCAACCATCATTCACCTAGTAGTGTGTATTGAAAACTTGTTTCTCGAGTCTTGAATTTCTTGAGGTCTTGAAGATGCAGGACTTGAAGATGCCTTCATGAAGTTGTCGTCTTGACGTAGAGTCCTCCTTCTCACACAGTTCACGAACACTCATACCAGACCCCGTCTACTTTAGCATAACATAAAAATAACTAACGTTCCTGGGGCTTTAGTATCAATTGGTGGGTTCCTACCTCATGCATTCTACTCAACTACAACAATTTCAATAACACTATGGGAGGGATTTGTTGAATGATGTCACTACATGCAATAAAACATAGGTATGGACAAAATGGTCAGAGTGAACTTGCCTGTACTGTTGATGAAGAATAATATCACTCTCAGAAATAACTTGTTAAACTATTCGTCACTCTCCAATGAAAATATATATAATCAAACATTTCATTCATATAAGCAATCATACTAGCAATCAATTCTAACAATCAAAAGTAACACAAAAACCAAAAGCAACAAGGTTGTGATGAAGGAAATACTTAAGACAAAACTCAAAACAACAAAACTTCATCAACACAACCAAGGGTTGGTTTCCTCTACAAATGATCCTATTTTCAAAGGTAACAAAACAAAACAAAGAAAAATATAGCAAAAGTATTTTAGTAAATATTTTACTAGTAAAAAAATTACTTTTGAAGAACAAGTAAGAACTAAGATAAATAACACACTAAACACTGTAAGTTTTCTAGCTAATAATCTTAACAACAAGTAAAATAAATAAAATAATAGAATAATATAAAACAATTTATAAAGCAACTAAGTTAATAGAAAGTAGACTTATAAAACAATTTATAAAACTATTTTCAAAAAGGAAACCAAAGTAGCAAATGGAAATCAATTACAAGTTATAATTAACTAGAATTGATTTTCATGCAATTAACTAATAAAATAATATTTGTTTGGAGGGCTACTGTTATCTAACAGAAAACTTTGTAAAATATAACAACTAATATAGAAGAAAATAAATTAAAACAATTTAAAACAAAAGAAATATAAATAATCCTATAAAGAACTAAAACAGAATCTGTTTTGATGAAAAATACTAATTTAAATTATTCTAAAAATTTCCCAAGTTCTATCTACTCATAACAAAGGTCACTAGTGACAAGTAGCAAAAAGAATCAACTCAAAATAAAATTTTAAACTCAAGATATTCAGAAAATAATATTTTAATCAAATCTGTTTGAATTCAATTTGAAATTATTCAAATATGGTGAAACTTTATATCTACAGAAACTAGATGAAATTTTTGACATGATGCAAAAATAATAAAATTAAAATAATTAAAAACATAAAAGATATAAAGAAAACAAAAACAAAACTATTTCTTAAATTGAAATTAAAAAAGAAAAAAAAGAAAACCGTTTCTAAGCGGACAGGGGGTACACGTGGCGCTATTCTATTGGGCAAAGGGTGTGCGTGAGAGAGTGTTTCGGGCGGACGGCCGACTCCTAATAGAAAATGCTTCGACGTATTTAAAACTTCTAATCTCGTGTGTCAATCCGAGATCTAACGGTGGAGAGGAGGAGGAGGAGCTCACCGCGTCGGTTGACGGCTCCGGCGAAGCTCCGGCGATGTTCGAGGCGGCAAGGTGATGCGGCGAGACGCTCCGGTGGTCCTCTGGCATCGGGGTTTGATCCGTTCGATACAGGCGAGGACGGCGACGAGGTAGGTGGCGTTGGTGAGGCTCGAGGATGACCGGTTGGAGCACGACGTCGGTAATGGCGGACGGCGGCGTCGGGTCTGGACGGAGGGGCGTCCCCGGTGGGTGCGGGGCTCGGTCAAGTGGTTGGGGAGGTGCGCACAGCCGTGGGGAAGTGGATGGTGGGCTCGGGAGGGCTCGTGGTGGTCGGGGTGGAGCGGCACGATGGCAATGGCATGGCGGCGAGAGGGCACGGGGAATGAGGCTTAGGGGTGGAACGGGGTGCGGGAGGCCTCGGGTATTTATAGGAGTGGCTCGGGGTCGTAGAAAGGAAAGAGAGGGAGATGAGCGCGGGATTAGTGGTATTGGAGTAATTTCAGGGGGGAGTTAAGGCAGGTGGGCCGGCCGGTTCTTTAATACGCGCTAATTCCTTTTCTTTTCTAATTTTCAATGAAAGGAAACTCATTTATGGCAATCAAAACACTTCCAAAAGATGAAGTTTTATATACGAAAATGATAAGGGAATTAAATGCAATTTAAGGAACATTTTTCTACGGCCAAAATAAATACTTTAAAAAAATTATTTCAGGAAATGCATTAATTCCTTTCCTTTTTCTAATTTACAAAGAATGGAAACTACTTTATGGCAATCAATACTTTTCCAAAAAAATCAAGATTTATGTATTAAATTGACCAAGGGAATAAAGTAAATTTAATGAACATTTTTCCATGGCCAAAATAAGTACTTTAATAAAATTTTTTTCAGAAAATGCCTAAATTGAGTTTAATTCCTTTTGCAAATAATTTTCAAATAACCCCCCTGGGTTTTATGGTTCAAATACTTCACAAAATAACCCCTGGTCTGGAGTGTCATATTACTCCTCTCAAATTTTGGTCAATGGGTTTGAATTCTTTCAAACTTCAAATTGGAAATTCAAATATGAAAGGAACTCCATATCAGAAATTTTTCAGATGGTTTCCAATCCACTCTTCAAATATTTTTATATTGAAGAAATTTTGGTCATCTTCTCTCACTGATTTGAAATGTAAGAATTTGAATTCAAAGGCACATGGGAAAGTCATGTCATTCCCTCTCATTCAAAAGTTTTTTTAAAAGTTTCAAATTTCACTCAATTCAATCACTCAAGCAAACAAACACTCATTCTAATATTTATTATAACATTCCAAAATTTGGGATGTTATATCGAGTTGCTGACGGGAGCCATACGGAGGGAGAACGGAGCGACACCAGATCTGGAGGCGTCTCAGCTAAGGCCGGGATCTGGGAGCAAGAGAAAGTGCGCAAAAGAGGAAAGCAATAATGGCCTGGTGCTGGAAGTCAGGTTTTTGTCGATTCGGGTGGTGGCCACAAGGATGCCCCTTGTCAGACACACGGCACGTGCCAGTCATGGCCCCACATGCATTTGCGGCCCACGACACTCCAGGCGACCCCCAAAGCTGCCCCCTGAGGCCGACTCGAGCGTGCCTTGGGCCTGGGGGCTATTGGGTGCGTTCTGGGTATGGGGCTACCCAGTCCTGCCTACCTGCGGCCCCGGACATGGCCCACCTCATCAGCCAGGCACGGCCTGGCGTGACACTACTCAAGACAAGGCCCTAGCGACGACCCTGGACTTGCGAGGAAGAACTGCATCAAGATCAGCAATGATGGGACTCCCTAGGCCCCCTCCTGAGCGACCGAGATCTCTATGCAGAGCCCGACCTCAGGAGTCAAAGGTGACGCAAGAAAGGACAGGCGGGGCGCCAGCGTGCCAGGCGTCGCAGTTTCCTCATTGGTGCAAAGGTAGCAAGGACGTATGTGGGTTCCCAAAGCGCCACCCAAAGGTTTCCTTTCCGGTGCAACAAGACCACGACCACGAGCCCTACAGGATGGACGTCATCGCCGAGCCTACCACTGCATCACCAACAGCTACTTTGTATGCGAAGACCACCTTTGGACAGGGCGTGGATGTTCTCCTTCCCCCCTTCAAAATTGGCCGTTGTGGGATCCCTTCCCGCCATTATGATAAGGGAAGAGGACCCGGGCCGCCGCTATATATAGAGGCTAGGCCACACCATAGAGGGGGTCCGATCCAACACTTGGCCACTTGACACACCACCACAAGGTAGCAAGCCAAGAACACCTCTTGAGCGCCCACATGAGGCTCAAGCACACCGTACTAGTTCATCCACCCAAACCTCCACAAGAAGCAATCCACCAAAGCTGGAGTAGGGTATTATGCTTCACAGCAGCCCGAACCTAGGTAAACTGTCATGTTCATCTTCTTCCTCGTCATCGTGCGATTTTGCCGTCATATCCATCAAGTAGTGAGATAGGCTGGGTGAGGCCACAGGAAACCTTCGCACACGCCCCCCGTGTTTGAACCTTAAGGGTTTTGTGGAGCCTGAAAGCCGACAAGAAGACAGGGTTTGTCCCTGGCTTTTATTAATTTTCGTGTCATAGCACACATGAACAGGAAATTGGCGACGCCTAAGCATAAAGGGTGCATTTACCTTCTTTGCCAACAATTCAATTCTGGGGATATAGGCAGTATCACCCACATGGGAGCCAGTCATGGTAACCGCCTCGATAAGGCGATCACCTAGTTCCTTTATAATCAGCTGAGTGTCGTTACACAAATAATTAGCCTGGCTCATGTGTCTAAGTAACATGATCAGTGCACTAACCTTAAGAGTCACTTTATGATTTGGGAAATTTATAATCTTAGTTGCGTTTAGGTACTCGACAGGGTAATAGACATCTTGACCCTTAATAGAGTTTGCAGAACCATCGACAGAATCAGCACTCAGGTAATCTCTACTATCAGTAGGAACTAATCCAAGGACATAGTCGTTAATATCCCCAACATGGTAATTGGTTGGGACTAGAATGGCTCTTTCTTGCAAGTAACCAGAGTTCAAGTAGTTATTCAAGAAATCTCCATAGACAGAAGAAATAATAGCTGCTATTGGATTACCGGACGTACAAACCAACAGGTCGTCGATATTTGTATCCAAGAAGCCTCAACCTCATCATCTCTCCTCGTGAGAAGCAATTTACCCTCACCAAGATCCATCACCCATTTGGTAAATAAGGTGACATCTTCCTTTGCCCGGGCATCCCAACTGGGTATAGACAAGCACATGTTAAAAGAAAGTGCCAATTTCTGAACAAAACGCCACAACGGAGAGTTTGTGATTGACGCATCAACAATCTAAGGAATAGTACCTCCCTCAACGACCGGTAAGATCTGTATAAGGTCACCGCCCAAGACCATTACTATTCCACCAAGCGATACATCCGCAAGATCTGGATTAGCTACGGAAAGGATGTCACGCAGAGTTCGGTCTACATCCTCGAAGCACTTTTGGTGTGCCATAAGTGCCTGATCCCAAAAACAAGCGAAGACACCATTAAAAACTTACAAAGCTTAGAACCTCTTTTAGTATCACATTGTGTATCATCATCAAGAAGAATAGGTATCTTAAAGCAAGAATGAGCGGTCCTCCTACCAGGCAACAATAGCGATGTAATGCCCAATGACGCAATGGTAAGCACAATCTTTGTCTCACCCCTAAGTTTAGCACATATTGTATTCCACAAGTAAGTTTTCCCAGTACCACCATACCTAGAGACAAAAAAACCAGCCCCGCCCCGCATGCACACAATCTACAATCGACTTATAAGCAACCAATTGTTGCTCGTTTAGACTATCAAACATAACCAAGGCCTATTTGGAAAGAGCACATGCGTCTTAACACAACTCATGAATTAAACAATCATCATCATCATGTTCACCCTCGCCAGAGTGAGATGGTAGATTAAAGTTCCTAATATCAGAACCATGCTTGAAGAAAAATGACAGCCGGCTTGTCAAGAAGCATATCCCTCAATCTTTTAGGAGGGACAACATATTTTGGATTACCTAGGGCATGTCATAACCTATACTGGATATCATCAGACATGATATCACAGTAATAGTCACAGGAATACACCTCATCCTTGACAGAACAATGCATGAGCATGGTCACAAAAAGCTGCCTAAGTCGATGTCCAAACCCCCAGACAACCGCTTCATCAAATGCTACATAGCACTAATTATCATCTCCCAATAAACCATGTGCAACACATTCCTCTTTAAAGGTATGATAAAGAATACCAACACATGTTTGGAGATCCTCGAAAGACCTTGCCCCCTTAAAAATCAGCAAGAGCATGTGCAAGTAATACAACTCACCACTCAGAGGATGTACATAATATATGCGCCCAATCTTTTCACCAATACCCCTTGGATGCCATGATCTACTTTTAGAATCCCACGTCCAAGCAACCGGGAAATCATAATACGTCGATGATCAAGCCTCTTCGAACATTTCAATTGCAACAAACCATTCATTAAGCATAGTATTTTGCAAGAAGTCAGAATCAACAATTTTGGTGAGATCAGCACCAGGACGGTAGTAAACAGTATTCATACCAGGCATATGAACAGTCAGCCTTCGAACTGATGGCGTTTTAAAATGTATCTCAAACCCAAATATGCTCCATAGTGCATTGTACTCACATATATAACGACATATAAGATACTCCTGAACCTCATCCACCGTAGGGCAGCCAGATCTGTTTAACCTTTTTAGCCTTTCTAACATGACCTTGGAGTAATTAGTGCCCTTGGTGGCATACTTAAAGAGGTATTTCATTACCTGTGTATTATTACACCACTATACATTTATATGGCCCTGAAATTTCTTGAGAATTGACATATTATAAGGCACAATGTGCTTGTTGTCAAGATAATGACCATTTTTGTAGACCCTTTGACCGTCATCACGAGGTCGATACAAGACAAACCCATTATCATCAACGAAAGTAGTATCTCAAAAATCTATTGGAAAATACTTCAAAAAACACTATTTCCATCCAAACGCACTTATGCTTCATTTCACTGCATGGACCATGCATTGTAAACTCAGATACTAATGCATATCCTAGAGGATCAAGCAATGCATCAGATATTAATGAATTAATACTTTCAACATCGATCTCACCGTTACCTCCTCTCCTCCACACAAGTATGTGCGTGTGAGGCAGCCCCCCACTTCTGGAAGTCAACCGTGTACATGACTAAAAACAAAACAAAAAATTTATATCATCCAGACCAATCAACAGAAGGATCATAGCATTACTAATAATCTATGAACAAAGATAGAGTACACCAGCACACGGTACCAGCTATAACTGGGCCAAAAGCACCGTCCTGTCCTGATCTCATCTAAGTACTCAGCGAGTGATTACCCACAAGTATAGGAGATCAATTGTAGTCCTTTCGATAAGTAAGAGTGTCGAACCCAACGAGGAGTAGAAGGAAATGATAAGCAGTTTTCAGCAAGGTATTCTCTGCAAGTGCTGTGAGTAACACTAATAGATAGTTTTGCAGCAAGATAGTTCATAACAAGTGACAAGTAATAATAGTAAAAATGGTGCAGCAAGGTAGCCCAATCCTTTTTGTAGCGAACGACAAACCTGAAAGTACTCTTATATTAAGCAACTGCTCCCAGTACATATGGGAATTTCTGTCTAGTCATGTTCATCATGTTGAGTTGATTCGCGTTCTCTACTTTGATAACTTGATATGTGGTTTGACCGGTGCTAAGGTGTTGTTATTACTTGAAATAACAACCTACTTATGATTAACCCCTCTCGCAAGCATCTGCAACTACAAAAGAAGAATTAAGATAAATCTAACCATAGCATGAAACATGTGGATCCAAATCAGCCCCTTATGAAGCAACGCATAGACTGGGGTTTAAGCTGTTGGGAGACGTAGTAGTAAATCAAAAATTTCCTACGTGTCACCAAGATCTATCTATGGAGAAACCAGAAACGAGAGGGGAGAGATCACATCTTCATACCTTTTGAAGAACGCTAAGCGGAAGCGTTACAAGAACGCGGTTGGTGGAGTCGTACTCGCAGCGATTCAGATCGCGGTGATTCCGATCTCAGCACCGAACAACGGCGCCTCCATGTTCAACACACGTGCAGCCCGATGACGTATCCTACTCCTTGATCCAGCAAGGAGGAAGGATAGGTTGAGGGAGAGCTCCGGCAGCACGACGACGTGGTGATGGTGGAGCTACGTGGACTCCGGTAGGGCTTCGCCAAGCGCTATGGAGAACGAGGAAGAGGTTGGGTAGGGCTGCGCCGAGAGAGAGAGAAGTCGTGTCTCAAATCATCCCAAACCCTTGCATATATATAGGAGGGAGGAGAGGGAGGGCTGCCTTGGATCCTCCTCCAAGGAGGAGAGGTTCGGCCAAACTAGGGGGAGAGTCCACCTCCCACAAGGGAGGTGGATCTCCTCTTTTAAAACCCTTTTGCCCTTTATCTCTTGATCCCAGCTGCATGGGCCTTTCTAGAAGGTCTTGGCCAGACCAATAAGGGCTGGCACAGCTCCTCTAAGGGCCCACAAAGTCCTATGGTCGTCACACCCCTCCCGGGGGTCCTCCGACACCCTCCTGGCACTCCCGGTACACTACCGATGAGCCCGAAGACTTTCCTGTGACCAAAACTAGACTTCCTATATATCAATCTTTACCTCCGGACCATTCCGGAGCTCCTAGTGACGTCTGATATCTCATCCGGGACTCCGAACAACCTTCGGTAATCACGTATACCATTTCCCTATAACCCTAGCGTCATCGAACCTTAAGTGTGTAGACCCTACAGGTTCGGGAGACATGTTGACATGACCGAGACACCTCTCCGGTCAATAACCAACAGAGGGATATGGATACCCATGTTGGCTCCCACATGCTCCACGATGATCTCATTGGATGAACCACAATGTCGGGGATTCAATCAATCTCGTATACAATTCCCTTTGTCTATCGGTATGATACTTGCCCAAGATTCGATCGTCGGTATCTCTATTACTTGTTCAATCTCGTTACCGGCAAGTCTCTTTACTCGTTCCTTAATACATCATCCCATGGATAACTCCTTAGTCACATTGAGCTCATTATGATTATGTCTTACCGAGTGGGCCCAGAGATACCTCTCCGTCACACGGAGTGACAAATCCTAGTCTCGATTCGTGCCAACCCAACAGACACGTTCGGAGATACCCAACAGACACGGAGTGACAACGATCTTGTGTTATGCTTAGGATTGGGTCTTGTCCATCACATCATTCTCCTAATTATGTGATCCCGTTATCAACGACATCCAATGTCCATAGTCATGAAACCGTGACCATCTATTGATCAACGAGCTAGTCAACTAAAGGCTCACTAGGGACATGTTGTGGTCTATGTATTCACACATGTATTACGGTTTCTAGTTAACACAATTATAGCATGAACAATAGACAATTATCATGAACTAGGAAATACAATAATAACCATTTTATTATTGCCTCTAGGGCATATTTCCAACAGTCTCCCACTTGCGCTAGAGTCAATAATCTAGTTACATTGTGATGAATCGAACACCCATAGCAATCTGGTGTTGATCATGTTTTGCTTGTGAGAGAGGTTTAGTCAACGGATCTGCGAGATGTGATCAACACAATTAGTAATCCACATGTACCAATCTGAGTTTTTGGGACAAAGATTGTATAAAAGAGATAACCTAGGGTTGGATATGAGATGGTTCTGGTGAACAGGTTGATGAATATTGGTCTTCCCACGAAGGAGTAAGCGTTGGCGATGACGATGGCTTTGATCTCCCCCTCCTAGAGAGGGATTTCCCTAGCCGAATCTGACTGCCGGAGTGCAAAAGGGCCTCTGCCCAGGTTTCCTCCTCGAGACGGTGACGCTTCGTCCCAAAAGGTTGGTTCTAATTTTTCTAGGGTAAAACACACCACATAGGAGAAGAGGGGCATTGGAGAGCGAGCCAGGGGCCCAGAAGCCATTTTCCTGCCGCTTAGGGGGGCACGAACATGAGAGCATCATGAATATCATAGTAGCAGCAAGTTTTCAATCATATAACCTCTCATGAACAAGCAACAATCTATTCACAACTAAAGAAATATAGAGCATAATCTTTATTGAGAACCAACAAGCAATGCAATTAGTCCTTGAGATAATCATAGCTTTTGCAATCGATAGAAGAGTCTATGTAAGAGCTTATATTTCTAGCAAGTTGACATATTCAACTATGATGTAACCTTCTATGATTGTTAACATACATTGCCTATTTTTGGAACATGTGACTATGCGGGACAGATAGGAATATGGAGGCTTGAATGTTCTTGCCACCCAACTTATTTACCTCAAGGACAGTGTCAACAATTGGAACATGATCATTTACATTTAGCTGGATATGTTTGTTTGAATCTTTCCTCAACATATGATGCTTGCCACTAAATAGCTTGGACAATAAGAACAAGGAAAATATCATTCACTCTTGCATGAAAATAAAACTTGTAAGAAGATAAAAGATAGGCCCTTCATAGAGGAAAGCAGAGGTTGTCATGAGCTTTTATTTGTTTGATATGTTTAATCTCTTAACATAAAGGAACATCACTTTATATTGCCCCTTGTGATAGCATACTTTATTATGCATTCCGTTGCATTTATTACTTCACCATAACAAGATCATACAAAGCTTAATTTCCTTACAATAAAAGATCTTACATGATTAGAGGCAATTTTTATTGCCTTGTGGAATAATAAAAACTTACTTGAAGGATCTTATTCAATTCATAGGTAGGTATGGTTGACTCTCATGGCAAGAAACTTGGTTTAATGGTTATGGATGCACAAGTAGTATCTATACTTAGTGCGAATAGGGTTAGCAAAAGGTCCTAAGCAAGCATCACATGTTAAAGGATTCAATACCATATAAATTCTATGCAAATGTAGACAAACATGGTCGTTATGTTGTTTTCCATGTCCCACTTAAACACTTGATCATTATATAATATTTTGATGGAAGATGTTCGTTATAGTATATTTATATATAAATATTCTCTTCTCTACCACACTTTTGCATAGATTATATCAATTAATAACATTATGTTTGTTGGTTTCCAACACTTCTTATTGCTTATACCTCTTTTTCTATGTGAAGTCATTACTTCTCAAGATATAGGCACATGATTTTTTCTATTATTTTTATTGCCTTGCTAAGATGATGGGTGCAAGTGAAAAGGGGGCACACAATCTCAACTAACTTTATTATATAACTCTCATAGTCGTTAACAGGGATAGGTAGAACTCAAAACAAAAACTCAAAACAAAGCAAATCTGAAATTTAACTCCCTAGATCACGAAAAACTAAAAATCGAACTAAGATATATAGTAGTGGTAAAAAGTGATGGTGATACGGTACCGGGGCACCTCCTCCAAGCTCGGAACAAGCCAAGGATGGTGCCCATACCCATGTACTCAAGTGTTCTTCGGTGATGGTGGTAGTGTTGTAGTAATATTCTTCTTCTCCAACTTGCGCTTGAGGATGATGTTTTCTTCCCTTAAATTGTTTTTCTCTTGTTCAAGCTTTAATATCCTCTTTCATAGAGTTGCCTTGCTTTCCTGCAGAAAATGAGAAGGGATAAACTGGGTATTGGGTTTGTTCCCTTCAATAGGGAGGCTTGACTTCTTGAACTCCACGTGCATATCTCCAAGTTGAGGTAGTGGAGGTTCATCTTCATCTGAGCTAGCATCCGGGCCAGCATCTTCTACTTGCTCTAAGTCGGTGTATTCTTCCTCCTTCGAGGACCATAGGTAGGGGTAAATATCCCCAAAGATCTTTGGATTGGAAACATAATGGGATACATAGCTCTCACTCCATCTGAATCTTGGGACGACATATTTTCGTATCTGTTAGAAAAATAGCTCGAAACAAGAATAGAGGAAAATCTCGCGATGCGGTGGCCAAAACATTCAGGAGTATATATAATGATTTGTTCTAGGTCATAATACGTGTTCCAGAAGAAACTGGAGTCCAGAGGCCACACGAGGGGCCCATAAGCATCTGGCCGCACCCTAGGGGGGCGTGGCCTGTTGGCTTGTCGGTCCCTTGTGGGTCCTTCCGACTCTGTTTTATTTTTGTAATTTTTATAAAATACCAAAAATGACAGAAATTGTTTTTATGGAATTTTTGGAGTCGATTTACTTACCGTACCACATACCTACCCCTTTTTCAGGTTTCTGGAGTGTTCCAGAAGACTTCCTTGATGTGTTCTTCTGGTGTGATGACTTGGATGCCATTTGTTTCTTCATTAATGGGTGCACCTGAGATATAATGCTTAATTCTTTGCCCATTCACCACTCCGGGGTTCTTGCCTTCAAAGCTGTTGATTTTTATAGCACGGGAGCGATAAACCTCCTCAACAATGTACGGGCCTTCCCATTTGGAGAAGAGTTTTCCTGCAAAACATCTGAAACAAAAATTGTATAAAAGTACTAAGTCTCCTACATTAAGTTCTCGCTTTTGAATTCTTTTGTCATGCCATCTTTTAACCTTTTATTTAAGTAACTTTGCATTTTCATAGGCTTTTGTTCTCCATTCATCAAGTGAGATAATGTCAAATAACCTCTTCACATCGGCAAGTTTAAAATCATAGTTAAGTTCTTTAATTACCCAACAAGCTTTGTGTTCACACTCAAGAGGTAAATTACAAGCCTTCCCATATAGCATTTTGTACGAAGACATACCCATATGATTCTTATAAGCAGTTCTATAAGCCTGAAGTGCATCATCTAGTTTTTTAGACCAATTCTTCCTAGATCTATTAACTGTCTTTTGCAATATTAATCTTATTTCTCGATTACTCAATTCAACTTGACCACTAGACCGGAGATGATAAGGTGATGCAATCCTATGGTTAACATCATATTTAGCTAGAAGTTTACGTAAAGCACCATGAATAAAATGTGAACCACCATCAGTCATTAAATATCTAGGAACTCCAAACGTCAGGAAAATAATATCTTTAAGCATTTTAATAAAGTTGTTATGATCAGCACTACTAGTTGGAATAGCTTCTACCCATTCAGAAACGTAATCAACAACAAGTAGAATATGAGTATACCCATTTGCAGAAGGAAAAGGTCCCATAAAGTCAAAGCCCCAAACATCAAATGGTTCAATAGAAAGTGAATAATTCATAGGCATTTCCTGACGCTTACCGATGTTGCCAACTCTCTGGCATTCATTGCATTAAAGGACATACTTATGAGCATCTTTGAAAAGAGTAGGGAAATAGAAACCAGATTGTAATACCTTGTGTGCATTTCAGTCACCGGCATGGTGTCCTCCATAAGATTCGGAATGACACTTCTGAAGAATTTCTTCTTGTTCATGCTTAGGTACACATCTTCTAATACTCTGTCTACTCCCATTTTGTAAAGATGTGGGTCATCCTAAAAGTAATGTCCTAGGTCATAAAAGAATTTTTTCTTTTGTTGATATGTGAAACAAGGTGGGATGTATTTAGGAACAATACAATTAGCATAATCAACATACCAAGGAGCACTACGTGAAGTATTTATAGCAGAAAGTTGTTCATCAGGAAAACTACCATCGATAAGAAGTGGGTCATCAAGAACATTTTCCATCCTAGACAAGTTATCTACTATAGGGTTTTCAACTCCTTTTCTATCAATGATATGCAAGTCAAATTCTTGAATTAAAAGTACCCACCTAATAAGTCTAGGTTTATCATCTTCCCTTTCCATAAGGTATTTAATAACAACATGATCAGTGTGAATGGTTACTTTGGAATCGACAATGTAAGGTCTAAACTTATCACAAGCAAAAACAACTGCTAAAGATTCCTTCTCAGTGGTAGCATAATTCCTTTGAGCAGAGTCTAGAATGTTACTAGCATAATGAATAACATTTAATTTTTTATCTACTCTTTGCCCTGGAACAGCGCCAACAGCATAATCAGTAGCATCACACATAATTTCATATAGTAGGTTCCAATCAGGTGGTTGAACAATAGGTGCAGAAATTAAAGCATTTATAAGTATTTCAAAAGCTTCTACACAATCATCATCAAAAACAAAAGGAACGTCTTTTTGAAGAAGATTAGTTAACAACCTATAAATCTTTGAGGAATCTTTAATGAAATGCCTATAAAAACTAGCATGGCCAAGGAAACTTCGTATACCTTTGGTATCTCGCAGGCATCGCATCTTCTCTATCACATCACCTTTAGCCTTGTCTACCTCAATGCCTCGTTTAGATATTTTATGCCCAAGAACAATACCTTCATTTACCATAAAGTGGCACTTCCCCAGTTCAAGACGAGACAAGTTTGTTCACATCTCTGCAGAAGTTGATCCAGGTTGCTCAAGCAATCATCAAAAGAACTCCCATAAACGGTAAAATCGTCCATGAAAACCTCAAGAACCATTTCACAAAAATCAAAGAATATAGCAGGTATACATCTTTGAAATGTAGCAGGTGCATTGCATAAACCAAAAGGAATATGTCTATAAGCATAAGTTCCAAAAGGACAAGTAAAGGTAGTTTCTCTTGGTCTTCTTTTGATACAGGTATTTGAGAAAATCCAGAATATCCATCAAGAAAACAAAAGTGTGTATGTTTAGGTAATCTTTCCGACATTTAATCAATAAAAGGCAAGGGGTAATGATCTTTTTAGTAGCTTTATTTAATTTTCTAAAAATTAATTACCATCCTATAACCAGTTACGATTCTTTGCAGAATAAGCTCATTCTTATCATTAGGAACAACGGTAATACCTCCTTTCTTAGGGACACAATGAACTGGACTTACCCACCTCCAAAATCTTTAGTATTTCAGTTCTTACCACTTCTTTCATTTCAGGATTTAAGCGGTGTTGATGATCAACAACAGGTTTAGCACCTCGTTCCATATTCTTGTGCTAACATAGAGTGGGGCTTATGCCTTCTAAATCGTCAAGAGTATATCCAATAGCAGCCCAATGCTTCCTCAAAGTTTTAAGTAATCTTCTTTCTTCATGCTCTGAAAGGTTAGAACTCATAATAACATGATATATCTTCTTTTCATCAAGATAAGCATATTTCAGCGTATCCGGGAAGGCCTTTAATTCAAACACGGGATCTCCTTTGGGATGAGGAGGATCCCCTCAAATATCAACCGGTAAGTTGTGTTTGAGTATAGGTGTTTGTTCGAGGATAATCTTATCTATTTCATTCCTTTCATTAATTTGGATATCATTCTCATGGTCTATTAAATATTGCTCTTAAGGATCAGTAGGAGGTATGACAATAGAAGCGAGACTAATCATTTCATCCATACTAGGTAATTCCTCCTCGTGTGATTTATTAGTAAACTTAGAGAAACTAAACTCATGAGACATATCACCAAAGCGTACTCTAATCATATTAGTAGCACAATTGATTTCAGCATTAACAGTGTTTAAGATAGGTCTACCAAATATAATGGGACAAAACTTATCTTGGTCTGAACTAAGTACTAAGAAATTGGCGGGGTACTTGAACTTCCCACACAAAACCTCAACATCTCTAACAATCTCAAGTGGTGAAATAGTAACTCGGTTTGCAAGCTTAATAGTAACATCAATATCTTCTATAGTAGAGGCTGCTATGTCGCTCATAATTTCTTGATATAAGGTATAAGGTATAGCATTGACACTAGCACCAAGGTAACACAAACCATGATAAACAATGTTCTCCAGTTTTAACTGAAACAACGAGCATGCCAACCACCGGTTTATTTTTATCTAACTTATCATGTTCGTTTCTAGTCAGTTTCGCAATCCTAGCAGCTTTCCCACTAAAATAGAGAAACTGGCCCTCGACATTATTATCTAGAAGTTCTTCGACCATGGAAACATTAGGTTCAACATTTATTTGTTCAGAAGGTATAGTTGTTCTAATATGACTTTTATTAACCACAATCGTAGTCTTAGAATGTTACTTTATCCTAAAGGAAAGGGGGGTTTCATCAACGTAAGCACTGGGAACGGCAGGATCAGATTGACTGACAATTATTTCTTCTTTCTCAATTTTAATAGGTTCCTCTAGTGATGGTTTGATGGGAGGATGGTATTTAAACCACTTCTCTTTGGGAAGATCTACATGAGTAGCAAATAATTCACAAATAGTAGCTACAATTTTAGAGTCAATACCATACTAGTTGCTAAACTGCTCAAAGGTGTTGGTTTCCATAAAAGATTTAACACAATCAAAATTAAGTTTTATACCTAACTCGTTACCTTTGTCGAGCTCCCAATCTTAAGAATTGTATTTAATTATTTCCAAAAGATCCCATTTGAATTCAATAGTTCCATTCATATATGAGCCATAGGAAGAAGAATCTAATAAATTTTGATCATCATGAGAAAGCCGAGCATAGACATTTTGTATAATCATTTCCCTTGGAAGCTCATGGTTGAAGCAAGTGTGCATCATAGATTTTAGCCTCCCCATGCTTGAGCGGTGCTTTCTCCTTTGCTAGGCCAGAGATTATATATATAATTTCGATCATGGTAAACTAGATGCATTGGATAAAACTTCTGATGAAATTCCAACTTCAAGCGATTCCAATCCCACAATTAAATATTATCCAATAGAGTATACCACGTCAATGCTTTTCCCTCCAAAGATAAAGGCAAAACCTTCATCTTAACTTTGTCCCTAGACAAACCTGCAAGCTTAAAGAATCCACAAACCTCATTGACGAATATCAAATGGAAATCAGGATGAGTCATACCATCATAAGGATTAGACAATAGTTTTTCAAGCATACTCGAAGGAATCTCATAATAAGTATTTTCAGTAGGTGCATTAGGTGGAGGAAACATTTCCTCATCTTCCGTTCGGGGTGAAGATGCCACGAACAAGCCGCTGAAAGGGTGGCTGCTCATAGTGACAAGCAATAGTAAATTAAAGCACGTATAGAAAATGTTTCCTTACCAATTTGCACTTACCAAAGGCGCTTCACTCCCTAGCAACGGCGCCAGAAAAGAGTCTTGATGACCCACAATTATAGGGGATCAATCTTAGTCCTTTTGATAAGTAAGAGTGTCGAACCCAACAAGGAGCAGAAGGAATTGATAAGCAGTTTTCACCAAGCTATTCTCTGCAAGTGTTGTTAGTAACAGTAATAGATAGTTTTGTAGCAAGATAATTCGTAACAAGTGATAAGTAATAATAGTAACAATGGTGCAGCAAGGTAGCCCAATCCTTTTTGTATCGAAGGACAGGCCTAAAAGTACTCTTATATTAAGCAAGTGCTCCCGAGGACACATGAAAATTTCTGTCTAGTCATGTGCATCATGTTGAGTTAACTCGCGTTCGCTACTTTGATAACTTTATATGTGGGTGGACCGGTGCTAAGGTGATGTTCTTACTTGAACTAACAACCTACTTATGATTAACCCTTCTCGCAAGCATCTGCAACTACGAAAGAAGAATTACGATAAATCTAACCATAGCATGAAACATGTGGATCCAAATCAGCCCCTTATAAATCAACGCATAAAGTGGGGTTTAAGCTTATGTCACTCTCGCAACCCATCATCTACTTGTTACTCCACAATGACTTCCCTTAGGCCCATAACATGGTGAAGTTTCATGTAGTCGATGTTCACATGACACAACTAAGAGAAGTAACAACATACATATCATCAAAATATCGAATGCATATCAACTTCACAAGATTACTTATAACAAGACTTCTCCCATGTCCTCAAGAACAATAGTAACTACTCACACATCATCAACATGTTTGAGATCAGAGCATTAATAATGATAATTAAGGATCTGAACATAATCTCTTCTACCAAGTAATCCAACAAGCATGAACTACGACATGCAATCAACACAAGTAGTAACCCACTCGTACCAATCTGAGGTTTTGGGACAAAGATTGAATAAAAGAGATGAACTAGGGTTGGAGATAAGATGGTTCTAGTGAAGAGGTTGATGAAGATTGGTCCTCCCATGAAGTAGGAAGCGTTGGTGATGACGATGGCTTCGATCTTGTTGGGGAACGTTGCATGGGAAACAAAAATATTCCTACGCTTCACCAAGATCAATCTAGGAGATGAGCATCTACGAGAGAAGAGATCAGATCCACATACCCTTGTAGATCACTAAGCGGGAAGCGTTAAGAAACGCGGTTGATGTAGTCGAACGTCTTCGATATCCAAATCGCAAGCCGCCCCGCGATCTAATCATGATCTAGCATCGAACGGATGGCACCACCTCATTTAGCACACGTACAGCTCGTTGAGAATCTCTGCCTCCTTGATCCAGCGAGCAAGGGCGGAGAGGTAGATGAGTTCTCTAGCAGCACAACGACGTGGTGGTGGTGAACTAATCTGGCAGGGCTTTGCCGAGCTCTACCAAACTAATATGGTGGAAAAAGACGTCTAGAGGGAGCGAGGGCAGCACCTGGCTTTTTAGGTGGCGGCTGCCCTCAAAACCTCCACTATATATAGGAGAGAGGGAGGAGGGGTGGCAGACCTAGGGGAAACCCTAGGGCTGGCCGATCGGCCAAGGGGGGAGAGTCCACCTCCCACAAGGGAGGTGGAAGCACAAGGGAGGAGTCCCTCCCCCTTAGCCCACCTCCCACCTACCCCCATGCGCATGGACCTCTAGGGGACGGCCTCCTGCTACATCTTGAGCATGCGTTGGTTTTTCCTTGAAGAGGAAAGGGTGATGCAGCGAAGTAGATAAGTATTTCCCTCAGTTGATGAGAACCAAGGTATCAATCCAGTAGGAGGAACAAGCAAGTCACCAATGGATGCACCTACACAAACAATCAAACTCTTGCACCCAACGCTATAAAGGGGTTGTCAATCCCTTCACGGTTATTTGCAAGGATTAGATCTGATAGAGATAGATGTAAATGAGTATGGAAAGTAAAAGATAAATAAATTGCAGCAAGGTACTTTTGGTATTTTTGGTTTATAGATCTAAAAATATATTATGGAAAGTAGACCCGGGGGCCATAGATTTCACTAGAGGCTTCTCTCTTGAAGGAAAGTATCACAATGGGTAAACAAATTATTGTCAAGCAATTGATAGAAAAGGGAATAATCACGTAGATATCTAAGGCAATAATCATGCATATAGGCATCACGTCCGTGTCGAGTAGACCGAAATGATTCTGCATCTACTACTATTACTCCACACATCGACCAACTCCTTCCTGCATCTAGAGTATTAAGTTAATGAAGAACAGAGTAACGCATTACGTAAGATGACATGATGTAGAGGGATAAAGTCAAGCAATATGATGAAAACCCCATCTTGTTACCCTTGATAGCAACAATACAATACGTGCCTCGCTACCCCTACTTTGTCACTAGGTGAGGACACCGCAAGATTGAACCCAAAACTAAGCACTTCTCCCATTGCAAGAATTGCCAATCTAGTTGGCCAAACCAAATAAATAACTCGAAGAGACTTGCAAAGATATGAAATCATGCATATAATAATTCAGAGAAGATTCAGATAAGATTCATGGATAATCAGTACACAAACCCACAATTCATCGGATCTTGACAAACACACCGCAAAAGAGTATTACATCGGATATATCTCCATGAAGATCATGAAGAACATGGTATTCAAGATCAAAGAGAGACAAGAAGCCATGTAGCTACTATCTATGGACCCGTAGGTCTATGGTGGACTACTCTTGCATCATCGGAGGGGCAATGGAGTTGATGTAGATGCCCTCCGTGATCGGATCCCCTTGTGGCAGATTACCGGAAAAGGCTCCAAGATTGGATCTCTCGGAAAAGGAGGTTTCTATAAGCGGAAAAGTATTTGCGTGGCTCTTTTTTGTGTTGGGGGATATTTGGATATTTATAGGACGAATAAAGGGTTAGGAGACCTGCCAAGAGACAGCAAGACTGCCAGGCGCGACCAGGGGGTGGTTGCGCCTCCAGGGCTTGTGACCTCCTGGCAGGTTCCCTCGCGTGCACTCCAAGACTGGTAGATCTCTTTCCTTCCAAAAAAATCATTCCAAAGATTTTATTCCGTTTGGGCTCCGTTTAATATTCTATATCTGCAAAACTCAAAAACAAAGAAAAAACAAAAACAGACACTAGACTCTAGATTAATAGGTTAGTCCCAAAAATAATATAAAATAGCATATTAATGTATATAAAACATCCAAAACAGATAATATAATAGCACGACATCATAAAAAATTATAGGTACGTTGGAGACATACCAACATCCCCAAGCTTAATTCCTGCTCGTCCTCGAGTAGGTAAATGATAAAAACAGAATTTTTGATGTGGAGTGCTACCTAACATATTTATCCATGCAATATTCTCTAGTGTGGCATGAATATTCAGACCCATAAGACTCAAAACAAATGCTCAATATTGATATAAAAACAATAAGATTTCAAGCATACTAGCAAAGAAATTGTATATCTTCAAAATATAATGGCAAAAGAAAGTTATCCCGAAAATATCATATGGTCTGGCTATGATCCATCTTCCCCACACAAAGTATTTATATCATGCACAACCCAGATGACAAGTCAAGAATTTTTTTCACACTTATTAAGTTCTCAAACTTTTTCAACTCTCATGCAATACAGGAGCGTGAGCCATGGATATAGCACTATAGGTGGAATAGAATATGATGGAGGTTGTCAAGGAAATGGAGAAGATAGTCTCACATCAACTAGGCGTATCAACGGGCTATGGAGATGCCCATCAATAGATATCAATGTGAGTGAGTAGGGATTTCCATGCAACAGATGCACTTAGAGCTATAAGTGTATGAAATCTCAAAAGGAAACTAAGTGGATGTGCATCAAGAAGAAAAATTCCACTAGTTATATGAAAGTGACAAAATAGGAGACTCTCTATAATGAAGATCATGGTGCTACTTTGAAGAAAAAGTGTGGAAAAAGATAGTAGCAATTTCCCTTCTCTCTTTTTTGTCATCATTTTTTTGGGGCATCTAAGGCCTCTTTTATTCATCATTTTTTTATTTGGGCTTCGCTGGCCTCTTTTATTTTTCATAAAGTCCGGAATCTCATCCCCACTTATGAGGGAGTCATAGCTTCCATCATCCTTTCCTCTCATGGGACATGCTCTAATAATGACAATCATCACACTTTTATTGACTTACAAGTCAAAAGAAAATTACAACTCGATACCTAGAATAAAATATGACTCTATATGCAATATGAAAGTGGTGGTGCATGTCATGATAAAAGGAAGCAGTGGAAGTTGCATGGCAATATATCTCGGAATGGCTATGGAAATGCAATAATAGGTAGGTATGGTGGCTGTTTTGAGGAAGGTATATGGTGGCTATCTTGAGGAAGGTATATGGTGGTCATTTTGAGGAAAGTGGATTTGTTGTACCAACGAAAGTTGTGCAATACTAGAGAGTCTAGCAAAGGTGGAAGGGTGAGAGTGCGTATAATCCATGGACTCAACATTAGTCATAAAGAACTAACATACTTATTGAAAAAGTCTATTAGCCATCCAAGCAAAGTATTAGACACATGCTCCTAGGGGAGAGGTTGGTAGGAGTTAACCATCGCGCATTCCCGACCCTAACACAAAGGTCGACAATCTATAAACAAATCATGCTCTGACTTCCTTACATAACGGTTCACTAGACGTGCATGCTACGGGAATCACAAACCTTTACACTAGTATTTTTACCAAATCATAATTACTTCCTAACATTACTCTTAAAATTACCATCTTTATATCTCAAAACTTTATGCAAGGAATCAAACTTCTCAAAAATACTCAATGCGCTTAATATGGAAGTTTTTATTATATCCCTTTTGGATGCCTATCATATTAGGACTAAATTCATAACCTAGAACAATTACCATGTTGTTTAAAGACTCTAAAATAATATAAGTGAGGTACGAGAGTTCAATTATTTCTATAAAACACAAATACCACCATGCTCTAAAAAATATAAATGAACCACATAGAGCAAAATTGCCTATCTCAAAAGATATATGTGAAGCACCTAGAGTATTCTAATAAATTCACGATTCAACGTGTCTCTCTCAAAATATGTGTGCAGCAAGTATGATTGCGGAAAACTAAAAAGCAAAGACTCATATCATACAAGATGCTCCAAGCAAAACACATATCATGTGGTGAATAAAAATATAGCCTCAAGTAACTTTACCGATGGATTGAAGACGAAAGACGGGATGCCTTCCGGGGCATCCCCAAGCTTAGGATCTTTTTCATCCTTGAATATGACTTGGGTTTCATTGGGCATCCCCAATCTTAGGCTCTTTCCACTCCTTATTCCATAGTCCATCAAATCTTTACACACAACTTGACAACTTCACAACACAAAACTTAACAGAAAACTCATGAGATCCGTTAGTATAAGAAAATAAATCACCACTTTAGGTACTGTTGTGAACTCACCACTATAAGAAAAATGAAATGCACGCATGTCTGCATAGACCATATTTTCTCATATCCTCGAAAATTGGTCAGAGATCTTTGTTCTTAGAGTGGTAACTCATATAATTCAACACAGGAGAATCCTGACACCATAAATTCCATTGATCTCATGAATTTATTACGAACTCTGAGACTTCGTTACATAACTTCAAAAATATAAGAGTTCTACCTATTACATTTATTACTTCCAAAATTCAAAACTCAAACTACTTATGTTTAACCTTCTTCTCTAGGCATTTATCAACATAGTGGCCTAAATTCTTGCACCAGAAACACATGATCTGACCCAGATCTTTCTTTGCAGAAATTGGGTTGTTTTGAGGATGTCTTCGGTTTCTCTTCCTGGGCGTCTTTGTTCCGATCAAACCTTCAATTTCCTGTGGATCAAAATCCACTTCTTCTATCGAGAAGTTCCCCAGATACTCTTTTCTTTCCTTCGTACAGTCCTGTGAGAAATGTCCTTCTTCTCCACATGAATAGCAGGCATTGGATTAAAATTTGGTTAGGCCTTCTCCATTAGGGTCTTCAACATCTTCCTTCATCACAAGTTCTCCTAATTTTTTTTCTAAAGGCTTCCTTCATGGCTTCCTTTTGCTGCTTGATGACTTCTTTACCTTGGGGTACATTTGGCATTGAGCCGGGTAATGCATAGTTCCTTTACACGAGAAACATGTCACCTGCCCAGTTGGGCATTCCTCAGCTCGGTGATTTTCTTCACAATGAGGGCATCCTTCCTTGTGTTCTTCCTGGGTGTGTCCTATCTCCCCACATATCTTGCATGCACAAATCTTCTTCACATCTTTGCAACGGGGCTTCTGGGTGTTGGTGACAACATGAGATTTTTGCAGAGTCATCTTGAATTCTTCCCAAGTGATTGTTGCTTGCGTATCATGGATAGTTTCATGCATCTTCCACCAATGTGCAGCACCTTCTGCAAAGTACCGAAAAACATACTGAACCATCTCATTCCTTGCAACATGGTTACTCCTTATCCTCCATGTTCTGAATCCATTCTTCTGTCTCTAACCGAGTCATCGATCCGGAATACACGAGTCCAGCTTTATTCAGCATCTATTGGGTCCAAGGGTTTGGGATGAGATACAAGAGAGGGATCGAGAGAGATACACACAATACAAACAATATAGTTTTGAAAATGGGATTTGTTGGTGGATGTCGAAAAATTTATACACAAATAACAGCTCACAAATTATTGTATCTAACGTAAGTATACAACAGGGGTTTGGTCTTCTAGGGCATAATATCTTGGAAATTCTTCATGGTCTTCAAGTTCTTCAGGTCTTCACAGTCTTCAACTCGTGTAGCTTGATCTCTTCTAATGCATGGTGAAATCTTCTTTACTTTGAAGTGACCATCAATTGTTTCGATATCTTGTCCTTCTCAAAGTGGTCTCAGTTGATCCTTAGTGTAGTCAAAAGGGAACGGGTATTTTCTAACTATTTGAGGTAAGAGAGATCATTTGATAAAGCTCAAATAAGATGAGAAGTAAAGGGTCTTTTGAAAACAAAGATTTTCGAGAAATCGTTTCCTAAGGGCTTTCCAGTTTCTAGGGTCGCGTCCTACAGTCAACATGTGCTCTGATACCATTTCTCTAGCGACCCGACCTGGAAAGGTCAAGCCTCTGTGTGTTCTGTGCCATCCTTGGATCAGTATGTTGGCACACACAGTACATCAATGTATATATCAAAGTGCAATCACATGTAATTAACGTAAAAATGATATATACCTTAAAATCTTAGAGGAAATAGTCAACGGGAGTGGAGTCCCAATAAACACCAATGGCAGGTTAAGTGTAGACCGTAACCCTGAATCGTATCTCTTACTCGTCGAAGAAGAGTATCTGCAACATGAGACATTGCAGCCATGTAGGTCAGTACATTGAATGTACCGGCAAGATCACCATAATATAACAGAAGATACAAACTATTCTATATATGCAATAAGGCTTTGTGGCTCTGTGTCTGAGTTTTTGCATAAAAGCTGATTTTATTTCTTTTCCTACCACACGGAATATTGGGAATTTTCACTACAGAGTTACCTAACATGACATGGTTCCGCCAACCGATATCTTCATGCCCACAAGTATCATAAGTTGCCCACAATTAATTATCAGTCATGTGTTGAGAGTTCAGAGATAGATCCAAGTCCAGAGGCTCAAAATTGTCCGTAATCGGGGACACGGCTAATCGATTAGGTTTAACTCTAAAGAGTGTTGTGTACTTTACCCACAAGATTAGTTCCCTCGTGGTAAGTCCTTGCACTTCCTGGTGTTTGAGAACAGGACGAACGAAACATGGTCTTTCAGAGTGTTTCCCTCACTACTGTTAGTGCCAATCCATTCCTAGCGTCGACTACATCTCGTAGCACTGCCCAGCCAGAGTCACAACAAAGATCAACCAAGCCAGAGCCCATAATGACTTGTGGTTACACAGGTAAGCTTCCGGGCATGAAGTATTCATCCGTCTCTTTGAGTCTGAGTGAAGCTTTCAGCAAGATGTCATGGCGCTTCTCCATCCATCCCGACCATCTACTGGTTACAACAGGGATGCCCAATCAACCATCCTTCACCCAGTAGTGTGTATTGAAAAACTTGTTTCTCGAGTCTCGAAGTCTTGATGTCTTGAAGATGCAGGACTTGAAGATGCCTTCATGGAGTTGTCGTCTTGACGTAGAGTCCTCCTTCTCACACTACTAACGAACACTCATACCAGACCCCGTCTACTTTAGCATATCATTAAAATAACTAACGTTCCCGGGGTTTTAGTAATAAGTGGTGGGTTCCTACCTCATGCATTCTACTTGACTACAAGATTTTTCAATAACACTACTGGAGGTTTTTGTCGAAAGATATCACTACATGCAATAAAACTTAGGTATGAAATAGATGGTCAAAGTGAACTTGCATGTATTGTTGATGAGGAATAATATCGCTCTCAGAAATAACTTGATAAACTATTCATCACTCTCCGAGGGAAATCTATATAATCAACCATTGCATTCATATAAGCAATCATACTAGCAATCAATACTAACAATCAAAAGCAACACAAAACTAAAAGCACAAGGTTGTGATGAAGGAAATACTTAAGACAAAACTCAAAACAACAAAACTTCATCAACACAACTAAGGGTTGGTTTTCTCTACAAATAAATCATATTTTCAAAAGTAAAACACGAAACAAAAACAAAGTAAAATATAACAAAAGTATTTTAGTAAATATTTTACTTAGTGAAAGAATTACTTTTGGAAATCAACTAAGAACTATGATAAATAACACACTAAACACTATAAGTTTACAACAAGTAAAAACAACAAAATTTTAATTAACATAAAACAAAATATATAAAAACTAAGTTAACTGAAATTAAAACTTATAAAACAATTTATGAAAATAATTTTAAATAGGAAATCCAACTAGCAAGGAAATCAATTTGCAAGTTATTATGAAACTAGAATTGATTTCGTGCTATAAAAATAATAAATGACGTAAAAATAAAATTGGTTGAAATACTACTGCTAAGTAATATAAAAAAAAGTAAAACCTACCAACTAATGCAAAATAAAATAAATTAAAACAATTTAAAACAAAAGAAAAAGCAGTAAACCTAAAAGAACTAAAACAGAATCTGTTTTGCTTGAACCCTAATTTAAATTATTAAAATAAATCTCAAATTATATCTACTATTAACTAAAGTCACTAGTGATAAGTAGCAAAAAGAATCAACTAAAAATATATTTTTAAACTCAAGATATTCAGAAAATAAGATTTGAATCAAATCTATTTGAATTAAATTTTAAATTATTCAAATATGGTCAAACTATATGTCTACAGAAAGTGCATAAACTTTGTGACACAATGCAAAAAGAACCAAATTAAAAAAAATATAAAAGATATGAAGAAAACAAAATCAGAAACTATTCTGTTTTTAAAACAAAAACAGAAAAATGGAAGATTCTAACTAACGGATAGGGGTGACGTGGCGGCTTCTGATTGGTTGAAAGTGTGTGCGCGTGGGTGCTAACGAGCGGACGACCGATACTTAAGGAAAACGGTTCGGTCTAACTTAACTAAACAGAAAAACCGGTCGGTTTATTTATCTAAACCGAAGGGGTATCCTATTCTAATCGTGACCGTTGGGATGGGATCTAACGGAGGCAAGAACTCACCGCTGTGGAGGTCGACTCCGGTGAGGTCCGGAAATGTCTGAGGTGGCGAGGTCGACGGGGACGTTGCTCCAGTGGTCCTCCGGCGACGGCGACAGCACCAGGTGATGCGGACGAGCACGGGGACGAGGTAGGTGGCGTCAGAAGGGCTCGGGGACGACTGTATCGACGACGGCGAGCTCGTGAGCGGCGAGGATCTTTGGGTGGTCGTCGGGGAAAGGACTCTGGTGGGTGCGGGGCATGGGCGAGTGGATGGAGAGGTGCACGCGAGCGAGGTGGAGAGGTTGGTGGGCTCGGGAAAGCTTGGGGCGGTCAGACTGGAGCGGCACGAGCTTGAGGGCTTCGGTGGTGGCCGAAGCTCCGGCAAGCAATGGCGGCAGCGAGAGGGCACGGGGAATGGGGCTTAGGCGTGAAACGGGGTGTGGGAGGCCTCAGGTATTTATAGGAGCGGCTCTGGGTCGTAGAAAGGAAAGGGAGAGGAGATGGCGGATCTGGTGGTCGCCGGCGTGGAAAGGGGAGGGGACAGAGGAGGGAGACGAGCGCGAAATTAGTGGGATCGGACGGTGGGGTCCACCGGTCAGTGGGAGAGAGAGAGAGAGGGAGCGGCGTCGGTGGCCGGTTCGGAGTAATTTCGGGGGGGAGTTAAGGTAGGTGGGCCGGCAGCTTTTTAATAAAACGTTAATTCCTTCCCTTTTTTAATTTCCAGTGAAAGGAAAACTCACTTATGGAAATCAAAACACTTCCAAAATTTAAGATCTTTATATTAAAATGACCAGGGGAATAAATGAAATTTAATGAACATTTTTCCACGGCCAAAATAAATACTCTAAAACAATTGTTTTCAGCAAATGCTTAAATTGATTTTAATTCTTTTTGCAAATAATTTTCAAATAACCCCTGGGTTTTATGGTTCAAATACTTCACAAAATAACCCCTGGTGTGGAGTGTCATATTACTCCTCTCAAGTTTTGTCAAGGGGTTTGAATTCTTTCAAACTTCAAATTGGAAATTCAAATATGAAAGGAACTCCATATCAGGAAATTTTCAAATAGTTTTCAAATTCACTTTTCAAATCTTTTTATATTGAAGAAGTCATGTCATCTTCTCTCACCGATTTGAAATGTAAGAATTTGAATTCAAAAGCACATGGGAAAGTCATGTCAATCCCTCTCATTCAAAAGTTTTTAAAAGTTTCAAATTTCACTCCATTCAATCACTCAGGCAAACAAATACTCATTCTGATATTTATTATAACATTCCAAAATTTGGGATGTTACAAACCTACCACACTTAAAATGAATCTCGTCCTCAAGATTCTAAAGGGCTAGAGAGAATAGGTTAGGGTTTGGGGTCTTCTAGCGAATCCATTGACCAAAGGGTGTGGGGTCTACCACACTTAAACTGAGAGTTACTGGTCCCTCAAAATCATGACAATCCTCTAGGTGCATCTGTCTCTTCTCATTCTTTACGATAGCTCCTTCAATGATGCTCTTCCGTTATATCAAAATCTTGTGTTCTCATAACAAAATGCACTTTCTCCGATATTGGGTCTTCTTAACTGATAAGTCTCGCGATCATTCTAAATAACTTATCGAAGAGATCATGGTGGTCTACCATTAGTGGTTACCCTGTAATGAAATGGGTCTTGGCTTCATTCCTCACCGTAAAATTCCTACGTGTGATAGCAACTGTCCTGTACAAGGGGTTTCCTTCATACCGTTCTAGGGCTTAAACAAAAAGCTTCAAAGAACATCGTCTCTTTACTATGGGTAAGTCACTCAGATTTACCAATCCGATTAGCAAGAGGATGATAAGAGTAAGTCGTCATGGTGGCCAAGCCATGCCCCACTGAAATCATTACCTTGTATAAGGTTCAATGAATCTCGTATTCTAACACTTGGGCTTCCTCACAAGCATTGTAGAAATTTCTCTTATCAACGAACGAAGTTCGGACAAATCCATTCATTCTGTAAGCTGAGCAAAAGATCAAGCGTTCCTTCACAACTACCAGGTTTTCGTATACTCCTAAGAGAACGTTTTGCTAAATAGTGATAACTTATCCCAAGTTTCTTCCTTCACAAAGGTAGGGCTTGAACCTTATCAATCCTGAGGTTAGTGAGTTGTGGGTTCTCTTTAATGCTTGAACAACTTTAACTCACTCTTAGGGTTACTATCGTTTCATATTCTAGCATTACCTTCCGTTCACTCCATCATACCCTTGAGGTAAACCAATCACAGACTTATTCTTGTCTAGATTTTACTCCATGGAATTCATTTTCCTTTCCATTGGTCTGTTTAACCTTGGGTATGGTTTCATCACAATCATTCCTTTTCTCAATATTCTAACTTCAAAAACACGTTGTCACAAAGGTTATCATCCACATAGTTTGGATACGGTTCCACATTCTCTTCACCTGTATTCAGTTATCCAAACTTCTTAATAGGAATGGTATTTTCTTCATTCATTTGTCCCTGTGGTTGCTACCACACTTAAAACAAAATGCACGCATGCCTGCATAGACCATATTTTCTCATATCCTCGAAAATTGGTCAGAGATCTTTGTTCTTAGAGTGGTCATATAATTCAACACAGGAGAATCCTGACACCAAAAATTCCATTGATCTCATGAATTTATTACGAACTCTGAGACTTCCGTTACATAACTTCAAAAAGATATGAGTGCTACCTATTACATTTATTACTTCCAAAATCCAAAACTCAAACTACTTATGTTTAACCTTCTTCTCTAGGCATTTATCAACATAGTGGCCTAAATTCTTGCACCAGAAATACATGATCTCACTCAGATCCTTCTTTGTAGAAATTGGGTTGTTTTGAGGATGTCTTCGGTTTCTCTTCCTGGGTTTCTTTGTTCCAATCAAACCTTCAATTTCCTGTGGATCAAACTCCACTTCTTCTGTCGGGAAGTTCCCTAGATACTCTTTTCATTCCTTCGTACAGTCCTATGAGAAATGTCCTTCTTCTCCACATGAATAGCAGGCATTGGAGTAAAATCTGGTTAGGCCTTCTCCATTAGGGTCTTCAACATCTTCCTTCATCACAAGTTCTCCTAATTTTTTTTCTAAAGGCTTCCTTCATGGCTTCCTTCTGCTGCTTGATGACTTCTTGTACCTTGGGGTACATTTGGCATTGAGCCGGGTAATGTGTAGTTCCTTTAGACGAGAAACATGTCACCTGCCCAGTTGGGCATTCCTCATCTCGGTGATTTTCTTCACAATGAGGGCATCCTTCCTTGTGTTCTTCCTGGGTGTGTCCTATCTCTCCACATATCTTGCATGCACAAATCTTCTTCACAACTTTGCAACGGGGCTTCTGGGTGTTGGTGACAACATGAGATTTTTGCAGAGTCATCTTGAATTCTTCCCAAGTGATTGTTGTTTGCGTATCATGGATAGTTTCATGCATCTTCCACCAATGTGAAGCACCTTCTGCAAAGTACCGAAAAACATACTGGACCATCTCGTTCCTTGCAACATGGTTACTCCTTAGATGATCCTCCATGTTCTGAATCCATTCTTCTGTCTCTAACCGAGTCATCGATCCGGAATACACGAGTCCAGCTTCATTCAGCATCTATTGGGTCCAAGGGTTTGGGATGAGATACAAGACAGGGATCGAGAGAGATACACACAATACAAACAATATCGTTTTGAAAATGGGATTTGTTGGTGGATGTAGAAAAATTTATACACAAATGACAGCTCACAAATCATCGTATCTAACGTAAGCATACAACAGGGGTTTGGTCTTCTAGGGCATAATATCTTGGAAATTCTTCATGGTCTTTAAGTTCTTCGGGTCTTCACAGTCTTCAACTCGTGTAGCTTGAACTCTTCTAATGCATGGTGAAATCTTCTTTACTTTGAAGTGACCATCAGTTGTTTCGATATCTTGTCCTTCTCGAAGTGTTCTCAGTTGATCCTTAGTGTGGTCAAAGGGGAACGGGTATTTTCTAACTATTTGAGGTAAGAGAGATCATTTGATAAAGCTCAAATAAGATGAGAAGTAAAGGGTCTTTTGAAAACAAAGTTTTTCGAGAAATCGTTTCCTAAGGGCTTTCCAGTTTCTAGGGTCACGTCCTACAGTCAACATGTGCTCTGATACCATTTCTGTAGCGACCCGACCTGGAAAGGTCAAGCCTCTGTGTGTTCTGTGCCATCCCTGGATCAGTATGCTGGCACACACAGTACATCAATGTATATATCAAAGTGCAATCACATGTAATTAACATAAAAATGATATATACCTTAAAATCTTAGCGGAAACAGTCAACGGGAGTGGAGTCCCAATAAACACCAATGGCAGGTTGAGTGTAGACCGTAAACCTGAATCGTATCTCTTACTCATCGAAGAAGAGTATCTGCAACATGAGACATTGCAGCCGTGTAGGTCAATACATTGAATGTACCGGCAAGATCACCATAGTAGAACAGAAGATAAAAACTATTCTATATGCAGTAAGGCTTTGTGGCTCCATGTCTGAGTTTTTGCATAAAAGCTGATTTTATTTCTTTTCCTACAACAAGGAATATCAGGAATTTTCACTACAGAGTTACCTAACATGACATGGTTCTGCCAACCGATGTCTTCTTGCCCACAAGTATCATAAGTTGCCCACAATTAATTATCAGTCCAGTGTTGAGAGTTCAAAGATAGATCCAAGTCCAGAGGCTCAAAATTGTCCGTAACCGGGGACACAGCTAATCGATTAGGTTTAACTCTGCAGAGTGTTGTGTACTTGACCCACAAGATTCGTTCCCTCATGGTAAGTCCTCGCACTGCCTGGTGTTTGAGAACAGGACGAACAAAACATGGTCTTTCAGAGTGTCTCCCTGACTACTGTCAGTGCCCATCCATTCCTAACATCGACTACATCTCGTAGCACTGCCCAGCCAGAGTCACAACAAAGATCAACCAAGCCAGAGCCCATAATGACTTGTGGCTACACAGGTAAGCTTCCGGGCATGAAGTATTCATCCGTCTCTTTGAGTCTGGGTGAAGCTTTTCGCAAGATGTCATGGCGCTTCTCCATGCATCCCGGCCATCCACTGGTTACTCCAGGGATGCCCAATCAACCATCCTTCACCCAGTAGTGTGTATTGAAAAACTTGTTTCTCGAGTCTCGAAGTCTTGAGGTCTTAAAGATGCAGGACTTGAAGATGCCTTCATGGAGTTGTCGTCTTGACATACAGTCCTCCTTCTCACACCACTCACGAACACTCATACCTGACCCCGTCTACTTTAGCATAGCATTAAAATAACTAACGTTCCCGGGGCTTTAGTAACAAGTGGTGGGTTCCTACCCCATGCATTCTACTTGACTACAAGATTTTTCAATAACACTACTGGAGGGATTTGTGGAAAGATATCACTACATGCAATAAAACTTAGGTATGAAATAGATGGTCAAAGTGAACTTGCCTGTACTGTTGATGAAGAATAATATCGCTCTCAGAAATAACTTGATAAACTATTCGTCACTCTTCGAGGAAAATCTATATAATCAAACATTGCATTCATATAAGAAATCATAGTAGTAATCAATACTAACAATCAAAAGCAACACAAAACTAAAAGCACAAGGTTGTGATGAAGGAAATACTTAAGACAAAACTCAAAACAACAAAACTTCATCAACACAACCAAGGGTTGGTTTTCTCTACAAATAAATCCTATTTTCAAAAGTAAAACACAAAACAAAAACAAAGTAAAATATAACAAAAGTATTTTAGTAAATATTTTACTTAGTGAAAGAATTACTTTTGAAAATCAACTAAGAACTATGATAAATAACAAACTAAACACCATAAGTTTACAACAAGTAAAAAACAATAAAATGTAAATTAACAGAAATATATATATATATAAACTAACTTAACTGAAAGTAAAAGTTATCAAACAATTTATGAAAATAATTTCAAATAGGAAATCCAACTAGCAAGGAAATCAATTTGCAAGTTATTATGAAACTATAATTGATTTCATGCTATAAAAATAATAAATGACATAAAAATAAACTGGGTTGAAATACTACTGCTAAGTAACAGAAAACAAAGTAAAACCTGCCAACTAATGAAAATAAAATAAAATAAAACAATTTAAAACAAAAGAAAAAGGAGTAAACTAAAAGAACTAAAACATAATCTGTTTTGCTTGAACCCTAATTTAAATTATTAAAAGAAATCTCAAATTATATCTACTGTTAACTAAAGTCACTAGTGATAAGTAGCAAAAAGAATCAACTAAAAATATATTTTTACACTCAAGATATTCACAAAATAAGATTTGAATCAAATCTGTTTGAATTAAATTTTAAATTATTCAAATATGGTCAAACTTTATATCTACAGAAACTACATAAACTTTGTGACACAATGCAAAAAGAATCAAATTAAAACAATTAAAAAAAAGATATGAAGAAAACAAAATCAGAAATTATTCTGTTTTTAAAACAAAAACAGAAAAATGGAAGATTCTAACTAGCGGATAGGGGTGACATGGCGGCTTCTGATTGGCTGAATGTGTGTGCGCATGGGTGCTAACGAGCGGACGGCCGATACTTAAGGAAAACAGTTCGGTCTAACTTAACTAAACAGAAAAACCGGTTGGTCTATTTATCTAAACCGAAGGGGTATCCTATTCTAGTCGTGACCGTTGGGATGGGATCTAACGGAGGGAAGAACTCACCGGTGTGGAGGTCGACTCCGGCGAGGTCCGGCGATGTCCGAGGCGGCGAGGTCGACGGGGACGTCGCTCCGGTGGTCCTCCGACGACGACGGCAGCACCAGGTGATGCGGACAAGCACGGCGACGAGGTAGGTGGCGTCAGCGGCGCTCAGGGACGACGGTGTCGACGACGGCGAGCTCGTGAGCGGCGAGGATCTTTGGGTGGTCATCGGGGAAAGGATTTCGGTGGGTGCGGGGCATGGGCGAGTCGATGGAGAGGTGCGCGCAAGCGAGGTGGAGAGTTTCGTGGGCTCAGGAGAGCTTGTGGCGGTCGGAGTGGAGCGGCACGAGCTCGAGGGCTTCAGTGGTGGACAGAGCTCCGACGAGCAATGGTGGCGGCGAGAGGGCACAGGGAATGGGGCTTAGGGGTGGAACGGGGTGCGGGAGGCCTCGGGTATTTATAGGAGCGGCTCGGAGTCGTAGAAAGGAAAGGGAGAGGAGATGGCGGATCTGGTGGTTGCCGGCGTGGAAAGGGGAGGGGACAGAGGAGGGAGACGAGCGCGGGATTAGTGGGATCGGACGGTGGAGTCCACCGGTCAGTGGGAGAGAGAGAGAGGGAGCGGCGTCGGTGGCCGGTTCGGAGTAATTTCGGGGGGGAGTTAAGGCAGGTGGGCCGGCAGCTTTTTAATAAAACGTTAATTCCTTTCCTTTTCTAATTTCCAGTGAAAGAAAAACTCACTTACGGAAATCAAAACACTTCCAACATTTAAGATCTTTATATTAGAATGACCAGGGGAATAAATGCAATTTAATGAACATTTTTCCACGACCAAAATAAATACTTTAAACAATTGTTTTCAGGAAATGCGTAAATTGATTTTAATTCTTTTTGCAAATAATTTTCAAATAACCCCCTGGGTTTTATGGTTCAAATACTTCACAAAATAACCCCTGGTGTGGAGTGTCATATTACTCCTCTCAAGTTTTGTCAAGGGGTTTGAATTCTCTCAAACTTCAAATTGGAAATTCAAATATGAAAGGAACTCCATATCAGGAAATTTTCAAATAGTTTTCAAATTCACTTTTCAAATCTTTTTATATTGAAGAAGTCATGTCATCTTCTCTCACTGATTTGAAATGTAAGAATTTGAATTCAAAAGCACATGGGAAAGTCATGTCATTCCCTCTCATTCAAAAGTTTTTAAAAGTTTCAAATTTCACTCAATTCAATCAGTCAGGCAAACAAACACTCATTCTAATATTTATTATAACATTCCAAAATTTGGGATGTTACAATAATATAAATGCAAGAGATGAGTTTGTGATGGGTACTTGGTAGGCTTGGTGTGTATCCTCCCCGGCAACGGCGCCAGAAATCCTTCTTCCTACCTCTTGACCATGTGTTGGTTTCCCTTGAAGTGGAAAGGGTGATGCAGCGAATCAGATAAGTATTTCCCTCAGTTGATGAGAACCAAGGTATCAATCGAATAGGAGGAACAAGCAAGTCACCAATGGATGCACCTACACAAACAATCAAACTCTTGCACCCAACACTATAAAGGGGTTGTTAATCCCTTCACGGTTATTTGCAAGGATTAGATCTGATAGAGATTGATGTAAACGAGTATGAAAAGTAAAAGATAAATAAATTGCACCAAGGTATTTTTGGTATTTTTGGTTTATAGATCTGAAAATATATTATTGAAAGTAGACCTGGGGGCCATATATTTCACTAGAGGCTTCTCTCTTGAAGGAAAGTATCACGGTGGGTAAACAAGTTACTATCAAGCAATTGATAGAAAAGTGAATAATCATGTAGATATCCAAGGCAATGATCATGCTTATAGGCATCACGTTTGTGTCAAGTAGACCGAAATGATTCTGTATCTACTACAATTACTCGAGACATCGACCGATTCCTGCCTGCATCTAGAGTATTAAGTTCATGAAGAACAGAGTAACACATTGGGTAAGATGACATGATGTAGAGGGATAAACTCAAGCAATATGATGAAAACACCATCTTGTTACCCTTGATGGCAACAATACAATACGTGCCTCGCTACCCCTACTTTGTCACTGGGTGAGGACACCGCAAGATTGAACCCAAAACTAAGCACTTCTCCCATTGCAAGAATTACCAATCTAGTTGGCCAAACCATATCAATAACTCGAAGAGACTTACAAAGATATGAAATCATGCATATAAGAATTCAGAGAAGATTCAAATAATATTCATGGATAATCTGAACATAAACCCACAATTCATTGAATCTTGACAAACACACTGCAAAAGAGTATTACATCGGATATATCTCCATGAAGATCATGAAGAACATGGTATTGAAGATCAAAGAGAGAGAAGAAGCCATCTAGCTACTAGCTATGGACCCGTAGGTCCGTGGTGAACTACTCACGCGTCATCTGAGGGGCAATGGAGTTGATGTAGATGCCCTCCTTTATCGGATCCCCCTCCGGCAGATTACCAGAAAAGGCTCCAAGATTGGATCTCTCGGGAACGGAGGCTTCTATGCGCGGAAAAGTATTTGCATGGCCATTTTTGGTGTTGGGAGAATATTTGGGTATTTATAGGATGAAGAATAGGATTAGGAGACCCGCCGGAGACGGCAAGCCTGCCAGGCACGGCCAGGGGGGTGGTCGGGCCTTCACGGCTTGTGACCTCCTCGCAGGTGCCCTAGCGTGCACTCCAAGTCTAGTAGATCTCTTTCCTTCCAAAAAAATCATTCAGAATATTTTATTCCGTTTGGGCTCTATTTAATATTCCATATCTGCAAAACTCAAAAACAAGGGGAAAATAGAAACTGGCACTAGGCTCTGAATTAATAGGTTAGTCCCAAAAATAATATAAAATAGCATACTAATGCATATAAAACATCCAAAACAGATAATATAATAGCATGACATCATCAAAATTATAGATACGTTGGAGACGTGTCACCTCCCAGCACACCAGGGGCTGGTGCGCCACCTATTCATCTCATGTGACCCCTCAGGGTGTGTGGGCCCATTCCAGTGGACCCCCGGAACCCTTCCGGCACCCCCAATCCCCTTCCGGCACCCCGGGTACGTTACTGGTGACGCCCGAACTTTTGTCGATGACCAACAAAGGACTTCCTAATGTATCAATATTTACCTCCGAACCATTCCGGAGCTCCTCGTGACATTCGGGTCTCATCTGGGACTCCGAACAACCTTCGGATACCAACATATATAACTCAACAATACGGAATTGTTACCAAACGTTAAGTGTGCAGACCCCGCGGGTTCGAGAACTATGTAGACATGACCGAGACACCTCTATGGTCAATAACCAATAGCGGGACCCGGATGCCCATATTGGTTCCTACATATTATATGAAGATCTTTATTGGTTGAACGTCTATGTCAAGGATTCAATTAACCCCGTACGTAGTTCCCTTTGTTCTTCGGTATGTTACTTGCCCGAGATTCAATCGGCGATATATCTATACCTAGTTCATTCACGTTATTGGCAAGTATCTTTTCTTGTTCTGTAATACAATATCCCTTGGCTAACACTTTAGTCACTTTTCTTGCAAGCTCATTATGATGTTGTAGTACCGAGTGGGCCCTAAGATACCTCTCCGTCACACGGAGTAACAAATCCCAGTATTGAACCATGTCATGTCAACACACACCCTCAGAGATACCTGTAGAGCATCTTTATAGTCATCCAAATACGTTGCGACGTTTGATACACACAAGGTACTCCTCCGGTGTCAGTGGGTTGGATGATCTCATGGTCATAGGAACAGATACTTCACATACAGAAAACAATAGAAATAAACCGACACAATCATAAGCTAAGTTCATTGTTTGGATCTTGTCCATCACATCATTCCCCTAATTATGTGATCCTGTTATCAAATGACATCTCACGTCTATGGCTAGGAAACCTCGACCATCTTTGATCAACGAGCTAGCCTATTAGAGGCATACTAGGGACACAGTGTTGTCTATGTACCCACACATTTATTTGTGTTTCCAATCAATACAATTATAGCATGGATAATAAAGAATTATCATGAACAAGGAAATATAATAATAACCATTTTATCATTGCCTCTAAGGCATATTTCCAATAGTCTCCCACTTGCACTAGAGTCAATAATCTAGCTCACATCGTCCTGTGATTTACATTGTGATGAATCTAACACCCATACAGTTCTGGTGTTGATCATGTTTAGCCCGTGGAAGAGGTTTATTCAACGGGTGTGCGGCATTTAGATTTGTGCGTACTTTGCAAATATATATGTCGTCCTCGTTGATGTGATCGCGGATGGAATTGAAGCATAACTTTATGTGTCTTGTCAGAGCAGTGGCACCAGTGTTGTCACAGAACAAAGTCATTGGGTCCAGTGCACTAGGCACAACTCCAAGGTCCGTCATGAACTACTTCATCCAGACACCTTCCTTCGCCATATCCGAGACAGCTATGTACTCCGCTTCGTATGTAGAACGTGCTACCCCGCTTTGCTTGGAACTACACCAGCTTACCGCTCCCCCATTGAGAATATATACGTATCCGGTTTGAGACTTAGATTCATCCGGACCACTGTCAAAGCTTGCATCGACGTAACCCTTTACGATGAGCTCTTGATCACCTCCATAAACAAGAAACATTTCCTTAGTCCTTTTTAGGTACTTTAGGATATTCTTGACCGCCTTCCATTGTTCCATTCCTGTATCACTTTGAAACCATCCGTACATACTTATGGCAAGGCTGACATCTGGTCTTGTGCAAACATTACATACATGATAGAGCGTAGGGCAATAGCATAAGGGGTGGCACTCATCTTTTCTCTATCCTCTGCTGTCACTGGGCATTGAGTCTTACTCAACTTCACACCTTGCAATACATGCAAGAACCCCTTCTGAGACAGATCCATTTTGAGCTTCTTCAAAACTTTGTCAAGGTATGTTCTCTGTGAAAGCCCTATGAAGCGTCTCGATCTATCTCTATAGATCTTGATACCTAATATGAAAGCAGCTTCTCCTAGGTCCTTCATTGAGAAACTCTTGTTCAAATATTTCTTCACTTTTTCCGACAATTCTATATTGTTTCTAATCAGCAATATGTCATCCACATGTAATGTTAGAATTGCTATACAACTCCCACTCACTTTCTTGTAAATACAAGCTTCTCCATAAACTTGTATAAACCCGAATGCTTTGATCAACTCATCAAAGCGAAGAATCAAACTCTGAGATGCTTGCACCAGTCCATAAATGGATCGCTGGAGTTTGCAAACTTTGTCAGCATTCTATGGATCGACAAAACCTTCTAGTTGCATCATATACAACTCTTACTTAAGGAAAGTGTTAAGGAATGATGTTCCGACATCCATCTGCCAAATTTCATAATAGAAAAATGCAGATATTGCTAACATGATTCTGACGGACTTAACGCTTGAGAAAATCTCATTGTATTCAACTCCTTGAACTTGTGAAAAACCTTTTGCCACAAGTCAAGCTTTATAGACGGTGACATTACCGTCCGTCGTCTTCTTATTAAAAATCCATTTATTCTGAAAGGCCTTTCGTCCTTCAGGTAATACTTCCAAAGTCCATACTTTGTTTTCATACATGGATCCCATCTTAGATTTCATGGACTCTAACCATTTGTCGGAATCTGGGCCCATCATCGCTTCTCCATAGCTCGTAGGTTCAGCGTCGTCCAACAACATGACCTCTAAGACGGGGTTACCATACCACTCAGGAGCAGTACGTGTCCTTGTTGACCTACGAGGTTTGATAGTAACTTGATCCGAAGCTTCATGATCACCAGCATTAACTTCCTCTTCAACTGATGTAGGCTCCACGGAAACATCTTTCTGCACTATGGTACTCTCTGGTTGAAGGAAAGGTTCGACAACCTCATCAAGTTCTATGTTCCTCCCACTCAATTCTTTCGAGAGAAACTCTTTATCGATAAATGACCCATTCTTAGCGACAAACACTTTGCCTTCGGATCTGAGATAGAAGGTATACCCAACCGTCCCTTTTGGGTATCCTATGAAGACGCATTTCTTCACTTTGGGTTCCAACTTTTCAGGCTAAAGCTTTTTTACATAAACATCACATCCCCAAACTTTAAGAAATGACAACTTTGGTTTCTTGCCAAACCACAGTTCATACGGTGTCGTCTCAACGGATTTTGATGGTTCCCTATTTAAAGTGAATGCAGTTGTCTCTAACGCATAACCCAGAACGATAGTGGTAGATCGACAAGAGACATCATAGAACGCATCATATCTAATAAGGTTCGATTACGACGTTCAGACACACCGTTATCTTGTGGTGTTCTAGGCGGTGTCAATTGTGAAACAATTCCACATTGTCTTAAGTGATTGCCAAACTCATAACTCAGATATTCTCCTCCTTGATCAGATCGTCGGAATTTTATCTTCTTGTTACAATGATTCTCAACTTCACTCCAAAACTGCTTCAACTTTTCAAATGTTTCAGACTTGTGTTTCATTAAGTAAATATACCCATATCTACTTAAGTCATCAGTGAAGGTGAGAAAGTAACGATATCCACCGCGCACCTCAATGCTCATCGGACCGCACACATCGGTATGTACGATTTCCAACAAGTCACTTGCCCGTTCCATTGTTCCGGACAATGGAGTCTTAGTCATCTTTCCCATGAGGCATGGTTCACATGTGTCAAGCGATTAAAAATGAAGTGACTCCAAAATTCCACCGGCATGGAGCTTCTTCAGGCGATTTACACCAATATGACCTAAGCGGCAGTGCCACAAGAAAGTGGTACTATCATTATCAACTCTACATCTTTTTGCATCAATGTTATGAACATGTATATCATCACTGTTGAGATTCAATAAGAATAAACCCCTCACATTCGGTGCATGCACATAAAATATATTATCCATAAAATAGAACAACTACTATTCTCTAATTTAAATGAGTAACCGCCTCGCATTAAACAAGATCCGGATATAATGTTCATGCTCAACGCAGGCACTAAATAACAATTATTGAGGTTCATCACTAATCCCGATGGTAATCGAAGAGCGAGCGTGCCGAGGGCGATCACATCAACCTTGGAACCATTTCCCACGTGCATCGTCACTTCGCCCTTTGCCAGCCTCTGTCTATTCCGTAGTTCCTGCTTTGAGTTGCAAATGTTAGCAACCGAATTGGTATCAAATACCTAGGCACTACAACGAGAGTTGGTAAGGTACACATCAATAACATGTATATCATATATACCTTGTTTGGTGTTGTTCGCCTTCTTATCGGCCAGATACTTGGGGCAGCTCCGCTTCCACTGACCAGATCCCTTGCAATGAAAGCACTTAGTTTCTGGCTTGGGTCCAGCCTTGGGTTTTTTCATACGAGGGGCAACTGCTTTTCCACTCTTCTTGGAGTTACCATTCTTGCCCTTGCCATTCTTCTTGAAAGGAGTGGTTTTATTGACCATCCACACTTGATGCTCCTTCTGGATTTCAGACTCAGCGACTTTAAGCATCGCAAACAGCTCGACGACTAACTTGTTTATCCCCTGAATGTTATAGTTCAACACGAAGCTTTTGTAGCTAGGTGGCAATGATTGAAGAACTCTACTAGTGACCGCCTCTAGAGGGAGGGGCATCCCTAATTCAGCCATACGGTTGGAATACCCATACATTCTGAGTATGTGCTCACTTATCGGAGGTCTCATACCTCTTGATCCGGGTATTCTTCTCAAAAATAATATTCAACTCCTGGAACATCTCATATGCTCCATGACGTTCAAAATGTCTTTGAAGTCCTGGTTCTAATCCATACAACATCGCACACTGAATTATTGAGTAGTCATCATAACGCGCCTGCCTGGCGTTCACAACGTCTACAGACGACACAAGAGCGGGTGGTTCACCGAGCGATGCATCAAGGACATAAGCCTTTTGGGAAGCCGTGAGGATAATCCTCAGATTATGGGCCTGGTCCACAAAGTTACTTCCATCAACTTTCAGCTTGGCTTTCTCTAGGAACGCATTGAAATTCAGGGGAACTATTAGGCGAGCCATTGTTCTACAACATTGCAAAGATTACTTAGACTATTGTTCAAGATAATGAGTTTAGTTAATCATGTTACTTATAAAACTCCCACTCAAATTGACATCCTTCCGGTCATCCGAGTGCTAAATGACCCAAATTCACCAATCCAAGTCCGATCATCATGTGACACGAGGTGGTTTCAATGTTGAACATCTCCATGTTGATCATATCTACTATATGACTCATGCTCGACCTTTCGGTCTCTTGTCTTCTGAGGGCATGTCTATACATGCTAGGCTCGTCAAGTTTAACCTGAATGTTCTGCATGTGCAACACTGGCTTGCACCCGTTGTATGTGAACGTAGAGTCTATCGCACCCGATCATCACATGGTGCTTCGAAACGACGAACTTTCGCAACGGTGCATACTCGGGGAGAATAGAATTTTATCTTGAAATTTTATTGAGGGATCACCTTATAATGCTACCGTCGTCCTAAGCAAAATAAGATGCATAAAATGATTAACATCACATGCAAATCATAAGTGACATGATATGGCCATGAACTTGTGCTTTTAATCTCCATCTCCAAAGCATCGTCATGATTTCCATCGTCACCATCATTGTGTCGCCATCGGGTTTGTCACGCCAAGCATGCTTCTACTACTATTGCTACCACTTAGCGATAAAGTAAAGCATTATAAAGCACTTAATGATTGACACGCGGGTCATACAATAATTAAATACAACCCTATGGCTCCCGTCGGTTGCTGTATGCATCGACATGCAAGTCGATATAAACTATTACAAAAATGATCATCTCATACATCAAATATATCTCATCATGTCTTTGGCCATATCATATTACAACATACCGTGCAAAAAAAAGTTAGACATCCTCTAATTGTTGTTGCATGATTTACATGGCTGCTATGGGTATCTTAGCAAGAACGATTCTTATCTACGCAAAACCACAAAGGTGATACACATATTGCTATTCAACCTTCTACAAGGACCGCCTTTGGTTAATCTGATTCAACTAAGGTGGGAGAGACAGACACCCGCCGGCTATGTTTATGCAACAAATTCACATGTCACTCAACGGAATCGGTCTCAAGTACGTGGACATGTAAAGTTTGTCCGGGCTGCTTCATCCCACAATACTGTTGAATCAAGAAACGACCAAGGGACGAAGCAATTTGAGTATCAACACCCACAAACTCCTTTGTGTTTTACTCGTGATCTCATCTACACACAGACCTAGCTCATGCGGACACTGTCGGGGAACGTTGCATGGGGAAAAAATCCTATGCTTCACTAAGATCAATCTAGGACATGAGCATCTACAAGAGGAGACATCGGATCCACATACCCTTGTAGATCGCTAAGTGGGAAGCATTAAGAAACGCGGTTTATGTAGTCGAACATCTTCGCGACACACTATATATATGAGGGAGGTAGGAGGGGTGGCATCCCTAGAGGAAACCCTAGGGCTGGCCGATTGGCCAATGGGGGAGAGTCCACCTCCCACAAGGGAGGTGGAGGCGCAAGGGAGGAGTCCCTCCCATTTAGCCCACCTCACACCTACCCCCATGCGCATGGGCCTCTAGGGGCTAGCCGCCCAGCCCACCAGGGGCCGGTGTGCCACCTCTTCAGCCCATGTGGCCCCTCGGGGTGGGTGGGCCCTTTCCGATGGACCCCAGAACCCTTCCGGCAACCCCAGTACGTTACCGGTGATGCCAAACTTTTCCTAGTGACCAACATAGAACTTCCAATATATAAATATTTACCTTCGGACCATTCCGGAGCTCCTCGTGACGTCCGGGATCTCATTCGGGACTCCGAACAACCTTTGGTCACCAACATATATAACTCAACAGTACTGAATCATTACCGAACGTTAAGTGTGCAGACCCTATGGGTTCGAGAACTATGTAGACAAGACCGAGACACCTCTATGGTCAATAACCAATAGAGGGACCTAGATTCCCATATTGGTTCCTACATATTCTATGAAGATATTTATCGATTGAACCTCTATGTCAAGGATTTAGCTAATCCCATATGTAGTTCCCTTTGTTCTTCGGTATGTTACTTGCCCGAGATTCGATCGTCGGTATCTCTATACCTAGTTCAACCTCATTACCGACAAGTCTCTTTACTCATTTCATAATACAAGACCCCGTGGCTAACACTTTAGTCACTTTGCTTGCAAGCTCATTATGATGTTGTATTACCGAGTGGGCCCTGAGATACCTCTTCGTCACACGGAGTAACAAATCTCAGTCTTGATCCATGTCATCTGAACAGACACCCTCAGAGATACCTATAGAGCATCTTTATAGTTACACAGTTACGTTGTGACATTTGATACACACTAGTTACTCCTCCAGTGTCAGTGGTTACATGATCTCATGGTCATAGGAACAAATACATTGACATGCAGAAAACAATAGCAATAAACCGACACGATCATATGCTACGTTCATAGTTTGGGTCTTGTCCATCACATCATTCTCCTAATGATGTGATCCCGTTATCACATGACATCTCATGTCTATTGCTAGGAAACCTCGACCATCTTTGATCAACGGGCTAGTCTATTAGAGGCATACTAGGGACATAATGTTGTCGATGTACCCACACATGTATTTGCATCTCCAATCAATACAATTATAGCATGGATAATAAACGATTATCATGAACAAGGAAATATAATAATAACCATTTTATTATTGCCTCTAGGGCATATTTCAAACAGATCTCCCCCTCCCTGAGAGGGATTTCCCCGGCAGAATTTGACTGACAAAGTGCAAAAGGCCTCTTCCTAGGTTTCCGTCTCGAGACGGTGGCGCTTCTTCCTGAAAGGTTGCTTCTGATTTTTCTAGGGTAAAACACGTCATATAGGAGAAGAGGGGCATCGAAGAGCCAGCCAGGGGCCCACAAGCCATTTGGCTGCCTCCTAGGGAGGCGGCCAGTTGGCAGCTCCACTCCGGTATATTTTTGCTCCATAAATTCCTAAATATTCCAATAATATTCTCCGTAAATTTTCAGGTCATTCTGAGACTGGTGATGTTTCTGCCTTTTTCTTAGTTTTCCGGTCCAAAATTCCAGTTTCAACATATTTCCCTCCTTGTGATGTACCTTGTATATTCAGAGAGAATAACCATAAGACTTTTATGATAATGTGGAATAATGGACAAAAATAAGATAGATAGTGGTAAGAAATCATGATGCAAAATGGATGTATCAATGAGCTTCATATGATAGACCCTAACAACAATATATGTCGTATCAGAAGGCGTCTAACCCGACTCCAATGCACTGGTGATCTCAGGCCATTTGGGATAACAAGTGAAAGTGGTAAACACATTTGTCACATCGTGCACCCGACAAACCGCAAGACCATCATGGTAATAACACAACCAGCGGTGTGACTAGAAGGTACAATAGTCCTCTTCCCAAGAGAATCACCATCAACACTCCCATCACCCACCGCATGAGCTATGTCCTACATGTTCTCTGATCTAAGCATGTCCTGATTTCTTATGATATACCATAGCCTATTTTCATCGATGCATGCACGTGCATCGACAACCGACTGGGAGGAAAGAAGACCATAACATATACAGGGGTTAGGCTGATCGCTCTTGTAATGGCACTAAAACGATAGTAATGTTGCGTGGTCATCCTATTCCGACTATTCGTGGAATCATCACCACCACCAGAAGGGTACGAAGTGGACGCCTTGTCAGACAGGCTTCGAGGGGCATGATCAGGATCTATAGGTCCATCACCAACGTCCCCTCGAGGAACAATCAAGTGAGGAACATCCACCTGAAACCCTCTCTCTCCATAAGGGAAAAACAATGGGTACTGGAGAGGCATGAATGCAGTATTTAGAGAAGACATCTGCTGCAAATCCCTAGAACGGCTACAAACAACAATATCACAAGAAGACGCCTCTAACATGAACTCACCACCGACAATTAAAGCAGCAAGCCTAGTGGTTGTAGGCAAGCTAAATTTTGGACTATCACCCTTCGAAGGCCCAATAATATGAATCGAGCTATCCTCGATGGGTTGATCCCCACACCCCTCTATCATCTTACTCTCCTCCCTAAAGGTTTGCACCAATGGATTAGACACGTTAAGCATGTCTCTAAGACCAACCACAATTCTCTCATCCACACCCTAGTAGGCTTATCTTCTAGATTCAAGGTGTTCATCCTATGTCTAATCTCGTTAGATGGGTCATGTATATACAACTCAGCAAACTTTGGGGCATCACCACCGGTAGGCACCAACAAACCAATGGATTCGACACCCTAGTAGGCTTATCTTCTGGATTCAAGGCGTTCATCCTATGTCTAATATCATTAGATGGGTCATGTATATACAACTCAGCAAACTTTGGGGCATCACCACCGATAGGCACCAACAAATCAATACGATGCGACACCTGATCACTAATCTTAAAAATCATAGGCCCACGGCTGCCACCAAATGAACGCTCGTTGGTAGCACCCATCAGAGTAAAAGCGAACATACAATTGTACTCACGTATAGACCGAATGAACTTTTTAACACGAGAAGTACCATCAAATCGAAGGATCTCCTAGAGATAGGACGAGGGACCCTTAAAGAGAGGGATATAGACCTTAGCGCCTTCACAACAACGATTGTAGACCATCTTACGTTGTGGCCATGATGACCTACCCTTACAACACTCAGCATACCAGAAGGAGGCACCACAGTGCCGACACCTGAAATCCAGAGGGCCATAGTACCACCTATCTACATAGAAAGCTAACAACAAGAAAAACACGAGAACATGAGGCACAAAGAAAAAGGCAGACAACCGTCGCATAGCCAAAACAGTAAAGGCCTTGTTGATATTTACCATTTAGGGACTCGGCAAACTTGACCGAATAACCCTGCCAATCCTTTGGTAAAGCCCCTTCAGTAGCAACATCTAATAGGTCACTCAAAACCAAATAACAGACCAAACGGAAAATAGCAACAACTAACAATGGACCAAGAAAAATGTAATGAACCTTCACATCCAGGACGACACAATTTAATCGTCACTTTTCTTTTTTTCCATTTGTTGCGGTCTATCCCGGTCCCCTCCGAAACCACGTAAACTGAGTAACCATGTCAATCCTTTGGCAAGGGGCCATTGTAGCGACCCGACCTGAAAGGTCAAGTCTCCGGTGTTTCCGTACCATCCCAAGATCATGCTGGTACACACACGGTACATCCATGTATATATCAAAGGGAAATCACACAGCATTATATTAATCGAAATCTCATATCGAGTCCTTTATTACAATAAAAATTACAATAAAGTGGCTAAAAGCCAACTCATGAGAATATCTAAATCTTGCGGAAGCGTCGACGGTAGATGAGTCCATCCGACTCCAAGGGCATCTCACTGAGCATAGAACGCGTCCTCACTCCTGGTCGGAAAAATACTCTGCAACATGATACGTTGCAGCCGTTTAGGTCAGCATATGGAATATGCCGGCAAAGTCACAGTAGAGGTGTGAAAATAATCAGCTAGTCTATATGCATATATGGCAGGTGGGGTGGTAAGTTTTGCGTAAAGCCAATTTTTTCCTACATCAAGAAAAGGGGCTAAGCAAAACATTACTAAGTTGGTTGATTAATGAGATGGTTCCACCAACCAGTTCTCATACCCAAAATTGTTAATACCCACATCATCATATTAATTGTGTTGAGAGTTCCGGAAGTTTCAATTCCTTTGGCTCAAGTCGTCCATGACCGTGGACACGGCTAATCGATTAGGTTTGGAATACTCTGCAGAGTTTTGCACACGTTCCCCACAAGATTTGGTCGCCTCCGTTTGATTTCTCGCCCTTCAGGGTGTTTGAGAAACGGATGACCAAAACATGGTCTTCCAAAGGGTTTCCCTGCGACTCTGTCGGTACCCATCCTTTCCTACCGTTCTTCTACCTCTCGTAGCACCGCCTGTCCAGGGTCACCACGATATCCAACCAACCCAGAGACCATAATGACTTGTGGCTGTGTAGGTAAGCCTTGGGTTTTAAAGCATCCATCCATCTCTTTGTGCCTGGGTGGACCTTTTCGCGTGAATACTGGCCATCTCCAGCATCACCTAGGCAAATCCACTGGTTTCTCCAGGGTGCCGTTCAACCATCATCCACCCAGAGGTATGTTGAAAACTCGGAGTCTTAAATCTTGATCATTATGTAGGACTTGAAATTATTAACTCTCTCAACTCCCATGAATCACACAACCAACCCCGTCTACTAATAGCATAGCAAAAGTAAAACAACGTTTCCCGGGGCCAAAGTTGTCAAAGAGGGTTGAGAGGGGTACCTACCACATGATACTACTACAATGTAACCAAGTTTCCAACTAACCTATCTTGCATGCAACTGGGGAGATGGTAGAACTAATGCATATAAAACATGGATAAAACATGATCAAAGTGACTTGCCTGATTGATGATCTTCGTACGTGAGTGACTCTAAGTAACAAGCTTCGCACTCCGGATAATCTAACGAAGAAAACAAGCACTCAATAAGCATACAACAGAATATTGTAACTCACAAACATCAACCAAGAACTAGTAAACAATCAAGACAAAACAATGCACAAATCTCAAGTAAGAAAACACACAAAGTTTTGTTTTCAAAAGGTGAGGAATGAAAACACTACTGACATAATGAAACCATTTGTAATAACAAAACAATTGTTGTCAGCAAGGAAACAATAGAATATTTTATTAATAAACAGAATACAATCAATTTAAGTTTGTTGGGAAAAGTTTAGTAAAGTTTATGAAAGTTTTGATAAACACTTTATGAATCAACTATAGTTATATTAACAAAAGAATGAAAAACTAAACTTATTATTTAATAGTAAAACATGTTCTTGATAGAAAATAATTTACTACTAAATCTGTCTTAGAAAACAGAAACAAAATATACAAAACTTTGTTTGAAAACAAAACTATTACTAGTTAGTTGTTTTAATCAAATTATGCCTATTTGAAAAGAAGTTGTGATTCCTATGTTAAATAAAATTAAACTAAGCAAATTTATATTTTTTTTATCAGTGAGTGAAAACACTAAATGTTTACTAACAGAACCTAATAAACAAATAAAACCAATTCTAAATCAAACTAATTAAAATGAAGTTTATAAAACTATATTATAATACTAGACAGATTCTCTTTTTGGCTAAAACACTATTAAAAATCATCCTAAAAATCCTCAAACTAAACATGAAGATAGTCCTAACTAATACCAAACAGTAGCAAAAAGATTCACATCAAAATCTATTTTCAAACTCTAGTTATTCAGATTTGAAGATTTTGAGCAAATTTGATTAAATTCAAATTTTATAGTTCAAATTTGAAATTTAAAAGTACAGGGTGAAACTACATGAAAAATGTGAGCTATTGCAAAAATAATCAACTCAAAACTCTAAATAGATTAAAAGATATAGCTAAAACAAAATTAGAATAGGTTCTGTTTTCTAAATAAAAATCAGAAAAAGGTGAAATTCTACCGGTCGGCCAGGGGGTGACGTGGCGCGATCCTACTGGCTGGCTAGCGCGGGCGTTAGATGGTTACGGGCGGACGACCGATGCTAGGAAGATACCGGTTCAGTTTTAAGTGACTTCTAATCGGGGCCGTCGGATTCGAATCGGAGGGAGGGGAGTGACGACGGCGACTTACCGGTGGGGGGAGGGGATCTCCGGCGAGTGGTGAAGCTGGCCGGTGGTCGGAGATGCTCGGGGATGCGTCTCTAGTGGTCGTTGGCGACGTCGAAAAAGTCTGGACGGTGGCGGTGGTCCTCCTCCGCCGGTTGGTGGTGTCAGAAAGGGGAGGGGAGGTCGGAGTCGTCGGCAATGGCGATGGGGAGATCCGGTGGTGGTGTCAACTCCGACGAGAGATCTGTGACGGTCTGGCGACTGGGAAGAGGCCTCGGGGTGGGGAATGGATGCGGGGTGCCGGGGCTCTTATATAGCCTGGAGAGGGGGCTCGGGGTGGAAGGGGTACGGGAGATCCGGCGAGAGGGATTTCGCCGGCGCCGGCGCGCGCGCGTTGAAGATGACCGACGCGGGGATTTCGGGCGGTCGGGTGGGGCCCAGCGTCAGAGAGAGGGAGGCGTTACTGCGCTCGGTCGGCCGGCTTCTAATTAATACGCGAGTAACTGTCGTGGGCCGGCCCGTTTAATACCGGAAACGGTTACCGTTTCTTTTTAATAATTTTCCAGAGACATTCAAATACATTTAAAGCATTCAAATCGTCTCTAAATATAGGGGTATTATATATCAAAATTAACAGAATAATAAATACTATTAAATGAACATTTCTATTCTGTCATTTGAACACTTTAAAAAAATATTATTTTCACAAATTGCCTAATTGTTTTTAAATCCTTTTTGCAAATATTTTCAAAATAACTCCTGGTTATTTTTGTTCAAATAATTCACCAATTTGACCTTGGTGTGGAGTGTCATGTTACTCCTCTCTTATTTTGAACATTTAACCAAAATTTCAAATAGGGAAAGCAGCATAGGGAAAAGTAGAAGGGACTTTCAGAAAGTCAGAAAAGACATTTCAACTATTACATACAATCAAGCAATGATGATGATAGATGCATAACTATATTCATAACATACCAAAATGAAATTTTGGGATGTTACAAACCTACCCACCTTAAGATGAATCTCGCCCTCGAGATTCGGGTTGGCTAGAAAATAGGTGCGGATGGTCTCTACGAAGATCTTCTTCGCGTTCCCAGGTGGCTTCTTCCTCAGTATGGTGACTCCACAAAACTTTGCAGAACTTGATAATCTTGCTGCGGGTAACTCTGTTGGATGTCTCAAGGATTCTGACAGGCTTCTCCTCATAAGTCTGATCACTTTCAAGCTGTATGGCCTCTAGGGGCACTGTATCTCTCAGAGGGATATCAGCCATCTCTGTATGACATTTCTTCAGCTGGGACACATGGAACACATTATGAACTTCGGATAATCCTTCTGGCAATTCCAGTTTGTATGCAACTTCGCCTCTACGTTCAAGAATTTTGTAGGGGCCTATGAATCTGGGTGCTAATTTTCCTTTAACACCAAATCTCTTGGTTCCTCGAAGCGGGGACACACGAAGATATGCTCGGTCTCCCACTTCATACATCACTTCTTTATGTTTGCTGTCAGCATAACTCTTCTGTCGAGATTGAGCTATCTTGAGTCTGTCACGTATCAACTTGACTTTCTCTTCAGAATCTCGGATAAGGTCGGGACCAAAAAGTTGTCGGTCTCCAACACCATCCCACGTCAGTGGTGTTCTGCACCTCCTTCCGTATAAAGCTTCGGAAGGGGCCATCTTTAGACTGGTTTGATAACTGTTGTTGTATGAGAATTCTGCGTAAGGTAAGTTGTCATCCCAACTAGATCCATAATCTAGCGCACAAGCTCTCAACATGTCTTCCAGAATCTGGTTGACTCTCTCAGTCTGTCCATCTGTCTGCGGATGAAAAGTTGTACTAAACTCTAGCCTTGTACCCAAAGTTTCATGTAACTGATGCCAAAACTTTGAGGTAAATTGTGTTCCTCTATCTGACACGATACTCCTCGGAACTCCATGCAAACATACGATCCTGGTCATATATATCTTGTCTAGCTTAGCACTGGTATAGGTGGTTTTCACTGGAATGAAGTGAGCCACCTTGGTCAAGCGATCGACCACTACCCAGATGGAATCATAACCTGAACGGGTCCTGGGCAATCCTGTGATGAAATCCATACCAAGTTTTTCCCATTTCCACTCGGGTATCGGCAAAGGTTGGAGTAACCCTGCTGGTTTCTGATGTTCTGCCTTTACTCTCTGACAAACATCACATATTGCAACATGTTCCGCAATATCTTTCTTCATACCTGTCCACCAATAACTTTCCTTTAAATCGAGATACATCTTGGTATTGCCTGGGTGTATCGAGTAAGGTGAATCGTGGGCTTCCTAAAGTATCAACTTCCTGAGCTCTGGGTCATTGGGCACATAGATTCGGTTCTCAAACCACAAAGTTCCGTGTTCATCCTCACGAAAACCTTTAGCTTTACCATCTTCCATTCTCTGCTTTATCTCAGCTATCTCCTTGTCCGATTTCTGGGCTTCTCGAATTCTTTCGGTCAAGGTGGACTGAATTTCCAGTGTAGCAACATATCCTCTTGGAACTATCTCTAGCTTGAGCTCTCTGAGATCATCGACTAACTCTTGAGGTAATCCTCCAGCTGTGAGTGTGTTCACATAAGTTTTCCGACTCAAGGCATCGGCTACAACATTAGCCTTACCTGGATGGTAGTGTAATCTCATGTCATAGTCCTTGATTAACTCTAACCATCTCCTCTGTCTGAGGTTCAACTCTTTCTGCGTGAAGATATACTTCAGGCTCTTATGGTCGGTGTAAACATCACAACTATTTCCGATAAGGAAATCTCTCCAAGTCTTGAGTGCGTGCACTACGGCTGCTAACTCCAAGTCATGAGTGGCATAATTCAACTCATGAGGTCGTAGCTGTCTGGAAGCATAGGCTACAACTTTTCCATCCTGCATAAGTACTCCTCCAAGTCCTTGACGTGAGGCATCACAGTAAACTTGGAAATCCTTCCGATTATCGGGCAAGATCAATACTGGGGCTGTGACCAAATGTTCCTTCAACTCCTGGAAACTGGTTTCACATTCCTTGGTCCAAACATACTTGGATTCTTTCTTTAACAACTCTGTCATGGGCTTGGCAATCTTTGAGAAATTCTCAATGAACCTCCGGTAATATCCAGCAAGTCCAAGGAAACTGCGGATCTCCTTAACTGAGGTGGGTGACTTCCACTCGGTGACGACTTCAACCTTAGCGGGGTCTACGGCTATTCCTTCTTCGGAAATAACATGTCCAAGGAATCCGACTTCCGTCAACCAAAATTCACATTTGCTGAACTTGGCATATAACTGATGCTCTCTTAGCTTCTCCAGAACTAAACGCAGATGTTGCTTATGCTCTTCCTCGTTCTTGGAGAATATCAGAATGTCATCGATGAACACCACAACAAACTTGTCTAGGTATTCCATGAATACTTTGTTCATCAAATTCATGAAGTAGGCAGGAGCATTAGTCAATCCAAAAGACATGACCGTATACTCATACAGGCCATACCTCGTGGTGAAAGTTGTTTTGGGTATATCCTGTTCACGAATTTTCAACTGGTGATACCCTGATCGAAGATCGATCTTGGAGAATACTTTGGCTCCTACGAGCTGATCAAACAAATCATTAATCATCGGTAGAGGGTACTTGTTCTTGATAGTCACCTCGTTCAAGGCACGATAGTCAACTACCATTCTCAAAGATTTATCCTTCTTCTCCACCAAAAGAACTGGGGCTCCCCAAGGTGAAGAACTTGGGCGTATATAACCTTTATCCAATAACTCCTTAATTTGCTTCTTGATTTCCAACAGATCATTTGCGGGCATAAGATAGGGTCTCTTGGAAATTGGGGCTATCCCTGGGTGTAGCTCTATTAAGAACTCAATCTCCCTATCTGGTGGCATTCCTGGTAATTCTTCCGGAAATACATCTGGAAATTCTTTTACCACAGGTACTTCCTCCTGAACAACTCCCGTGAGGGCATTTAACCTAGCACTCATACGCGTGCGTCGGGATACATACTTAATCCTCTTGTTCTCTAGGGTGGTGAGTGAAACAGACTTGCTGAGGCAATCAAGATTTCCTTCATACTTGGTCATCCAATCCATGCCTAGGATTACATCCAATCCTTGTGACTCTAAGACGATGAGGTCGGTGGGAAAAACATGGTTTCCTATATTGAGTTTCAAGGCATGGCATCCTATCCCTGCCATCATCATACCTCCTGGAGAACTAACCTTAATGGGCTGACTAAGGGTTTTGGTGGGCAAACCATACTTATCCACAACTACCCTTGATATGAATGAATGAGTTGCACCAGAATCAAAAAGTACTGTAACAGGACGTGAATGCAATAAAAACTTACCAACCACAGTCTCGGGTTGATCATAGACTTCTTCCACGTCGATGTGATTCACTTGAGCATGGGGAAACGGATTGGGTTTCTTGGCTGCGGAGTTGCCGTTTCCATTGTTTTGCTTGCTCTGGGGACACTCAGTAGCATAGTGCCCTGTCTTCTGACACTTGAAACAGGAAATGTGACTCAGATCCTTCTGAGTAGGAACTTGACGGTGCTGGTTGTTGTTCCCATTCCCATTGTCACTCTTGAAGTTACCATGGTTGGGACGGTTGTTCCCATTTCCTCCATGATTGTGGCTTCCATGGTTGTGCACAGCATGAGTGTGCTTTCCAAACTTACCGGTTCCTGATCCGGCATTCCCGGAGTACGGGGAGTAACGAGGCTTCTGATGAGTTCCAGAGTTGAACTTCCCTTGAGTGTACTTCCGCTTGCGGTTTTCAATCTGCTGTTGTTTACCTTCCAGAATAAGGGCCTTGTCCACCAGCTCTTGGTAGTTGTTGAAAGTAGCCACTACCAGCTGTATGCTCAACTCGTCATTGAGTCCTTCCAGAAACTTTTCTTGCTTGGCCGCATCATCGGCCACATCTCCTGGGGCATAACGGGCCAACATGCTGAACTCTTCCACATATTGGGCCACAGAGCGATTACCCTGGCGCAAATTGCGAAACTCGCACTTCTTCAGACTCATGGCTCCAGCTGATACATGAGCGGTGCGGAAAGCAAGCTTGAATTGCTCCCAGGTTACATCAGCAATAGGATAGGTGATGATGTAATTCTCCCACCATGGCGCTGCTGGTCCTTCCAGTTGATGTGCTGCAAATCGCACTTTCTCAGCGTCAGTGCATCCAGCGGTGACAAGTTCTCTCTCCATCTTACGAAGCCAGTCATCTGCCACAATGGGCTCAGTGCTGCTGGAGAAAGTTGGAGGGTTCAACCTCAGAAAACGGGTGAGATTGTCAGTCTGGGGTGGATGGTGGTGGTTATTGTTGTTCTGATTGTTGTTGGTCTGATTCTGAATCAATAACTGCATCAGTGCATTCTGCTGCTGAAGGAGTTGAGTGAGTTCCGGCGGAAAAGTGAAGTCGGTCTCACGTCGTGGAGGCATCTTGCTGTTTTCAGAGGGATGAGAATTAGAATAGAACAAAGGTCTAGAAGAAATCACTACCCATATGCAATGCAACAAACATATCACACCAAACACTCATTCATTTATTCAATCAATGTCAAACATCGGAAATACAAATCTCAAACAACTAAGCATCGACCTACGCTTTAACGACGAAAATAAAAGATACATTGGAGGGCATAACTAATGTTTTTCCTCAGAAGTGCATAGTCGTAGGTTCTCCGGTGGTGCTTTCCTCATAGTCTTCATCGTTGCTGATGAAGGGTGCCATGTCTCCTTCGGGGTGAAGGTTTTCCCTCATGTCTAGCTGCTCCTCCAGAGTTGCGATGCGTGCATTCTGCTCATCAATCCTCTCTAGGAAGTCCTTCACTTCATGCTCGTGTTCATAGTTGGCTCTCGCAGATCAGCTTCAAGGTCCAACTCGCGGTTCATCAGATTCTTGATTGTCTTCGTATCAGCACGAACTCGAAGCTCCAGAGTCCTGATGTGAGTCCCCAGGGTCTGGATATAGGAAATAGTGGTGTCTGCAGTGGGAGGAGTTATGATGTTTCCATTGGCATCTCTGCGACAAACCATGCTGAGTCCTGGTGAAATGGTTCCACCTCTGTATTCCTCCTGAATACGTCCAAGGGCACGATGAATGGCCATGTCTCTTCCAAGTATCCAACTGGGTGCCACGAACTTGAGATCTATGGGTTCCTTCCAATTCCCAAAAGTCTTCCCTGGGATATGCACCTCGATCCTGTAGCGTCCATCTTGGGGAAATGACATGATAGGAGTCCCGGTGATGCTCGGCAAAGCAATCCTTACGTCCTTGACGATCCTCATCAGCTCCTTACCAAAGGGCATCGTTGCGTCAGGCTGGCAAAACTCCGTGATCAACACTGGGATGAAGGTGGCCATCTATAAATTTTGAAATAATCGGGGAGAAATCAGAAACGAATAGATGAGAGTATAAGAATTTTAAAGACAAAGAGAAACAATCCTAAGGCTTTCCAATCCTAGAGGTTACGTCCTACGGTCAGCGTGTGCTCTGATACCATTTCTGTAGCGACCCGACCTGAAAGGTCAAGTCTCCGGTGTTTCCGTACCATCCCAAGATCATGCTGGTACACACACGGTACATCCATGTATATATCAAAGGGAAATCACACAGCATTATATTAATCGAAATCTCATATCGAGTCCTTTATTACAATAAAAATTACAATAAAGTGGCTAAAAGCCAACTCATGAGAATATCTAAATCTTGCGGAAGCGTCGACGGTAGATGAGTCCATCCGACTCCAAGGGCATCTCACTGAGCATAGAACGCGTCCTCACTCCTGGTCAGAAAAATACTCTGCAACATGATACGTTGCAGCCGTGTAGGTCAGCATATGGAATATGCCGGCAAAGTCACAGTAGAGGTGTGAAAATAATCAGCTAGCCTATATGCATATATGGTAGGTGGGGTGGTAAGTTTTGCGTAAAGCCAATTTTTTCCTACATCAAGAAAAGGGGCTAAGCAAAACATTACTAAGTTGGTTGATTAATGAGATGGTTCCACCAACCAGTTCTCATACCCAAAATTGTTAATACCCACATCATCATATTAATTGTGTTGAGAGTTCCGGAAGTTTCAATTCCTTTGGCTCAAGTCGTCCATGACCGTGGACACGGCTAATCGATTAGGTTTGGAATACTCTGCAGAGTTTTGCACAGTTCCCCACAAGATTTGGTCGCCTACGTTTGATTTCTCGCACTTCGGGGTGTTTGAGAAACGGATGACCAAAACATGGTCTTCCAAAGGGTTTCCCTGCGACTCTGTCGGTGCCCATCCTTTCCTACCGTTCTTCTACCTCTCGTAGCACCGCCTGTCCAGGGTCACCACGATATCCAACCAAGCCAGAGCCCATAATGACTTGTGGCTGTGCAGGTAAGCCTTGGGTTTTAAAGCATCCATCCATCTCTTTGTGCCTGGGTGGACCTTTCCGCGTGAATACTGGCCATCTCCAGCATCACCTAGGCAAATCCACTGGTTTCTCCAGGGTGCCGTTCAACCATCATCCACCCAGAGGTATGTTGAAAACTCGGAGTCTTAAATCTTGATCATTATGTAGGTCTTGAAATTATTAACTCTCTCAACTCCCATGAATCACACAACCAACCCCGTCTACTAATAGCATAGCAAAAGTAAAACAACGTTTCCCGGGGCCAATGTTGTCAAAGAGGGTTGAGAGCGGTACCTACCACATGATACTACTACAATGTAACCAAGTTTCCAACTAACCTATCTTGCATGCAACTGGGGAGATGGTAGAACTAATGCATATAAAACATGGATAAAACATGATCAAAGTGACTTGCCTGATTGATGATCTTCGTACGTGAGTGACTCTAAGTAACAAGCTTCGCACTCCGGATAATCTAACGAAGAAAACAAGCACTCAATAAGCATACAACAGAATATTGTAACTCACAAACATCAACCAAGAACTAGTAAACAATCAAGACAAAACAATGCACAAATCTCAAGTAAGAAAACACACAAAGTTTTGTTTTCAAAAGGTGAGGAATGAAAACACTACTGACATAATGAAACCATTTGTAATAACAAAACAATTGTTGTCAGCAAGGAAACAATAGAATATTTTATTAATAAACAGAATACAATCAATTTAAGTTTGTTGGGAAAAGTTTAGTAAAGTTTATAAAAGTTTTGATAAACACTTTATGAATCAACTATAGTTATATTAACAAAAGAATGAAAAACTAAACTTATTATTTAATAGTAAAACATGTTCTTGATAGAAAATAATTTACTACTAAATCTGTCTTAGAAAACAGAAACGAAATATACAAAACTTTGTTTGAAAACAAAACTATTACTAGTTAGTTGTTTTAATCAAATTATGCCTATTTGAAAAGAAGTTGTGATTCCTATGTTAAATAAAATTAAACTAAGCAAATTTATATTTTTTTTATCAGTGAGTGAAAACACTAAATGTTTACTAACAGAACCTAATAAACAAATAAAACCAATTCTAAATCAAACTAATTAAAATCAAGTTTATAAAACTATATTATAATACTAGACAGATTCTGTTTTTGGCTAAAACACTATTAAAAATCATCCTAAAAATCCTCAAACTAAACATGAAGATAGTCCTAACTAATACCAAACAGTAGCAAAAAGATTCACATCAAAATCTATTTTCAAACTCTAGTTATTCAGATTTGAAGATTTTGGGGAAATTTGATTAAATTCAAATTTTATAGTTCAAATTTGAAATTTAAAAGTACAGGGTGAAACTACATGAAAAATGTGAGCTATTGCAAAAATAATCAACTCAAAACTCTAAATAGATTAAAAGATATAGCTAAAACAAAATTAGAATAGGTTCTGTTTTCTAAATAAAAATCAGAAAAAGGTGAAATTCTACCGGTCGGCCAGGGGGTGACGTGGCGCGATCCTACTGGCTGGCTAGCGCGGGCGTTAGATGGTTACGGGCGGACGACCGATGCTAGGAAGATACCGGTTCAGTTTTAAGTGACTTCTAATCGGGGCCGTCGGATTCGAATCGGAGGGAGGGGAGTGACGACGGCGACTTACCGGTGGGGGGAGGGGATCTCCGGCGAGTGGTGAAGCTGGCCGGTGGTCGGAGATGCTCGGGGATGCGTCTCTGGTGGTCGTTGGCGACGTCGAAAAAGTCCGGACGGTGGCGGTGGTCCTCCTCCGCCGGTTGGTGGTGTCAGAAAGGGGAGGGAAGGTCGGAGTCGTCGGCAATGGCGATGGGGAGATCCGGTGGTGGTGTCAACTCCGGCAAGAGATCTGTGACGGTCTGGCGACTGGGAAGAGGTCTCGGGGTGGGGAATGGATGCGGGGTGCCGGGGCTCTTATATAACCTGGAGAGGGGGCTCGGGATGGAAGGGGTACGCGAGATCCGGCGAGAGGGATTTCGCCGGCGCCGGCGCGCGCGCGTTGACGATGACCGACGCGGGGATTTCGGGCGGTCGGGTGGGGCCCAGCGTCAGAGAGAGAGGGAGGCGTTACTGCGCTCGGTCGGCCGGCTTCTAATTAATACGCGAGTAACTGTCGTGGGCCGGCCCGTTTAATACCGGAAACGGTTACCGTTTCTTTTTAATAATTTTCCAGAGACATTCAAATACATTTAAAGCATTCAAATCGTCTCTAAATATAGGGGTATTATATATCAAAATTAACAGAATAATTGTTGGGAGACGTAGTAGTAAATCAAAATTTTCCTACGTTCACCAAGATCTATCTATGGAGAAACCAGCAACGAGAGGGGAGAGATTGCATCTTCATACCTTTGAAGATCGCTAAGCGGAAGCGTTACAAGAACGCGGTTGATGGAGTCGTACTCGCAGCGATTCAGATCGCGGTAGATCCGATCAAGTGCCGAACGGACGGCACCTCCGTGTTCAACACACGTGCAGCCCGGTGACGTCTCCAACACCTTGATCCAGCAAGGAGGAAGGAGAGGTTGGGGAAGGACTCCAACAGCAGCACGACGGCGTGGTGGTGGTGGAGTAGCAAGGTATTCCGACAGGGCTTCGCCTAAGCGCTGCGGAGGAGGAAGAAGAGAGGTAGGGCTTCGCCGTGAGAGAGAGAGATCAAATCCTATCTCAAAACATCCAAAACCTCAAGTATATAGGAGGAGGGACGTGGAGGGCTGGCTTGGCCTCTACTCCAAAGAGGAGATGGCCGGCTGAATTAAAGGGAGAGTCCACCTCCCACAAGGGAGGTGGATCTCCTCCTTTTAAATCCTTTTTGCCTTATCTCCTTATCTCCAGCCGCATGGGCCTTTAGCAAAAGTCTTGCCCAGCCCAATAAGGGCTGGCACACTTTATCTAACAGCCCATGTGGTCCTTTGGTCGTCACACCCCTCCCGGGGGTCCTCCGGCACCCTCCCGGCACTCCCGGTACATTACCGATGAGCCCGAAAACTTTCCGGTGACCAAAACTGGACTTCCTATATATCAATCTTTACCTCCGGACCATTCCGGAGCTCCTCGTGACGTCCGGGATCTCATCCGGGACTCCGAACAACCTTCGGTAATCACGTATACCTTTTCCTTATAACCCTAGCGTCATCGAACCTTAAGTGTGTAGACCCTACGGGTTCGGGAGACACGTAGACATGACCGAGACACCTCTCCGGCCAATAACCAACAGCGGGATCTGGATACCCATGTTGGCTCCCACGTACTCCACGATGATCTCATCGGATGAACCACGATGTCAGGGATTCAATCAATCCCGTATACAATTCCCTTTGTCTATCGGTATGGTACTTGCCCGAGATTCGATCGTCGGTATCGCCATACCTTGTTCAATCTCGTTACCGGCAAGTCTCTTTACTCGTTCCGTAACACATCATCCCGTGGCTAACTCCTTAGTCACATTGAGCTCATTATGATGATGTCTTACCGAGTGGGCCCAGAGATACCTCTCCGTCACACGGAGTGACAAATCCCAGTCTTGATTCGTGTCAACCCAACAGACACTTTCGGAGATACCCGTAGCGTACCTTTATAGCCACCCAGTTACGTTGTGACGTTTGGCACACCCAAAGCATTCCTACGGTATCCGGGAGTTACACAATCTCATGGTCTAAGGAAATGATACTTGACATTGAAAAGCTTTAGCATACGAACTACACGATCTTGTGCTATGCTTAGGATTGGGTCTTGTCCATCACATCATTCTCCTAATGATGTGATCCCGTTATCAACGACATCCAATGTCCATGGTCATGAAACCGTGACCATCTATTGATCAACGAGCTAGCCAACTAGAGGCTCACTAGGGACATGCGATGGTCTATGTATTCACACATGTATTACGGTTTCTGTTTAACACAATTGTAGCATGAATAATAGACAATTATCATGAACTAGGAAATACAATAATAACCATTTTATTATTGCCTCTAGGGCATATTTCCAACAGTCTCCCACTTGCACTAGAGTCAATAATCTAGTTACATTGTGATGAATCGAACACCCATAGCGTTCTGGTGTTGATCATGTTTTGCTCGTGAGAGAGGTTTAGTCAACGGATCTGCGACATTCAGATCCGTATGCACTTTACAAATATCTATGTCTCCCTCCTGAATGTAATCACGGATGGAGTTGAAGCGGCGCTTGATGTGTCTTGTCTTCTTGTGAAACCTGGGCTCCTTCGCAAGGGCAATAGCTCCAGTGTTGTCACAGAGTAGAGTCATCGGGCCCGACGCATTTGGAATCACTCCTAGGTCGGTGATGAACTCCTTCATCCAGACTCCCTCCTTTGCTGCTTCCGAAGCAGCTATGTACTCCGCTTCACATGTAGATGCCGCCACGACGCTTTGCTTGCTGCTACTCCAGCTGACTGCCCCTCCATTCAAAATATACACGTATACGGTTTGCGACTTAGAGTCGTCCGGATCTGTGTCGAAGCTAGCGTCGACGTAACCCTTTACGACGAGCTCTTCGGCACCTCCATATATGAGAAACATGTCCTTTGTCCTTTTCAGGTACTTCAGGATATTCTTGACCGCTGTCCAGTGTTCCGCTCCGGGATCACTTTGGTACCTCCCTACCAAACTTATGGCAAGGTTCACATCAGGTCTGGTACACAGCATGGCATACATGATAGAGCCTATGGCTGAAGCATAGGGGATGACACTCATCTCTTCTCTATCCTTTGCCGTGGTCGGGCATTGAGTCGTACTCAATCTCACACCTTGCAACACAGGCAAGAACCCCTTCTTGGACTGATGCATATTGAACTTCTTCAATATCTTTTCAAGGTATGTGCTTTGTGAAAGACCAATGAGGCGTTTCGATCTATCTCTATAGATCTTAATACCTAATATGTAAGCAGCTTCTCCAAGGTCCTTCATTGAAAAACACTTATTCAAGTAGGCCTTGATACTTTCCAAGAGTTCTATATTATTTCCCATTATCAGCATGTCATCCACATACAGTATAAGAAATGCTATAGAGCTCCCACTCACTTTCTTGTAAATACAAGGTTCTCCATAAACCTGTACAAACCCAAACGCTTTAATCACCTCATTAAAGCGAATGTTCCAACTCCGAGATGCTTGCACCAGCCCATAGATGGAGCGCTGGAGCTTGCATACCTTGTTAGCATCTTTAGGATCGACAAAACCTTCCGGCTGCATCATATACAGTTCTTCCTTGAGGAAGCCATTAAGGAATGCCGTTTTGACGTCCATTTGCCAGATCTCATAATCATAAAATGCGGCAACTGCTAACATGATTCGGACTGACTTTAGCATCGCTACGGGTGAGAAAGTCTCATCGTAGTCAACTCCTTGAACTTGTCGATAACCCTTAGCGACAAGCCGAGCTTTATAGGCGGTGACATTACCGTCCGCGTCAGTCTTCTTCTTAAAGATCCATTTGTTTTCAATGGCTCGCTTATCATTAGGCAAGTCCACCAAAGTCCATACTTTGTTCTCATACATGGATCCTATCTCGGATTTCATGGCCTCAAGCCATTTGTTGGAATCCGGGCCCGCCATCGCTTCTTCATAGTTCGAAGGTTCACCGTTGTCCAACAACATGATCTCTAGGACAGGATTGCCGTACCACTCTGGTGCGGAACGTGTCCCGGTGGACCTTCGAATAGCAACTTGATCTGAAGTTTCATGATCATCATCATTAACTTCCTCTCTAGCCGGTGTAGGCTCCACAGAAACAACTTCCTGTGCTGCGCTACTCTCCGGTTCGAGTGGAGGTACAATTTCCTCATCAAGTTCTATTTTCCTCCCACTTACTTCTTTCGAGAGAAACTCTTTCTCGAGAAAGGATCCATTCTTGGCAACAAAGACTTTGCCTTCGGATCGTAGGTAGAAGGTATACCCAATAGTCTCCTTGGGATATCCTATGAAGACGCACTTTTCCGCTTTGGGTTCGAGCTTCTCAGGTTGAAGTTTCTTCACATAAGCATCGCATCCCCAAACTTTTAGAAACGACAGATTAGGTTTCTTTCCAAACCACAATTCATACGGTGTCGTCTCAACGGATTTAGACGGTGCCCTATTTAAAGTGAATGCGGCAGTCTCTAATGCATATCCCCAAAATGATAGCGGTAAGTCGGTAAGAGACATCATAGATCGCACCATATCCAATAGAGTGCGATTACGACGTTCAGACACACCATTTCGCTGGGGTGTGCCGGGCGGCGTGAGTTGTGAAACAATTCCACATTTCCTAAGGTGCGTGCCAAACTCGTGACTTAAATATTCTCCGCCACGATCAGATCGTAGGCATTTTATTTTCCTGTCACGTTGATTCTCGACCTCACTCTGAAATTCCTTGAACCTTTCAAAAGTTTCAGACTTGTGTTTCATTAAGTAGACATAACCATATCTACTCAAGTCATCAGTGAGGGTGAGAACATAACGGTAGCCACCGCGAGCCTCGACGCTCATTGGACCGCATACATCGGTATGTATTATTTCCAACAAGTCAGTTGCTCGCTCCATTGTTCCGGAGAACGGAGTCTTGGTCATCTTGCCCATGAGGCATGGTTCGCATGTGTCAAATGATTCGAAATCAAGTGACTCCAAAAGTCCATCAGCATGGAGCTTCTTCATGCGTTTGACACCAATATGGCCAAGACGGCAGTGCCACATGTAAGTGGGACTATCGTTATCAACTTTACACTTTTTGGTACTCACACTATGGACATGTGTAACATCACGTTCGAGATTCATCAAAAATAAACCATTGACCAGCGGGGCATGAGCATAAAACATTTCTCTCATATAAATAGAACAACCATTATTCTCGGATTTAAATGAGTAGCCATCTCGCATCAAGCGAGATCCAGATACAATGTTCATGCTCAAAGCTGGTACTAAATAACAATTATTAAGGTTTAAAACTAATCCCGAAGGTAGATGTAGAGGTAACGTGCCGACGGCGATCACATCGACCTTGGAACCATTCCCGGCACGCATCGTCACCTCATCCTTGGCCAGCCTCCGCTTATTCCGCAGCTCCTGCTTGGAGTTACAAATGTGAGCAACTGCACCGGTATCAAATACCCAGGAGCTACTACGAGCGCTGGTCAAGTACACATCAATAACAAGTATATCACATATACCTTTAATGTTGCCGTCCTTCTTATCCGCTAAATACTTGGGGCAGTTCCGCTTCCAGTGACCGGTACCCTTGCAATAAAAGCACTCAGTCTCAGGCTTGGGTCCATTTTTCTTCTTCTTCCCGGCAACTTGCTTACCGGGCGCGGCAACAGCTTTGTCGTCCTTCTTGAAGTTCTTCTTACCCTTGCCTTTCTTGAAACTAGTGGTCTTATTCACCATCAACACTTGATGCTCCTTTTTGATCTCGACCTCCGCTGATTTCAGCATCGAGTACAACTCAGGAATGGACTTCTCCATACCTCTCATGTTGTAGTTCATCACAAAGCTCTTGAAGCTAGGTGGAAGCGACTGGAGGATTCTGTCAATGACCGAGTCATCCGGGATATTAACCCCCAGCTGAGTCAAGCGGCTGTGTAGCCCAGACATCTTGAGGATGTGCTCACTGACAGAACTATGCTCCTCCATCTTACAGCTGAAGAACTTGTCGGAGACATCATATCTCTCGACCCGGGCATGAGCTTGAAAAACCAGTTTCAGCTCCTGGAACATCTCATATGCTCCGTGTTGCTCAAAACGCTTTTGGAGCCCCGGTTCTAGACTGTAAAGCATGCCGCATTGAACAAGGGAGTAATCATCGCAGCGTGATTGCCAAGTGTTCATAACATCTTGTTCCGCTGGGAGAACGGGTGCGTCACCTAGCGGTGCATCTAGGACATACAATCTCTTGGAAGCTATGAGGATGATCCTCAAGCTACGGACCCAGTCCGCATAGTTGCTTCCATCATCTTTCAGCTTGGTTTTCTCTAGGAACGCGTTGAAATTGAGGGTGACATTCGCGTTGGCCATTGGATCTACATCATAGATTGTAAAGACAATTTTAGACTAAGTTCATGATAATTAAGTTCATTTAATCAAATTAATGAACTCCCACTTAGACAGACATCTCTCTAGTCTTCCAAGTGATACATGATCCATGTCAACTAGCCCGTGTCCGATCATCACGTGAGACGGACTAGTCGTCCATGGTGAACATCTTCATGTTGATCGTATCTTCTATACGACTCATGTTCGACCTTTCGGTCTTCCGTGTTCCGAGGCCATGTCTGTAGATGCTAGGCTCGTCAAGTCAACCTATGTGTTTCGCGTGTGTAAATCTGGCTTACACCCGTTGTATGCGAACGTTAGAACCTATCACACCCGATCATCACGTGGTGCTTCGGAACAACGATCCTTAGCAACGGTGCACAGTTAGGGTGAACACTTCTCTTGAAATTTTATTGAGAGATCATCTTATTTACTACCGTCGTTCTAAGCAAATAAGATGTAAACATGATAAACATCACATGCAATCAATATAGTGACATGATATGGCCAATATCATTTTGCTCCTATGATCTCCATCTTCGGGGCACCATGATCATCACTGTCACCGGCACGACACCATGATCTCCATCATCATGATCTCCATCATTGTGTCTTCATGAAGTTGTCTCGCCAACTATTACTTCTACTACTATGGCTAACGCTTAGCAATAAAGTAAAGTAATTACATGGCGTTTATGATTGACACGCAGGTCATACAATAAATAAGACAACTCCTATGGCTCCTGCCGGTTGTCATAATCATCGACATGCAAGTCGTGAATCCTATTACAAGAACATGATCAATTCATACATCACAATGCATCACATCACATCCTTTGGCCATATCACATCACAAGGCACATGCTGCAAAAACAAGTTAGACGTCCTCTAATTTGTAGTTGCAAGTTTTTACGTGGCTGCTATAGGTTACTAGCAAGAACGTTTCTTACCTACGTCAACACCACAACGTGATTTGCCAATTGCTATTTACCCTTCATAAGGACCCTTTTCATCGAATCCGATCCGACTAAGGTAGGAGAGACAGACACCCGCTAGCCACCTTATGCATCTAGTGCATGTCAGGCGGTGGAACCGGTCTCACGTAAGCGTACGTGTAAAGTTGGTCCGGGCCGCTTCATCCCACAATACCGCCGAATCAAGATAAGACTAGTAGCGGCAAGCAAATTAACAAACTCGACGCCCACAACTGCTTTGTGTTCTACTCGTGCATAGATTCTACGCATAAACCTGGCTCTGATACCACTTTTGGCAGACGTAGTAGTAAATCAAAATTTTCCTACGTTCACCAAGATCTATCTATGGAGAAACCAGCAACGAGAGGGGAGAGATTGCATCTTCATACCTTTGAAGATCGCTAAGCGGAAGCGTTACAAGAACGCGGTTGATGGAGTCGTACTCGCAGCGATTCAGATCGTGGTAGATCCGATCAAGTGCCGAACGGACGGCACCTCCGCGTTCAACACACGTGCAGCCCGGTGACGTCTCCAACACCTTGATCCAGCAAGGAGGAAGGAGAGGTTGGGGAAGGACTCCAACAGCAGCACGACGGCGTGGTGGTGGTGGAGTAGCAAGGTATTCCGACAGGGCTTCGCCTAAGCGCTGCGGAGGAGGAAGAAGAGAGGTAGGGCTTCGCCGTGAGAGAGAGAGATCAAATCCTGTCTCAAAACATCCAAAACCTCAAGTATATATAGGAGGAGGGACGTGGAGGGCTGGCTTGGCCTCTACTCCAAAGAGGAGATGGCCGGCTGAATTAAAGGGAGAGTCCACCTCCCACAAGGGAGGTGGATCTCCTCCTTTTAAATCCTTTTTGCCTTATCTCCTTATCTCCAGCCGCATGGGCCTTTAGCAAAAGTCTTGCCCAGCCCAATAAGGGCTGGCACACTTTATCTAACAGCCCATGTGGTCCTTTGGTCGTCACACCCCTCCCGGGGGTCCTCCGGCACCCTCCCGGCACTCCCGGTACATTACCGATGAGCCCGAAAACTTTCCGGTGACCAAAACTGGACTTCCTATATATCAATCTTTACCTCCGGACCATTCCGGAGCTCCTCGTGACGTCCGGGATCTCATCCAGGACTCCGAACAACCTTCGGTAATCACGTATACCTTTTCCTTATAACCCTAGCGTCATCGAACCTTAAGTGTGTAGACCCTACGGGTTCGGGAGACACGTAGACATGACCGAGACACCTCTCCGGCCAATAACCAACAGCGGGATCTGGATACCCATGTTGGCTCCCACGTACTCCACGATGATCTCATCGGATGAACCACGATGTCAGGGATTCAATCAATCCCGTATACAATTCCCTTTGTCTATCGGTATGGTACTTGCCCGAGATTCGATCGTCGGTATCGCCATACCTTGTTCAATCTCGTTACCGGCAAGTCTCTTTACTCGTTCCGTAACACATCATCCCGTGGCTAACTCCTTAGTCACATTGAGCTCATTATGATGATGTCTTACCGAGTGGGCCCAGAGATACCTCTCCGTCACACGGAGTGACAAATCCCAGTCTTGATTCGTGTCAACCCAACAGACACTTTCGGAGATACCCGTAGCGTACCTTTATAGCCACCCAGTTACGTTGTGACGTTTGGCACACCCAAAGCATTCCTACGGTATCCGGGAGTTACACAATCTCATGGTCTAAGGAAATGATACTTGACATTGAAAAGCTTTAGCATACGAACTACACGATCTTGTGCTATGCTTAGGATTGGGTCTTGTCCATCACATCATTCTCCTAATGATGTGATCCCGTTATCAACGACATCCAATGTCCATGGTCATGAAACCGTGACCATCTATTGATCAACGAGCTAGCCAACTAGAGGCTCACTAGGGACATGCGATGGTCTATGTATTCACACATGTATTACGGTTTCTGTTTAACACAATTGTAGCATGAATAATAGACAATTATCATGAACTAGGAAATACAATAATAACCATTTTATTATTGCCTCTAGGGCATATTTCCAACAATAATAAATGCTATTAAATGAACATTTCTATTCTGTCATTTGAACACTTTAAAAAAATATTATTTTCAGAAATTGCCTAATTGTTTTTAAATCCTTTTTGCAAATATTTTCAAAATAACTCCTGGTTATTTTTGTTCAAATAATTCACCAATTTGACCCTGGTGTGGAGTGTCATGTTACTCCTCTCTTATTTTGAACATTTAACCAAAATTTCAAATAGGGAAAGCAGCATAGGGAAAAGTAGAAGGGACTTTCAGAAAGTCAGAAAAGACATTTCAACTATTACATACAATCAAGCAATGATGATGATAGATGCATAACTATATTCATAACATTCCAAAATGAAATTTTGGGATGTTACAGCCATCAACAACATGCTCTATCAAGACACGTATAGACCCATTTAAAGCAGCACAAGCCCAAGACAAACACTAGACAACAGAGAAAGATCTTCCGTGCACCTTCGTATCGGGCACGATGAAATTCAACGACCAATTTCCGCTTCTTGTGATTTACCCTCGTCACGCTTGAACTCCGAAAAGGAAACCAACCATCGCCTAACAACATGGGAAATGAAATAACCAACGCCAACCTTGGCAAAACAATCTAGGAGACGAAATAACTAAAGAAGAATAGCGAATAGCCACGCAAATACACGCGTCTGTGAAGTGGACCCAATAGCTTTCCGCGGCACGTAACGCACAACAACACTAGGGACAGTCGCGCGAACAACACCCCCACCGCTTGAACTGGGCACGCTGCCACGCTCAACTCCAGAACCAAGCACCTGACACCCAGCACTCGTATGCATGATAACAGGACGCGCTCCAACAGTAAGCACAGAAGTAGAGGCACTGCTTGCATTAGAACAATTGACAGTCCACCCAGGACCAACACGCCCTACATTAGAACCCCCCCATGGCCAGTGGCCCATCCATGACCACCAGCAGTCCACCCACGATCGGCACGCCCTGCATTAGAACCCCCACGGCCAGTGGCTCGACAGCGTCCACCAGAAGCCCACCCACGCCCGCGTCCACAACCAGCTATCAACCCAACGCCAACCCCAACATTTTCCTCACCATGGCCCATGATCGGACGACGTGGCATCTCAGCAACATAGTGCAACATGCCCAAACGATGGATGACCAAGAAGAAAGAACCATGTAAACTTACAAAGTGTAACATCAGGCATCCAAGTATAGCGTAACACAGTAGAAAGAGGAAACACATTTTATTATGATATGCACCAGCAACATAGCCAGGCAAAGGACAGGGCACGTATTGAATAGAATAGAAACGATTGTCCACATGTCATTACAGCCAGCTACTCATCTCATACATGACGATCCGAACACAGGTCAACGAGACGCATAGGAAAAGTTCCATCAACTAACCATCTGGAAAAACACACCCTAGCTAGAAGACACACCTAAAAGAAACAAGTTGTACAAACCAACCAAGCATGTAGCATCTATCACCACGCGATGTCACCCACAGTAGCAGATCCATCACCACCAACAGCTAGCGCCAAAGATCGAACCAACGAGGTAGCCAAGACAACCACCGATCGAGCAAGTTCTCGAGAAGTCATCATACTCCTGTAATTGTAGTCCACAACAACGAACCCATGTAGACTTTGTAGAAAGCAAACAGCCTAAAAAGCGGCATCAACATAAAGAGACAGGCCACACACACCATCCAGGGATGATGGGTAACCTACACCACCCCCAGACCAGAAAAAACTCCTCATGGACAAGGCATCACCTCTAGGAAGATCAACCTCTAGCTCCACCCCTCCAAGTATGACCCCATCGTCCATAACCTCTCGCAAGTATGAATGAAATGGCAAATGACACCTCAAAGCATCGACATCTAATGTGTGCACATAGGAACAACTAGCGGCAAACATCCTACCAACACAACGATAAACCCAAAATAAGCAAACTCTACAGAAAAGTAAAAAACACAAACCAAGCAGAAACGTTAAAAATCGTAGGATTAAAAACACACACGAACTCACAACAGGTTAGAATGTGAAGAATACTCCACGGACGGCATACATCGACGTGAAACACATAGCAGTATTCAAGGGTCAAAAATACACATACGACCTAAAAACGGGGGAACGAACAACCTAGAAATAAAACGGATGACGCCATAGAACCATGCACACGGACTCACAGCGGGTACGAACGTAAAGTAAACTCCACAGGCAGCATACATTGACTTTAAATACATAACAGTATTCATGAGCCCAAAATACACATACGACCTAGAAAATGTGGACCGAAAAACCCAGAAATAAAATGGAGGATGCCATGCGAGAGGGAAGAATCACTTGCGCGAGAACCAGCGAACCCACCTTGAACACCACGTCCCGGAAGCCAAGAGCACCAGCCGCTCCGAATACCAGCAAACCTTAGACAGATTCCTAAAAAAGAACAACTCCCTTAATGAGCACACATACATCACAAAAGAAGAGATAAAAAATGAGCAAATATCTCAGATGCCCCACTGATACGTCTCCATCGTATCTACTTTTCCTAACCCTTTTGCTCTTGTTTCGGACTCTAATTTGCATGATTTGAAAGAAACTAACCCGGACTGGCGTTGTTTTTAGCAGAACTACCATCGTGTTGTTTTTGTGCAGAAATAAAAGTTCTCAAAACAGAGTGAAACTTTTTGGAGAATTATTTAAGAATATATAAGGAATATTGGAGCTAAAAACTGCCAGAGGGGGTGCCCTAGTTGGGCGAGACACCAGGCAGCGCCAGCCCCCCCCCCCCTCGGGCGCGGTCTGGTGGGACGTGCTCACCTTGTGGGGCCCCGACCCTAATTCCAACACTATAAAATCCAATTTTTCCAGAAAAAAATCAAGGAGAAAGTTTCATCGCGTTTCACGATACAGAGCCACCGCCACCTCCTGTTCTTCATCGGGAGGCCAAATCTAGAGCCCGTTGGGGGCTCTAGAGAGGGGAATCTTTGGTCTTTGTCATCATTAACGCTCCTTCATCGCCAATTCAATGATGCTCCCCATCGGGAGTGGGTAATTCCTTCGTAGGCTTGGTGGTCGGTGATGAGTTGGATGAGATTCATCATTTAATACAGTTAGTTTTGTTAGGGCTTGATCCCTAGTATCCACTATATTCTAAGATTGATGTTGCTATGACTTTGCCATGCTTAATGCTTGTCACTAGGGCCCGAGTGCCATGATTTCAGATCTGAACCATTTATGTTATGATCATTATATCTATGTTCTTGATCCGATCTTGCCTAGCCATATGCACCTATTACGTGTTATGATCCATCAACCCCATAGTGACAATATTTGGGATACTTCACGGTGATCACCGTAGTTTGAGGAGTTCATGTATTCACCATGTGTTAATGCTTTGTACTGGTTCTCTATTAAAAGGAGGCCTTAATATCCCTTAGTTTCCTTATAGACCCTGCTGCCACGGGAGGGTAGGATAAAAAATTCCATGCAAGTTCTTTTCCAAAAGCACGCATGACGAAATATATGCCTACAGTATATTGACGAATTGGAGCTAGTTGTGTGTTGCCCTAGGTTATGACTGTTATATGATGAATATCGTCCAACGAATACACCGATCCAATGCCTACGAGTTTTCCACTTATTGATCTTGCTAAGTTACTTCTGATGTTGTTACTATTGCACTTGCTACAAAACTACTACTGCTACTGTTACCGCTACTGTTACTGTTACTACTCCTATCAAACTATCATATTACTGTGCTACTGATCACTTTGCTGCGGATATTTATCTCCAGGTGTTTTTGAATTGAAAAATTAATTGCTTATAATCTCAAATATTCTTTTGCTCCCCTTGTGTCGAATCTATAAATTTGGGTTGACTACTCTACCCTTGAAAACTGTTGCGACCCCCTATACTTGTGGGTTATCAAGACCTTCTTCCGAGGCTGTTTCCGGGGAGCATAGGTATATTTGTTGAATAACTTGGGATTTATATCAATTGATCACTATGAAGAATCTGAAGGATACTAAAACCAAGATTTTCCCTCTACTATGAGGGGAGGTAAGTAATTGCCATCTAGCTCTGCACTTGATTCACCTTCTGTTACGAGTAAATTTGCAACAACACCGCATGCTATTAATCCTGATATTGATGATGCTACTTCTTCTATGAATGACACTTATGATGATACTAGTACCATGCTTGATGATAATGTGCCACTAGGTGAATTTCTTGATGAACAAATTGCTAGAGTTAGAGAGAATGAAATTATTGAAACTGATGATAACTTTGAAATTGGTAATTATGAAACACCTATTAGGCATAGCTCTCCTAGATTTGAAATGCCTAAGATACCTGAAGGTTATGCTTTGGATGGAGAAATAGCTAGAGAGATTCTTGCTTGTAAGGATAGAGATGATCTTAAGAAACTATTGTGCAAGTATAAGGAAAAGACTTTGAATGCTAAAATGAAATGTGATCCTAAGTTTGCTCCTGCACCTATCTTTGTTACTGATAAGGATTACGAATTCTCTATCGATCCGGAGTTAATTACTTTGGTTGAATCCGATCCTTTTCATGGCTATGAAACCGAAACTGTGGTAGCACATCTTACTAAGTTGAATGATATAGCCACCCTATTTGCTCATGATGAGAAGATCCGCTACTATTATATTCTCAAATTATTTCCATTCCTATTAAAGGGTGATGCTAAGATATGGTACAATACTCTCATTCCTGGTTGTGTGTGTAGTCCCCAGGATATGATTTATTACTTCTCTGAAAAATATTTTCCTACTCATAAGAAACAAGTTGCCTTACAGGAAATATTTAACTTTGTGCAAATTGAAGAAGAGAGTCTCCCACAAGCTTGGGGCAGGGTTCTCCAATTGCTTAATGCTTTTCCTGATCATCCTCTTAAGCAAAATGAAATACTTGATATATTCTATAATGGACTAATCGATGTTTCTAGGGACTTCCTAGATAATTGTGCTGGTTGGGTTTTCAGCAAACGAACTGTTGAACAAGCTGAGGAACTATTGAATAATATATTGAAGAATTATGATGATCAGACTCTCCCTGAACCACCAATTGAACCCACTCCAAAGAAGAGGGGTATCTTATTTCTTGGTCCTGAAGATATGCAAGAGGCAAAGAAATGTATGAAGAAAAAGGGTATTAAGGATGAGGATATTAAGAATTTACCACCTATTGAATAAATACATGGACTTAACACACCACCACCTCCATAGGTGGTAAAGGTAAATTCTTTATTAAAGTTTGACGAAGGTGATATTCCTTACAATAAACATCCTAGTCAGTGCTTATATGAGTTTGACAACTACATTAGGAAACAAGATCACTTCAATGCAGATGTTTTGAAACAATTGAAATATAATTATGATATGATTGTCCGCTTGAGTGACTTGTTATTTAGGATCTGTAATGATGTTAGAGGTGTAGGAAAACATGCCTCTATGGTTCAAACTCAGTTAGAACAAGTAGCTAAATCTCAAAAAGAATTTCTTGATGAAATGAATAATAATATGAATGATCATGCTATTAGAGTAGTGACTAGAGGAAGTAGGATGACCCAAGAACCTCTTTATCCTGAAGGTCATCCTAAAAGAATGGAACAAGACTCTCAAGGAATTAATGCTGATACACCTAGTCCTTCTAAGAAGAAATAGAAAAATAAAAATGATAGGACTTTGCATGCTTCTAGTGAACCCAAGATACAAAAATATCCTGATGATACTAATGATGTTTCTATTTCTGATGCTGAAACTCAATCCGGTAATGACCATCCACCTAGTGATAATGATAATCATAGTGATGTTCATGCGAATACTCAACCTACTAATGATAAAGAACCAGATAATGATGTAGAAATAGAACCTGTTCTTGATCTTGATAACCCACAACCAAGAAACAAACGATATGATAAAAAAGATTGTGTGGCTAGAAAACATGGTAAAGAAAAAGAGCCATGGGTTCAGAAACCCATGCCTTTTCCACCTAAACCATCTAAGAAAAAAGGATGATGAAGATTTTGAATGCTTTGCTGAAATGATTAGGCTAGTATTTTGTGTATCCATCTAACTGATATCTTAAAGATGACTCCTTATGCTAAATACATGAAAGATATCATCACTAATAAAAGAAAGATACCAAAAGTTGAAATCTCCAACATGATTGCTAATTATTCTTTTAAGGATAGAGTACCTATAAAACTTGGAGATCCTGGAATACCAACTATACCTTGCTCTATTAAAAGAAATTATGTCAAAACTGCTTTGTGTGACTTGGGAGCTGGTGTTAGTGTTATTCCTTTCTCTTTATATAAGAGACTTGATTTGAATAAACTCACACCTACTGAAATATCATTGCAAATGGCTAACAAATCAACATCCATACCTATCGGCATTTGTGAGAATGTGCCCGTTGTTGTTGCAAATGTTACTATCTTAACACACTTTGTTATTCTTGAGATGCCCGAGGATGACAACATATTGATTATACTTGGTAGACCCTTTTTGAATACTGCAGAGGCTGTTATTGATTGCAATAAAAGCAAAGTCATTTTTCATATCAATGGTAATGAGCATATAGTGCACTTTCTGAAGAAGCAATTCCAAGCGAATGGTGTTAATGTTATTGAAAATTCTCCAACACTCACTATTGGAAGATTTCGACTACCTCTACCTACTGCCAAAAATAAATATGATGTACTTATTGTTGGGGACATGTGTATCCCCATTGAGGTAACCTAGTGTTTCACGAAAGTTCTTTGATTTCATGCTAATTGAAAGTGGTTGTTAATAAGACTTGATCAACCTTATTAATGAATCATTTTTGAGAGCTATGAAGTTGATGAATTTAGTAAACACAACTCTCTGTGTCCACCTTTTGTTTTCTGTTTTTCTTAGTTAAATAAAATAAAATGCCATGTCTATCCTGTTTTTTGAATTTCCCGTGCAATAAAAAATGACCAAAAAATAAAAGTTCTTGGAATGTCCTGAAAAACTAATATGAATTTTTATGAATATTTCCGAATTTTTGGTACAAATAACATCAGACTACCAGAGGAGAGTGCACCTGGTGCCCAAGAGACACCAGGGCGCACCAGGCACCCTTGGTGCGGCCTGGTGGGTGGTAGGACCCATGTGGGTCCCCTCACTTATTCCCTTAGCCCATGTCATCTCTTACCTCCAAAAAAATTACCATTACTCTCTCTCTCTCTCTCTCATGTTCTTGCTCAATAACCCGTGGATTTCGATCTCTTTGCTTGAAGCTCTATTTCCGAAACTATTTTAGGGGATTCCTTCTTGGTATGTAACTCCCCCATTGCTCCAATTAGTTTTTGATTTAGTGGTTTATTTTTAGAATAATTAGGTACTCTTTGCTATGTTGTAGATGATCTTGCATGTTGAGTTCTTGGAGTTCTAAGTAGTTTGAATGCTTGATATGGTTTCTAGGCATCCTTATGAGTAGTTGCTCTCAATCTTATTTAGGTTTGTTAACAAAATTTTGCGTCACAAAATTTTTCAGAATTTGTTCGCAAATAAAAATGCAATTCTTGAGGAGTTCTTCAAGGAGAAGATCCTCGGGGGCATCGTCAAGTGAAATCTCTATACGTCAATATTATGTTGAGCCAAGTGCAAGCTCGATATGGGACGCTGAAACCAAATCACGCCTTTGGCCATGTAATACCTTCATGGAAGGTGCAGGTATTAAAGAAGAATTTGAGCAGTATGTTCACAATGCTGATTTGGTTCCCTTCATCGAAGATAAGAGCACTCAACACCTCACTCTCACTGAGACCTTTACTAAGAAATTTAAGTATTTCCCTCGTGAGTCTAGAGTTTCATTTAGTCTCTATAATAATGCCTTCACCATGCCTTTAGACACGTTTTGTGAAGCGTGCAAAATTCCATATTGGGGTTCGCTAGATGAGCCAACAACATCTGAGTATGAGTCATTTTTGAGTAGTCTTTGTTATGGTGAAGTCAGAGGGGTGACACAATACAGAAATTAAAGCATCCATTTTCCATCCATACAATAATTTGCACTCTTTAATGGCAAATGCTTTGTAGGCAAGCAGGATTGTAGCACACTGTCTGCCCATGATTTGATTCGTATACACACTGCTTTAACGGGAATTAAAGACAACAATTTAGGAGCAATTGTTGCATGGACACTGACTGTTAACGCTTCTAATGGTAATTTCTATGGGGGAATGTATGCCTCTCGCCTCACTATGAGGTTGGAAGTGTCTCCTTGGCCTAATGATCCTATGTTACCTAATCAGTATTTAGACTTTGAGGCCATGAAACGCCATAAGTTCCTTAAGGGCGTATTCACTAATTATACTTATAACCCGAGGTTCGATAACAGTCCCGGTGTGCCTATCATATTGCCTGCTCCTGCTCTCTTTGATTATCACAGGAAAGGAAGATACTACGTCCTTGAGAGCGAAGCCCGCGCGTACAATGCAGAGATTGAAGCTGCCAGAAGGGTTGAGGTGGTTGCACCAAGAGCATCGGTAGGCTATCACTCAGACTATTATCCAGGCTACCGATGGTGATTACCAAGCTAGGCCAAAAGCCTAAGCTTGGGGAGTACATATTTCCACCGACATTACATTCATGTTCACACATTTCATTTGTCGGTGTTTCTACTTATCCATTGTATTATCCATGTTAGATTTATTTTCTTGCTTTCTTCTTGTGTGTTTCAAAAACCTTGAGAAAATCCAAAAAACTACTTTTTATTTCTTTTCGGTTTTTCATTTCAGTTTAGTTAGTTGTAGTACTAAAACAAAACCCAAAAAGATTTCTCATTTCTTCTTTTGCTTTTTGGTAGTTCTCCCGTGTAAACAGTTTTTATCATTTTGTTTTTCCTTCTCTAATTTGCTTTCTTCACGAAAAACTAAAAACTCCAAAAATATTTCAGTGTGTTTCTCTAAAATTCTCTTTCTTTTATTGAGTCATACCAAGGAGAAGACCATGATGAAAATGTTGATTGGATCTCATATGCTTTACTGTTGATCTAACAAAAAGACCATATTACTTTTCCTTCCCCTCTTGAATAAAATGCTTGCCGATTCCAGCTTAGTCCACGGCACTCTTGTACTATTATTATTTTCATATCATTCGATTGTGCAAGTGAAAGGCAATAATGACGATACTTGATGAAGTGACTGTGGCAGAGAAAAGCGGGTATGAACTCAACTTGTTTTTGTTTTTGTAAATATGTTTAACCTAGTGTCCATGATTTAGCATGTTATGATTGAACATGTTTGCAATGACAATTAGAGATTATAGTTGCCCATGCCATGCTCAAGTATCTAGGAGTGGATGATGATTTATCTTAGTTGTCAACATTTATTAAAATGGTTGTGATGTAGTATGATGATATGGTATCCTCCTCTGAATTTTCAAGTGGCTTGACTTGGCACATGTTCCCGCATGTAGTTGAATCAAAAACCAACATAGCCTTCATGATATTTATGTTCACGGTGTCCATATCCTACTCATGATAGCATTCAATGTTTATTATTCATATTGTATGTTTATGACTGTATTTCGCTCTCTATCTACCCGCTTCTCAATCTATTTCCTAGCCTTCACCTATACTAAGCCGGAATGCTTCTTGTGCATCAAAATTCTTAAACCAAAGTTATTCCAGATGTGTCCACTATATCTACCTATATGCGGTATTACCTTGCTGTTCCAAGTAAATTTGCATGTGCCACCTCTAAAATTTCAAATGAATATCTGTTTTGTGTGCTTGGACCGCTCATGGAGCGATAGGGGGTGGTCAGTATCTTCCATGTTAATCGGGTTATTCTCATGATGAGTGTTTATTCACTTGTCCTTGCACAAGAAGGGCGGTAATAGGGATTCCCAGTCCCGATATCAAAAGAAATACAAATAATTAAACAAAACTCCCCCAGGAATGTTGTTGGTTTGGACGGCACCCGTGGATTTGGCTCGCCTGGAGTGTGTTTGTTGGTGGAGGGGGGTTAAACATTTACTTTTATCGCTTGGGAACCGGTGCTAATTTGCTTAACATGGAAGATATTGATAGCTCTTGGTCGTAACATTGACGGGAAGAGTGTGCCTCTCAAAATTATCCTTATCTCTTATTTAATCCTTGAGCTCTGGCACCTATGCAAATCCATGCTCCCCTCTGCGAGGGGACTATATATTTACTTTAATGTTGAGTCGTCACTTTCTCAAATAAGTGTTTGATCTGAAAGCACTATTGTCATCCTCATGCATTATGTATGGTGAATGTTGGATGCATCATGACTAGATCTTTTCTACCATGAATTGCAATGTTTAGTCGCTACTTGAACTTTGGAGGCGCTCTGCATTTATGTTTTGCGGTCTCAGAAAGGGCTAGCGAGATACCACTATTGTCATATTATATCATAATTGTTTTGACAAATGTTTGCACTTGGGATATCTTATTATTGCTCGCTAGTTGATTGTGTCATTGATATGAGTTAATATAATCTTTAAGAGTTATTGTTGACATGGTTAGTCAAAATATTTGCTGAAAACCCGGGTGCTACTTAAACATATGTATGTAAACAAGAACAAAAGAGTTTGTAAATTTCTTTGTTTCTCACTTTCAGTTTGTCAACTGAATTGTTTGAGGACAAACAAGGGTATAAGCTTGGGGCAGTTTATATGTATCCATTGTATCTAATTTTCCTAACCCTTTTGCTCTTGTTTCAGACTATAATCTGCATGATTTAAATGAAACTAACTCGGACTGACGTGTTTTCAGCAAAACTACCATGGTGTTGTTTTTGTGCAGAAATAAAAGTTCTCAGAACAGAGCAAAACTTTTTGGAGAATTATTTCAGAATATATAAGGAATATTGGAGCCAAAAACATCCAGAGGGGGTACCCTGGGTTGGGCACGAGACACCAGGGGGCGCCAACCCCCCCGGCCCAAATTCCAGCGCTATAAAATCCAGAGGGGGTAAACATAGGTCTAGTGGTATGTGCTCACTTTGTGCCCCCCCCCCGACCCAAATTCCAGTGCTATAAAATCCTATTTTTCTAGAAAAAATCAAGGAGAAAGTTTCATCGTGTTTCACGATACGGAGTCGCCACCACCTCCTGTTCTTCATCGGGAGGCCAGATCTGTAGCCCGTTTGGGGCTCCAGAGAGGGGGAATCTTCTGTCTTCGTTATCATCAACCCTCCTTCATCGCCAATTCCATGATGATTCCCGCCAGGAGTGAGTAATTCCTTCATAGGCTGGCTGGTCGGTGAGGAGTTGGATGAGATTCATCATGTAATCGAGTTAGTTTTGTTAGGGCTTGATCCCTTGCTACGATTGATGTTTGTATGACTTTGCCATGCTTAATTCTTGTCACTAGGGCCCGAGTGCCATGATTTCAGATCTGAACAGTTTATGTTATCATCATTATATCTACGTTCTTGATCCGATCTTGCCTAGTCATATCCAACTATTATGTGTTATGATCCGACAACCCCATAGTGACAATATTTGGGATACTTCACGGTGATGACCGTAGTTTGAGGAGTTCATATATTCACCATGTGTTAATGCGTTGTACCAGTTCTCTATTAAAAGGAGGCCTTAATATCCCTTAGTTTCCATATGGACCCCGCTGCTACGGGAGGGTAGGACAAAGATCCATCAGCATGAAGTTTCTTCATGTGCTTTACACCAATATAACATTTAGCGGCAGTGCCACAAGTATGTGGTACTATCATTATTAACTTTGCATCTTTTGGCATCAATATTATGAACATGTGTATTACTACGATCGAGATTCAATAAACCATTCACATTGGGTGCATGACCATTGAAGGTTTTATTCATGTAAACAAAATAACTATTATTCTCTGACTTAAATGAATAATTGTATTGTGATAAACATGATCTAATCATGTTCATGCTCAACGCAAACACCAATAACATTTATTTAGGTTCGACACTAATCCCGAAGGTAGAGGGAGCATGTGATGGTGATCACATCAATCTTGGAGACACTTCCAACACACGTCGTCACCTCACCCTTAGCTAGTCTCCGTTTATTTTGTAGCTTTTACTTCGAGTTACTAACATTAGCAACTGAGACGGTATCTAATACCCAGGTGCTACTAGGAGTACTAGTAAGGTACACATCAATAACATGTATATCAAATATACTTTTGTTGACGTTGCCAGCCTTCTTATCTACCAAGTATCTAGGGAAGTTCCGCTTCAGTGACCATTCCCCTCATTACAGAAGCACTTAGTCTCGGGTTTGGGCTCAACCTTGGGTTTCTTCACTGGAGCAACAACTGGCTTGCCATCCATGAAGTTTCCCTTCCTGCCCTTGCCCTTCTCGAAACTAGTGGTTTTACTAACCATCAACACTTGATGCTCCTTCTTGATTTCTACCTTCAGAGTGTCAAACATTGTGAATAGCTCACGGATCATTATTTCCGTCCTTGACATGTTTATAGTTCATCAAGAAGCTCTAATAGCTTGGTGACAGTGACTTAGAGAACTATATCAATCACTATCTTATTTGGAAGATCAACTCCCACTCGATTCAAGAGATTGTAGCACCCAGACAATCTGAGCACATGCTCACCGATTGAGCTATTCTCCTTCATCTTGCAGGCAAAGAATCTTGTTTGAGGTCTCATACCTCTCAACACGGGCACGATCCTGAAATCCCAATTTCAGCTCTTAGAACATCTCATATGTTCCATGACGTTCAAAACATTTTGGAGCCTCAATTCTAAGTCGTAATGCATGACACGCTAAACTCTCAAGTAGTCATCAAAAATGTGCCTGACTGATGTTCACAACACCCACAGACAACGCTTGGGGGGTGTGGCGCACCGAGCGGTGCATTGAGGACATAAGCCTTCTTTGCAGCAATTGAGGACAATCCTCTGATCACGGACCTAGTCCGCATAATTGCTACCATCATATTTCGACTCTATTTTCTCTAGGAACGTATCAAAAACATAGGGGGAGCTACAGCGCGAGCTATTGATCTACAACATGATTTTGCAAAGACGACTTAAACTATGTTCACGACAAGGAGTTTAGTTAATCATATTACTTTTAAAAACTCCCACTCAAATTGACAACCCACCGGTCATCCGAGTGTTACATGATCCAAATTCACCAACCCAAGTCCGGTCATCACGTGAGATGAGGTGGTTTCAATGGTGAACATCTCCATGTTGATCATATCTACTATATGACTCATGTTCAACCTTTCGGGTCTCTTGTGTTCCGAGGCCATGTCTATGCATGCTAGGCTCGTTAAGTTTAACACGAGTGTTCCGCATGTGCAACACTGGCTTGCACCCATTGTATGTGAACGTAGAGTCTATCACACCCTATCATCACGCAGTGGTTTGAAACGACGAACTTTCGCAACGGTGCACACTCGGGGAGAACACAATTTTACCTTGAAATTTTAGTGAGGGATCACCTTATAATGCTACTGTCGTCCTAAGAAAAATAAGATGCAAAAGGGGATTAAAATCACATGAAAATCATAAGTGACATGATATGTCCAATGCACCGGCATGATCTTTATCGTCACCGGCATAACACCATGAACTCCATCATCATGATCTCCATCATTGTGTTGCCATCGGGGTTGTCGCACTCACCATGCTTCTACTACTATTGCTATCGCTTAGCGATAAAGTAAAGCATTACATAGCGCTTAATGATTGACATGCAGGTCATACAATATTTAAAGACAACCATATGGCTCCTACCGGTTGACGTACTCATCTACATGCAAGTCATCATATTCTATACAAAACATGATCATCTCATACATCACATATATCTCATCATGTCATTGGCCATATCACATCACAACATACCCTGCAAAAACAAGTTAGACATCCTCTAATTGTTGTTGCATGTTTTACGTGGCTGTTATGGGTATCTAGCAAGAACGATTCTTACCTACGCAAAACCACAAGGTGACATACAAATTGCTATTCAACCTTCTCAAGGACCACCTTTTTCAAATCCGATGCAACTAAAGTGGTAGAGACACACACCCGCCAGCCATCCTTATGCAACAAAGTCACATGTGAGTCGATGGAACCGGTCTCTCATACGTGGACGAGTAAGGTTGGTACGGGTCGCTTCATCCCACAATACCTATGAATCAAGAAAAGACCAAGGGAGGAAGCAATCTGAGAATCAACACCCACAAACTCCTTTGTGTTCTACTCATGATCTCATCTACGCATAGACCTAGCTCATGATGTCACTATTGGGGAACGTTGCATGGGAAACAAAAAAAGTCCTGCGCTTCACCAAGATCAATCTAGGAGATGAGCATCTACGAGGAGAGATCGGATCCACATACCCTTGTAGATCTCTAAGCGGAAGCGTTAAGAAACGCGGTTGATGTAGTTGAATGTCTTCACGATCCAAATCACAAGTCGTCTCGCGATCCAATCACGATCTAGCACCAAACGGACAGCACCTCCGCATTCAACACACATACATATTGGTGACGTCCTCGCCTTCTTGATCCAGCAAGAGGGGCGAAGTAGTAGATGAGTTCCGGCAACATGATGACGTGGTGACGGGGGTGGTGAAGAAAAATCTCCGCAGGGCTTCGCCAAGCACAACGGAAACTATGATGGAGGATAATATAGAGGGCGGGGTTGCTGGCACACGGCTTGGGGAAATCTTGATGTGTTCTGGTTGCTAGCCCTGCCCCACTATTTATATGTTGAGCCCTGGGGTAGAAACTTGGAGAAAGAGCCTCCTAAAAGTCGGTTTGGCACGCAAGGCAAGAGTCCTCCTCGGACTCCAGGACCAGACACCAGGGTCCTTGGCATCTGGACCCAGACGCTAGGGTCCCTGTCGTCTGGCCCCCTGCCTCCGCAAAACTCCTTTTTGCACCTTCCTAAAGCCTCATGGGATTTACCCCTTGGCCCAAATAAAGTGTTCTTGTACCCGAACATTTCGGGAAACATCTGAAGGAGACCAAACAAAATTATCCCATATATCAATCTTTACTTCCGGACTATTTCGAAGCTCCTCATCATGTTCGAGATCTCATCAAGGACTCCAGACAACTTTTGGTCACCAACATAATAACTAAACTATACTTATATCATCACCAAACATTAAGTGTGTAGACCCTGTGGGTTCGAGAACTATGCAGACATGACCAAGACACCTCTACGGTTAATAACCAATAGCGGGACCTGGATGCCCATATTGCTTCCTACATATTCTACGCAGATCTTTATCGGTTGAACCTCTATGTCAAGGATTCAGTTAATCTCGTATGCAGTTCCCTTTGTTCATCGGTCTGTTACTTGCTTGAGATTCGGTAGTCGGTATCTCCATACCTATTTAAATCTCGTTACCGGCAAGTCTCTTTACTCGTTCCGTAATACAACATCATGTGGCTAACTCTTTAGTCACTTTGCTTGCAAGGCTCATTGTGATGTTGCATTACCGAGTTGGCCCTGAGATACCTCTCCATCACACGGAGTAACAAATCCTAGTCTTGATCCATGCCCACTCAAGAGACACCTTTGGAGATACCTGTAGAGCATCTTTATAGTCACTCAGTTACGTTGCGACGTTTGATACACACAAGGTATTCCTTTGGTGTCAGTCAGTTGCATGATCTCATGGTCATAGGAACAGATACTTGACATGCAGAAAACTATAGCAATAAACTAACATGATCATATGCTACATTCATATGGGTCTTGTCCATCATATCATTCTCCTAATGATGTGACCCTGTTATCAAATGACAACTCATGTCTATGGCTAGGAAATCTTAACCATCTTTGATCAACGAGCTAGTCTAGTAGCGGCTTACCAGGGACACTTTTTGTCTATGTATCCACACATGTATCTGAGTTTCCAATTAATAAAATTATAGCATGGATAATAAACGATTATCATGAATAAGGAAATATGATAATATCTAATTTATTATTGCCTCTAGGGCATATTTTCAACAGAATATCATCCAACGAATACACCGATCCAGTGTCAGTTTTCCACTTATTGATCTCCCTAAGTTACTACTGTTGTTGTTACTATTGCACTTGCTACAAAACTACTACTGCTATTGTTACCGCTACTATTACTATTACTATTGCTATAAAATTAACATATTACTGTGCTACCGATCACTTTGTTGCAGATATTTATCTCTAGGTAGGGTTGAATTGACAACTCAACTTCTAATACTCTCAAATATTCCTTGGCTCCATGCTACGTCTTCATCGTATCTATATTTTTTGATTGTTTCATGCCAATATTCTACAACTTTCATATACTTTTGGCAACTTTTATACTATTTTTGGGACTAACATATTGATCGAGTGCCCAGTGCCAGTTCCTATTTGTTGCATGTTTTTTTTGTTTCGGAGAAAATCCATATCAAACGAAGTCCAAATGGGATAAAAACTTACGGAGTTTTTTTGGAATATATGTGAATTTTGAGAAGTGGAATCAAAAGAAGGCGGTGCCCTAGGGGCCCACAAGCCTGCCAGGCATGCCCTGGGGGTAGGGCGCGCCCTGAGGGCTTGTGGGCACCCCTTAGGTCGGTTGGAGCTGTCCTTTGGCCGCAAGGACGCTAATGTTTGGATAAATATCCCTCAAAATTTCATCCCGATCGGAGTTACGGATCTCCGGATATTTAGGAAACGATGAAAGGCCAGAATCTGGGAGCGCAGAAACAGAAGGAAATAGAGAGAGACAGATCCAATCTCGGAGGGGCTCTCGCCCCTCCGCCGCCATGGAGGCCAAGGACCAGAGGGGAAACCCTCCTCCCATCTAGGGAGGAGGTTAAGGAAGAATAAGAAGGAAGGGGGCTCTTTCCCCCTCTCTCCCGGTGGCACCGGAATGTCCTCGGGGCCATCATCGTGACGGCAATCTACTCCAACATCTCCGTCATCTTCACCAACACCTCCATCACCTTCCCCCATCTATCTACAGCGGTCCACTCTCCCGCAACCCGTTGTACCCTCTATTTGAACATGGTGCTTTATGCTTCATATTATTATCCAATGATGTGTTGCCATCCTATGATGTCTGAGTAGATTTTTGTTGTCCTATTGGTTGATTGATTATCATGATTGGTTTGAGTTGCATGTTTTGTTATTGGTGCTTTCCTATGGTGCCCAGCGTGTCGCGCAAGCGTGAGGGATCCTCGCTGTAGGGTGTTTCAATGTGTTCATGATTTGCCTATGGTGGGTTGCTTGAGTGACAGAAGCATAAACCCGAGTAGGTGGATTGTTGCATATGGGAGTAAAGAGGACTTGATACCTTATAATTCTACGGTTGGGTTTTACCTTAATGATCTTTAGTAGTTGGGGATTCTTGCTAGATTTCCAATCATAAGTTCATATGATCCAAGTATAGAAAGTATGTTAGCTTATGCCTCTCCCTCATATAAAATTGCAATAATGATTACCGGTCTAGTTATCGATTGCCTAGGGACAATTCCGCAACTCCTACCACCACTTTTTCACACTCGTTAAACTAACTTGTATGTTTTTTTATCTAAGCAGCCCCTAGTTTTTATTTACGTGTTATTAATTATCTTGCAAACCTATCCTATCACACCTACCAAGTACTTTTGGTTTCATACTTGTTCTAGGTAAAGCGAACGTTAAGCATGCGTAGAGTTGTATCGGTGGTCGATAGAACTTGAGGGAATATTTGTTCTACATTTAGCTCCTCGTTGGGTTCGACACTCTTACTTATCGAAAGAGGCTACAACTGATCGCCTATACTTGTGGGTTATCACTCCCCTTGTGTCGAATCTATAAATTTGGGTTGAATACTCTACCCTCAAAAACTGTTGCGATCCCCTATACTTGTGGGTTATTACCCACCGCCGTGCTCCCTCTTTGGTCTACTTGTAAGAGTGAGATCCCGAGAAAACCCTAGAAAGATCCCTAAAATAAACAAAGACTTTTATGAGCACACATGCATCACAAAAGAAGAGAAAATCAAAGGAGCAAACATTAGCTCAGCCATCTCAGATGCCCCACAGGCATGCTCCCTCTTCGGTTGACTTGCTAGAGTCAGCTCTGAGCAAACCCTAGACAGATCCCTAATATAAACAAAGCCTTTGATGAGCACACATAAATCACAAAATAATACACGAATAGAGGAGCAAATAATACCTCGGCCATCTTAGCACCAAATCTGACGTGATCCCTCTTTGGTCGTCTTGCAAGAGACAGATCCCGCCGCCACGAAACCATCGGAACTGCTCCGAGCCAGAGAAGGAAGGAGCACAATAATAATCATGCGATATAAAGACATGTATGATCCATGAGCGAGGGGAATGGCACCAGAAGAATGGTTGGCAGGACGAGCGTTAGTGACAACGACGGCGAGAAGAGCGGAGGGGATGTCTAGAGAAAAGGGGGCGAATGGGAGCATGGATAGGCAAGCTGACCCGCCCCCACCCCTCACATCCACCCACGAACCAATGAGAGCACACCACACAAAGGGGAAAATGTGAAAATACCAAACACCCTCGGTGGGGCAACAAAACCACATGCGATGGCAGGGAGCTGGTAGCGCGTTGACGGTACACACAACAGATGACCCAAGCCACGGTTGCTGACAGACATGGCCCACACATGGGCAACCCCACACGACATCGAGATGCGCACACTCTCAAGGAAGTGAACGAAATCAGACGGACAAAATCGTTTCCAGGCGAGATCAGACGGTCCGCAACAACGCAAAATAGCCAAATCCCTGAGGAGCCAGGGATTTCACCGTGGTTCTTATTTCTAGATAAGCTTGATTTCCTCTCAAAGAAGTGTGTTTTTCTTGGTTATAGTTCACTTCTCAAAGGATATAAGTGTCTACATGTACCCCCTAATAGTCTACATCTCTCGTGATGTCATGATGTCATCTTTGATGAGAACTCCTTTCCGTTTTCCAATCTTTCGACAACATCCAATATACCACGGTCAATGTGTCACACAAAATTTTCTTCTGACCAATTTGAATATGTTGCATACTCGCTTGTTTTGTTGCCTAACCATGGTGCAAGTACTGGTCGGGGTGCTCGACTCGAGCTATTGGATGATATAGACTCTCCATGCATCCCTATTGGTGACATGCATGTACATGCACGTAGTCCCATCAATGCAAATGGAACAAATGTGCCGCTGACTACACCTGGTGTGCCAATGCATGGGACGTTGCCCCCACATGGAACGCCTGGCGTGTCCACAATGATGCGTGTTGGGTTGCCCATGATGCGGCCCTCGCCCAGGACACCCTTTTATGGGTTGTGTGGCACGCCCATGACGCGACCTACGACGCCTTCTCTCGGGTCTCCCGTGACGCCTGCACACGGGACGCCAGCTGAACTGCCCTCGCCAGGGTCCACGTCCGCTCAGACGCCTGGATTATATATAATTCTCCAATGTATCTATAATTTATGAATTATTCATGCCATGTTTACAATAATTCTATATGATTTTGGTATGATTTTACTAGAACTAACCCGGATTGACGTTGTTTTCAAAAGAACTACCATGGTGTCGTTTTTTGTGCAAAAATAAAAGTTCTCAGAATGGGCTGAAAATTTAGTATGATTTTTTGTCGACTAAAAGAGACCCCTAAAGCATTGGACCTGGGCCAGAAGAGCCACGAGGAGGCGACAAGCCTACAAGGTGCGGCCAGCACCTAGCCCGCTAGCAGCAGGCTTGTCACTGCCTCGTCGCACCTCTTGACGTGAGATCGACGCCAAAAATTCCTATAAATACAGAAACCTCCTAAAAGAAACCTAGATCGGGAGCTCCGTCGTGGCAAGCCTCCAGAGCCACATAAAACCAATCGGGATCCCGTTCCGCACCCGGCCGGAGGGGAAAACCATCACCGGTGGCCATCTTCATCATCCCGGCGGCCTCCATGATGAGGAGGGAGTGGTTCACCCTCGGGGCTGAGGGTATGTACCAGTAGCTATGTGTTTGATCTCTCTCTCTCTCTCATGTTCTTGAGATGGCACGATCTTGATGTACCACAAGCTTTATTGATATAGATGAATCATATGGAGTTTTCCCCTCTCTATCTTGTTGTGATGAATTGAGTTTTCCCTTTGAAGTTTTCTTATCGGATTGAGTCTCTAAGGATTTGAGAACACTTGATGTATGTCTTGAAATGGGATATCCATGGTGACAATGGGATGTTCTATTGATCCACTTGGTGTATGTTTTGGTGATCGACTTGCTGATTCTGTGACCTTGGGAATCTATGCATAGGGGTTGGCACACGTTTTTGTCTTGACTTTCCGGTAGAAACTTTGGGGCACTATTTGAAGTTCTTTGTGTTGGATTGAACATGATGAATCTAAAATTGTGTGATGCATATCGTATAATCAAGCCCACGGGTACTTGTGGTGACATTGGAGTATCTAGGTGACATTAGGGTTTTGGTTGATGTGTATCTTAAGGTGTTATTTTAGTACGGACTCTAGGGTTGTCCGTGACACTTATAGGGATAGCTCATAAGATTGATTAGAAAAGATAACTTTGAGGTGGTTTTGTACCCTCCAATAATTTCTTTGTTAGTTCTCCGCTATTTGCGACTTTGGAGTGAACTCTTTGTCGCACGAGAGGTATTTACATATGATTCAACTATGTCAATAATGTTGAGAGAAATTGCACTAGTGAAAGTATGAACCCTAGGCCTTGTTTTCAAGCATTGCAATACCGTTTGTGCTCACTTTTGTTAGTTGTTACCTTGCTGTTTTTATATTTTCAGATTACAAAACCCTATATCTACCATCCATATTGCACTTGTATCACCATCTCTTCGCCGAACTAGTGCACCTATAAAATTTAACATTTTATTGGGTGTGTTGGGGACACAAGAGACTCTTTGCTATTTGGTTGCAGGGTTGTTTGAGAGAGACCATATTCATCCTACACCTCCCACGGATTGATAAACCTTAGCTCATCCACTTGAGGGAAAATTGCCGCTGTCCTACAAAACTCTGCGCTTGGAGGCCCAACACGAGTCTACAAGAAGAAGGTTGTGTTGTAGACATCAATTATCACCATCTTTTGCTGACTCATCTTCGGATATTATTAGTCCATCTTCTGTATGTGCGTCATCACCACTAGCTATAGCTCCTGTAGTCCCAAGACGACCTCACACTCACCGTCGTAATGGTATTGTCTGTCCCGAAGAGCGTATAGATGGCACGGTTGCCTGGCTTGCAATATATGGTTCATGTAGTGTCCGATCCAAAGTATGAATCCCGTCATTATCAAGATGCTATGAGTATTCCACATTGGCAGGCTGCAATGGAATAGGAATATCATGCTCTCCTCCATAATAAAACATGACGTCTGGTTCCTCCCCCTTTTGGTGTTAGTATAATTGACTCCAAATGGGTATTTAAGGTGAAGTGACATTCTGATGGCTCCATTGAGCACTAAAAAGCCCTTCTGATCGCAAAAGGTTTCAAGCTACGTTATGGTCTTTACTAGGAGGATACATTCAACCAAGTTGTGAAACCCACTACCATTCGCCTCTTGTTAACTCTCGCAGTTACTCATGGTTGGTCTCTCTGATAGTTAGATGTTTAGAATGCTTTTCTTGATGGTGTGTTAGAGGAGGAAGTTTACATGCGATAGCCACCAGGTTTTGTTGATCCTGATTGTCCTCACCAGCTTTGACACTTGAAGAAAGCACTATATGGTCTGAAGCAGGCTCCTCGTGCTTGGCATGCACGTCTTGCGGTTGCTCTACATGCTCATGTTTTTTTCATCTATGGCTGATACGTTGCTATTTCTCTTCCAGCATTCAGATGTCACCATATATATTTTGGTTTATGTTGATGACATCATTCTTGTCAGTTCCTCGGTTGCTGCTGTCGATCGTCTTCTGTCAGCTCTTCGTTCTGATTTTTCTGTTAAGGATCTTGGCAAGCTTCACTTTTTCCTGGGTTTGGAGGTTACTCACACTTTTGATGGTCTATATCTCACTCAGAAGAAGTGTCCTTGGATCTTTTGTGTCGTCTGGGTATGCTCAAATGCAACCCCTCCTCCACGCCCATGTCTTCCACTGACAAGATTTCTGCTATTGATAGTGATCTTGTTTCTCCTGATGATGCTACTAAGTATCGTAGTCTTGTTGGTGGCCTGCAGTATCTCACTATCACTAGATCGAATATTGCTTTCAACGTTAATCGTGTTTGCCAATACCTACATGCACCTCGGGATTCACATCGCTCTACTGTGAAGCGAATTCTCCGTTATGTTTGCCTAACAATGTCTTATGGGCTACATTTTTAGCCTACTTCCTGTGGTATCCTTTTAGCTTTTTTAAATGTAGACTGGGCAGGTAATTCCGATGATTGGCCATCCACGGGGGAATATGCAGTATTTTTTGGTCCTAACTTGGTCGCTTGGAGTGCTTGCAAGCAAGCCACGGTATCTCACAGTAGTACAGAGGGTGAGTATAAGGTTGTAGCCAATGCGACCATAGAACTTATTTGGATACAATCTCTGCTTCATGAGTTGCGAGTACCTCAGCGACAGCCACCGGTTCTATGGTGTGGTAACATTGGTGCTACATACCTTTCTTCCAATCTGGTATTTCATGCACGAACAAAACACATCAAAGTTGAATATCACTTTGTAAGAGAACGTGTTGCACATAAGCTACTTTAAATAAAGTTCATCTCCTCTAAAGATGAACTTGTGGACATCTTCACCAAGCCGTTGTCATTACCTTTTTTGAGAATTGGAGGCACAATATCTACTTGCGTAATACGACTGAGACTGAGGGAGGGTATTAGACTCCGTATATAAGTTGGACTCTGAATATACCTTGTACATGTATCTCATTATATATATGAAAAGAACATCACCCCTAGAGGTGTCTTGTTTACCCAAATATTCTCTACCCTAAGTTTTTACAACGGGCAAGTGGAATACCACACTATTGCAGCTGCCACCATCTCTTGCGGTCAGGGGAAAGGAGTGTTAATCAACATGATACATGGGCCGACCAAGGGTTGCGCCAGAGGACAAGGGTTGGCTATGCCAGGCTATGCCAAGGGTGACTTGGGCGGCACTTCTAAGTAGTTGAGATAGATTTCTCTCTCTTAGTTGAACATGTGTCCTATCTCAATCTCCCTGTAATCTCTCCCTCTCTTGTTATCTCTGGACCCTATATATCAATGCGGGCTCCCGAGGGGGGTTGAGACGCTTCATACAAATCTTATATGGTATACAGAGCAGGCCCTTCCAATCACATCTAGCTCATCCACCTCAATTGATCATCATCATCAACCTCCATCAATCACCACCACCGCTACCATGTCTTCCTCCGCTACCATCCCTTCCACCAGCCTGAACTACAACATCTCCAAACCCCTGACCAGGACAAACTATGTCCTCTGGTAAGCCTGATCCCAAATAATGGCCGCCGGCTTTTACGAGTACATCGACAAGACCATCGAGGAGCCTCCCAAGAAAATCATCTCAAAGGACAAAGAGGGCAAGGATCAGGAGATTCAGAACCCTGCCCATGCCCCCTGGCTGGTCCAGGACCAGCAAATCATGGCTTAACTTCTTTAGAATTTCTCTAAAGAGGTTCTCATTCAGGTGGCCTCCTTGGAGACATCACATGCAATATGGATGGCGATGTCCAACATGTTTGCGGTAGTCTCCCTATCTTGCGTCAACAACCTACGTGCATCTCTCACCAACGCCCAAAAGGGAACACAATCCGCCTCAACCTACTTCAGATACATGCGATCTCACTCCGATGACCTCACGGCGATGGGCAAGCCACTTGAAGAGCAGGATCGCATCTCATTCATCATCGTCGGCCTCGACATGGCGTACCAACCGTTCATATCCGTGCTTGACATCTGCACAGGTCCTACTACTGTTGATCATCTCTTCTCCTTAGTACCCAACTTTGACTAGTGGGTTGAGTTGTACCATGGAACCGCCGCTGGTGGCTTCAAAACTTCGTCCAACTCCACCTCCCGAGGTCGACGGGGAGGGAGAGGTGGCTACCGCAACCAGAAGAATGGCAGTGGTGGCGGATCTCCTGGTGGCAATGGTCCTCAAGGTCATACCGGTGGTGGTGGCGGTGGTTATCTAGGAAGTGGGGGTGGTGGTGGCTACCCAAACCATGGTGGTTACGGAGGCGGCTATCACCCCTACAATGGTGGTAGCAGCTACCAGGGTGGTGGTGGTCACGGCCACTATCAACCCAATGATGGCAACAACAACAACTGGCGCTCTCCTTCAAAAAATAACCGGCGACCCTTCCAAGGTTATGACAACTATGAAGGCAAGTGTCAAATATGTAAGAAAACAAATCACATTGCTAAAGATTGTGATTGGTGCTATGTCGATGACAAATCACAAAAAAGGAAAGTTGCAGCTACAGCAGATGGGTCCTATGGTGTTGACAACAATTGGTATATGGACATGGGTGCGACAAATCATATAACTCGAGAGTTGGAGAAGCTGACCATGCATGATAAATATCGTGGCCATGATCAAATCTACACCGCCGCGACTGGTGCAGGTATGGAGATTAATCATATTGGTCAATCAGTTATCAAAACCCCACATAAAGATCTTGTCTTAAATGAAATCTTGCATGTTCCCAATGCTTCCAAAACTCTTCTCCCAGTTCATCATATTGCAGTTGATAATGATGTTTTTCTAGAGTTTCACCCTTTTTGTTTTTGATCAAGGACCAGGTTATGAAGAGAATTCTCCATAGGGGTGTCTGTGTTTAAGGGCTATACCATTTGCTTCCTCAATACTGCAAGTTTAAGTAAGTCTATTGTGCCATCAAACTTTCCGCTGAAAGATGGCACGGTGGTTTACGTCATCCATCATTTACTATAGATCATCAAATTCTTAGTAGAAATAATCTCCCAGATGTTGGTGCGAGAAATACCGAAACTATTTGTGATTCATGTCAAAGAGAAAAAGGTCATCAATTGCCATATCCTCTTTCTACTAGTGTGTCTACTAAAGCTTTGCAACTTATTTTTCTGATGTATGGGGTCCAGCACCCCCTTCTGTTGATCGCCATTCTTATTATGTGAGTTTTATTTATGACTATAGCAAATACACTTGGATCTACCTACTCAAAAAATGTTGTGATGTATTCCAAGTCTTCCACAATTTGAACGTCAATTTGATAGTAAAATTCTTGCCATGTGATCTGATTGGGGTGGGGAATATGAGAAGCTAAATTATTTTTTCCAAAAGATAGGTATTTCTAATCATGTTTCTTGCCCCACGCTCATCAACAAAATGGCTCCGCTGAAAGAAAACATAGAAACATTGTCGAAGTAGGCTTAGCTCTCGTAGTTGCGGCCTCCATGCCATTAAAATTTTGGGACGAAACTTTTCTCACCACCGTTCACCTTATCAATATGTGGCCCAGTCACACGATTTTTCATGAAACCCCCATCGAATGTCTTCTCCATGTCACACCTGATTATACTACTCGTGTTTTCGGTTGTGCATGTTGGCCCAATCTTCATCCCCAAAACACTCGTCAACTCATGTTTCATTCTATACAATATGTCTTTCTTTGATATAATGCACAACAGAAGGGTGTCAAGTACTTGGATGTGTCCCCTGGTCATGTCTATATTTTGTGTGATGTCATTTTTTATGAAACACAATTTCCCTTTGCACATCTCCATCCAAATGTCGGTGCTCTTCTCAGAAAGGAGATTCTTCTCCTTCCTTCTCACTTGTTCACAATTGATCATGTGGGCAATGATAATTGTATTGATTCAATTACGACTAATTCTCCTAATTCTGCATCTGAGTGTGCTATTACAGGTGATCACAATGATGAAAACGGGCTCTTCCTTGGTGCAAATCCGGCAGAAAGCGGTGCACGTAGCTGCCCTGGTGGTGGTACAAAAAATTCACCACAATCTTCCTCGGGATCGCACCTGCTGATCATGGCAGGCTTGCCAGCATCGCCTTCGGGATTGTCGCCCGGTCTGGCGGCTCCGCATCCCGCGTCTGCATCTGGTTCGTCGCCCCCCCCCCCCACGCCTGTGCCTGGCTAGGGCGCTCTCGTGACACCACATGGTCGTGTTCGGCTGGGTGGCAAACTCCACCCAATCCGCCCCAATCGTCAGCTACCACGTCGCATGTTGCAACCACAGCGCCGACACGGTTTGGCACCAGGCCGCGAGTCTTTGTCACGCGGGGTCCATAACTTTCGGATGCGCTCGATTCCTCTGTGCCCATGCGTTCTGAGCCTGTCCCTGGTGCTTCCTCACCCGGATCTTCTATGGCTCCTTCACCTCACTCCGCTACTCCATTGGCCATAGAGGATCCGGCGCCCGGGGAGGATATTATAGATGATGCCTCGGGATTGTCTCCTAATTCACTGCAATCTGGATCTTCTATGGATACAACTGCTTCGACACCCCGCACATGTCTACGAGAAGGTGTTATCCAGCCTATTAATTACAAAGTTATACAACTGCATCTATAGGAGAACCACGTACACACCATGAGGCTCTTGTGGATCCCAAGTGGAAGGTAGCCATGGACGATGAATTCTAGGCTGTGCAAAAAAATCACAGCTGGCACTTGGTTCCTTCACATCAAGGTAAATATGTGATCGACTGCAAGTGGGTATTCAGGATAAAGAGAAAGTCCGATGGTACAATTAATCATTATAAAGCCAGGCTTATTGCTGAGAGCTTTAAGCAAAGGTATGACATAGACTATGAGGATACTTTCAGTCCGGTTGTTAAAGCTGCCACCATCCGTCTGGTTTTGTCCATTGCTCTATCTAGAGGTTGGAGTCTCAGACAGCTAGATGTGCAGAATGTGTTTGTTCATGGTGTTCTGGAATAGGAAGCTTATATGAAACAACCTCCTGGGTTTGGAGATAAGAATAAACCATCTCATGTGTGCAGACTTGACAAGTCTCTTTATGGATTAAAATAGGATCCGAGAGCATGGTACTCATGTTTGAGCACAAAGTTGCAACAGCTTGGTTTTGTTCCCTCAAAGTCTGACACCTCACTGTTCATCCACAATAAGTCAAACACATCCATTTTTTTGCTTATTTATGTTGATTATATAATTGTCACTAGCTCCACTAATGATGTAGTGAGAGCTCTTTTGTCTAACTTGAACTCTCAATTTGGTCTCAAAGATTTAGGTGATTTGAATTTCTTTCTGGGTATTGAGGTTCAGAAAAAACAAAGAAGGCAGTCTTCATCTTTCCCAAGAAAAATATGCAACTGATCTCTTGAGAAGAGTTGGAATGCAGGGATGTAAACCTTCACCAACACCAAACCTTCACCAACACCATTGTCTAGTTCAGAAAAACTCTCTCTCTCTTTGAAGGAGAACTTTCGAGTAAAGAAAATGGCACCAAATACATGAGATTGGTAGGTCCACTTCAACATTTGATACTTACCAGGCCAGATATCTCTTTTTCAGTCAATAAGGTTTATCAATTTCTTCATGCACCCACTACTGCTCATTGGACTGTAGCCAAATGCATTCTTAGATATGTGAAGAACACCTTGAGTGCTGGTCTCACCTTCACTAAATCCTCTTCCACTCTTGTGACTACTTCGACTGATTCTGACTGGACAGGTTGTCTAGATGACAGAAGGTCCACACGTGGGTTTGCAGTTTTCTTTTGTCCTAATTTGACCTCATGGTTTGCAAAGAAACATGCTACATTATCGAGATCAAGCACTGAGGCAGGATACAAGGCGTTGGCGATTGCGACAACAAAAATTATTTGGGTCAAGTCCTTGATCAAAGAACTTGGTCTTTATAATACTCAAACTCCGTGTCTTTGGTGCGATAATCTTGGGGCTACATACTTGGCTACTAATCTTGTTTTTCATGCAAGAACCAAGCACATGGAGATAGATTATCACATACGGTTTGTTCATTTAAAAGATCAAGTTGCTAATGGGTTTACAAAAGCCTTTTCTACACGGCCATTTGAGGAGTTCAAACATAATCTAAACTTGAGGAGCAGTTTAGATTAAGGGGGGTCTTAATCAACATGATACATGGGCCGACCAAGGGCTGCGCCAGAGGACAAGGGCTGGTTGTGCCAGGCTACACCAAGGGTGACTAGGGAGGCACTTCTAAGTAGTTGAGATATCTCTCTCTCATTCTCTCTCTCTCTCTCTTAGTTAAATGTGTATCCTATCTCTACCTCCCTATAATATCTCCCTCTCTAGTTACCTCTAGACTCTATATATCAATGCGGGCTCCTGAGGGGAGTTGAGACGCTTCATAAAAAACTTATAAGGAGGACCTGCCCAGTAAATTCCACAAGGCGATCGGGCTTGGAGGAGATGAGGTAGGTTGGGTAGACCTCTTGCGTGGCATTGTCACTTGCAAGGTGCTTGATAAGGACTGTGTTCTCCGCTCATCCCTCTTCCCAAACTTGAAGTCGACATGCCCTTGAAGGAGAACCAGGATTAAATCCGGGATGTCACCTACTGTAGTGGACTCTTTAAGTTCATTGAGATGGAGCATTTTTGCAGACCAGATTTTGTTTTTGGTGATAATAAGGTTTTGAAAACGATGAAGGATTTTGACAGCAATGATATCATACATTATTTGGAGCTCATCAATCATGTTCTAGTGAAGGAGGAACCTGTTATTGTCCCTAATGGTTGGAAGATCCAGACATGTTATAGGTCTGCTTCACGGGACTAATGGCGCAGGGCCCATGCCGTTCATGTTGATGACATCTCCATGGATGACCCAATGTGTTCTATGTGTGCTGAAAGGATGACATTGAGGAACCTGACAACATATTACCGACCTTTGGCATTCATAATGGCAATGTTGTCTACCTGATTTCCAAGCTGAAACTTGAAGATGACAATTTATGGGATGTTGGTGTTGATCTTGGAAAGAGGATGGTGAAACAAATTCAACCATATACTGTTGCAGAAGATGGCTATGCCCTACTAGCCTTACTTCCCTTTACAGTCTCCCATTACTGAATATAACTCCAGGTATTTATTGAGCACGTCACATTAGAATGTTCTTTTGTGCATCTCTCTCATGAATAATGCTTCTTGCTACTAGGTTTTTATTATCAACTTAATTCCCTAGTAACAACTAACAAGTACTCCCTCCTTAAGGAAATATAAGACGTTTTAGATCACTAGTTTAGTGACCTAAAACGTCTTATATTTCCTTACAGGCGAAATATTGCCTTTAACATTAATCCACCAACGAGCATTTATACGTTATTTGGGACGTGGCTCAATGGTGTAGACGTAACTATAGCGAATCATATCCGGATTGGTATAAGTATTTTATTTTGGGCTATATGGAACAATAGAAATGATATGATCTTTAATGGCAATAACTTCAATAATTTTTTGCAGGTTATATACAAGGCCACGTCTTGGATCTGTACGTGGTCGTTACCCACTCATGCGGACTCCAAGGAACTTATGGCTATTGTGTGCAACCGGTGGGAGACGGTCGCTGAAAGTGTGTTATATCGACTAGAGGGGGTGAATATACGATTTTTACAAATTCATCACTAAGGAATTCCAACTTGAGGAATTTGAAATGTGATGAACTACTAGCAGCAGAATAAGTACTCAAGTGCATGAGAAACATAGCAATAGCATAGTCATCATGATGAAATAAATCATGCACAGATTACAGGTAGCATGATACACGATAAGCAGGTGAAGAACAAGGTGAATGAAGAATTTGAGATGAGGAAATTGAGAAAGTCGTCAGTCAAATTCTTCAAACAGTAATGATCAATTTCATCAACAGGTACACGAGGAAATAGAAGGGTTGAGGAAATGGAACCAGGTAGCTTGGTGAAGACAACGATTTGATGACCTAGTTCCAACTGCTATGACAGTCGTACATACGGTTTGGAGTGGCCTGGTATTTAAACCAAAGGACATACAGTCCCAGGACACACAGTCCTTACCGTATTCTCCTTGAGCTATGGTCACACAGTCCTCGCTCAACACTCGTGGTAAGTCTTCAGGGGTAGACTTCCAAAACCCTCACAAACTGGTCACCCGGCCATCCACAATTTACTGTTGGATGCTCTAGACCATGACACGCTAAATGTCTAGAAGATACACAATCTTCAAAGGTAACAAGCATCGGTTCCACACAGAAACAATCTCTTCAGTGATGCTCAATCACTTTGGGTTTGGTGGTTTGGTTTTGGGGTTTTTCCTCACTGATGATTTTCTCTCAAAGTCCTTGGAGGATGGGTTGCTCTCAAATGACAAGTGTTAGTTCTCTCTCAGAGCAGCCAACCAACTAGTGCTTGTGGGGGGCGTCTATTTATAGCCAGGTGCAACCTGACCTGATAAGACATAAATGCCCCCAATGATATGACCGTTATGTGGATAGGATGATTGGGGACAGCTGGCACTAAGCACAATAATGGTCGGACTTTGAACTGTCAAATTCCTCACGGCTTATCATGTTCCTCACTCTAGGCAATTCGCACTCGCGAAATCCTAACTCCTGAGTTGGACCAATTTCCTCAGAGACCAGAAGAACTTAGTCTCTGTCACTGAAGAACTTGACTTAACTGTAAGATATTTCCAAAGGCTTCACTCGAAGGATTGGGTAGGTTGAGGCTTTTGAGTTGAGCATCAGTTGGAAATTTTCCTTAGTATTACCTTGGCTCCCCTTAACAATACGGTGTTTCCTATGACTCAAAGAAAGGAAATAAAACTACAAAAACAAAAGTCTTCACGCTTCATAGTCCTCGTTAATATTTTCATGGTCACACCGAATTCTTCAGCTTCAAAGTCTTCGGGGAATACCAAAGTCTTCAGCTGAAGACATTCATTTTTAGGGGTCGATAATCTCTGAATATATCAAACTCCTCATCGACTTATAGAACATGTGTATAGTCACGAACACATTAGTCCCTTAACCTCTAAGCCTTCAATACACCAAAATCACTAACGGGCACTAAATGCACTAACAGTCTCATGGGCTATCTTCAGCTGATTTGGACGGAGCTAATAATAGGCTAGGTGTATAGGCATCATAGCCTACTTTTGGTTTTGCCGGCTGTGGGAATTTTTATTTAATTTACCATTTGTTTTTATGCTCAGTTCATGAGTACTTTATGGATCTAAGACTTTGTTCTTTAACAATTTTAATAATATGGCTGCATGCATCGATTGATGTAGAGGCCGGGGACGGTGTTCCTCCTTTTAAAAAAATGTCTCCAAGGTATATGAACACCTGATTTGGGATACAATCAGAGCATATCCTCTTTTCATCCAACTCAATGGAAGAGCTCTCATTCTCTCCATTGAAGAGTTTGTCGAAGTACTCTTGCCACCTATTCTTAATCACCCCGTCCCCTTCACCAGAAATCGATTTGCTCCATCTTAACACATTTGACTTGGTTGACATCCCTCATCTAGTCATCTTCCTTGTCGATTTTCTCTTGGAAGAAAAAAAATTCACTAAAAGAAAAACACATTTGTGGAATAGCGCATGCAGTTCATCTGACTACACTATTTGTTGCATGCAAACACCTTAAAATATAGCTACACTCTTTTTAGAACTCCCACGGGACTCCAGTTTTACTGTGCATTCAAACACGGCCTGGACCATTCTTTTGAATTATTGTGCTAAATATATTGTGTTGTTGCTGCCGAAACCCTTGTTTTCAACTACATTGACCTTTTGAGTTTCGTTAATGGTTTTCATGATATTACATGTTGTTTTCCACTTACAATAGAGATAAACTACTCCGAGAATAGCCCAATAATGCAACTGTAAGTCACATGCTTCCTTCCTCGTTTGGAAGAATTTCTACCACCTATTTTTTTATTTTTTCTGTACATAGATCCATGGTGATTCCTTTGTACCTGATATGGATTACGATCCATTGTAAGTTCTCTGTTTGGACAACTTCTTGACAATGATAGGAAAAAAATTGATTCAATCACATATTTTCTTGTTCACCAATACTTTTTGTGCCTGATAACATTTGCTTAAGGTCATGTGCTGGGAAAACCACATCTGCACCCAATGGAACATGCAATTTAGGGGAAAGCAATCATGTATGCTTGTATTGATCTGTTGTTTTACATGTGTCCATCTTGCCATCACAATTCACTTATATGAAATTGTTCTTGTACAACCACTAAGTTTGGATGAATATGCTAATATAGTGCTGCTGACCATTATACTACAGTCCCGGCATCCCATTTTCACCTCATCAGGATCCGGATCAGGTAAAACATTGACAATTCGTGTTCCATAGTGTTGTTACTTTTATAAATTTTAGGATATTTCTTTACAGGTTGGTTGAAGTTTCATATGTATATTGTAAAAGCTTTGCTCCTAGTTGTGAGCCCTCACATTTTGTAGAACTGTATGTACGAATGTTATGCAAAATGCGGCAACTCGGGATTACTTTAATTTTCTTGTCTGGAATGGTGGCTTTCATTACTAGTCATATTTGGAAAACTAAATTTTCTCTTTAGCATCATTATCCCCAGGGATATAACTGAAGTCACAAAAATGTTTGCAACAACGATATCCTACTGTTAAAGAGGAACCGTCAAATGAACAAAGAATTATGTAGGAATGTAAAAAAGTATTCAACTTAGACACAACAGGGAGCTAAGGTTCATTTCAGCGTCTCTCAAAAGGGAAAATATAAATTTGAGGAGGATCTAAAAAATTGCAACGGCAGTAAAATCATTTATGGTAGTAGTAAAGTTGTGCAGGTCCTCTTTAGAGACAATAGACGATGGCTCCCCCTCCCTTCCCTCCCTCCTCCCCCCCTCTCTCCCCCCATGCAACTATGCTTCCCCTTCTCCGTCCTGGATAGCTCCCTCCCTCCTCCCCCTTGCTGGTGCGGGTGGTGTGTGGGGCGGCCATGGCTCGAACTCTCTGCAGGGTGGTCCCGCTGCCTCTCGTACCCTCTCTGGGAACCGGTTCTGGTCCATGTACAATGACGAGGGCGCCTCTGACTCTGACTCCAATCTTGCCACTGGTGCAGTGGTGCAATCTGTGGTGGGGAAGGCAAGGCACCATGCCAAGAAGTTAGCCCTGGGCCGCAAGGGCCGGTCGGTGGCCATCCCGTCGGATGGGCATGGTTGGTCTCAGGTGGCTCGTCGAAGTCGTAGATTTGGCAAGTTTCTGGCTCCGTCTCTGGCTCGCGGTGTCCTTGGGGTGGCACCTAGCACAGGCGTAGGCGCGGCCGCAATCTCCCTTCGCCTCTCTCCTTCGCCATCGTGCTATTCTAGTTCTTCGTCACCTCGCTCCTCTCTGATGCGTCATCGGCAGTGGCAGCTCGGTGCAGATCGGGTTTTGGGGAGACGACGGCTCTGCGAACCCTAGATCTGGTTCCCTTCTCTGCGGCTTGTGGACCGGCGGTTCGTCTGGACCTTGGGCCGCCCTCGGTTGGGCCGCCTGTGCCCCCCCCCCCATCTCTCTCTTCTTATTCTGTGTTCCTTCCTCTCCTTTCCTTGGGCCCTGGGCTGCTCGTTCCTTTACCCTCCCAACCCCAACCCCTAGCCTGTTTGGCCCACTCGCCCGCCTCGGGCACGGCCTGCTCAGGATATTTATGGGTGCGCAAGGGCTCCCTTCCCCCATTTCTAGGGTTTTTGGCCTCCTCTGCTAACCTGTGTCGGTGCTGCGCTCCCATCTGCTTCTTCTAGAGAGCTAGTCCACCTTCCCTCTCCATCTCCTTCGTGGAGATCCTCTCCATGGATAAGTCTAGGGGCTCCTCTAGTGAAGTTGTCTCTGGGAGCAAGCGTTGCTGTAAAATCGAAAGTAGGTCTAGAGGGGGTGATTAGACTACTTGACCAAATAAAAATTTGGCTTTTTCCCAATTTTAGTTCTTGGCAAGTTTTATCATTCATAGCATATCAAGTAACACCCTACACATGCATGTCTAAGAGTGTAGCAGTGGAAAGTAAAGACAATACACATGTAAGTAAAGAGAGGGTTAGGAAAGCAAACACGAGTGATGACACGATGATTTTTCCCTTGGTTCCGATAGGTGGTGCTATCGTACGTCCACGTTCATGGAGTCTTCAACCCACGGAGGGTTACAGTCGCGAGAGTCCACGGAGGGCTCTACACACGGAGGGTTCCACGAAGAAGCAACCTTGACTATTCCATGCGGCTTCCATCCATGAAGGACTAGCCTCACTATGGGTAGATCTTCACGAAGTAGGCTATCTCCTAGCCCTTACAAACTTCTTGGTTCACTCCACAACATGAAGTAAGAGGCTCCCAAGCGACACCTAACCAATCTAGGAGGCACCACCCTCCAAAAGGTAATAGGCTCGGTAATGAAGATGAACTCCTTGCTCTTGTGCTTCAAGATGATAGACTCCTCAACACACAATCACTCTCACAGATTTGGATTGGTAGAAGAGATGGGATTGGTGGAAAGCAACTTGGGGAGGCTAGAAATCAAGATCCATATGGTTGGAGTGGAAGATCTTGACCTCAATACAAGGTTAGGTGGTTCTCTCTCAGAAAACTAAGTAGGATGGGTATGGAATAGTTCTGAGTGCTTCTCTTTCGAGTGGGTGGTGGTGAAGGGGTATATATAGGCATCCCCAAAAATCCAACCATTAGACACAATAAGTCAGACTCGGTGACACCGATGTGTAAATCTTAGTGGTACCGAAGTGACCAAAAGTGGCAACTTTTGAATCTCAGAGGGACCGATATACAATTCTCGGTTGCACCGACAAGGTGACCAATGGTCAGATTTACCAATCTCGATGACGCCAATTCACCATTCTCGGTTGGACCAAAAATGAGAACTTGTGTAACAAAATCTTGGCAACCCAACTCAATGGCACCGAGTGCAGTGTCGGCTGCACCAAAGTGTTAGGGTTTGGCTGAGTCTATCTAGGGTTTAGAATCAGTGGCACCGGGATAGGAATGTTGGTTGCACCGATTTTGCATATTTGGCTTAGGACAAACTTTGGTGGGAGAGTTTGTGGATGTTTTGGAGACTATCACTTGTGCACGTTTGAGCATATTGTTCACCATCAAAACATACCCCCCTTTTATTAGTATTGGCTTTCCTATGGACTCAAAGTGATTTCTCACAAATGTAAAATGTAGAGTCCTCTTTCTTGAAGCTTGGCCAACCTATTTCCTTGAATCTTGGGGTAATTCCACAATCCTTTTGCCATTCCTATCATTGAACTTGTCCTGAAATATACTTGGTGTAAACATTAGTTCAATGACTTATATGTTGTTATTAATTGCCAAAACCACCAAGGGAGCAAATGTGCTTTCAATCTCCCCCTTTTTGGTAATTGATGATTACATATAGATCAAAGCTTCGACAAAGATATAATCATGGAATATAATCGTCACTTTGAGAAGTATGTGATAGGAAAGAGCTCCCCCTAAATTTGTGCATTATTTTTAAATTTGCGTTTGAATGCAAATGCACAATCGATTAGGTACATGGGTCACTTCTTACATGTCACATACCACTTGGTGGTGTGCGAGAGTAATTGGAATGAATATCATAGCACAACACAATCAACCAAAGATGAAGGATCATCACATAAGCATTAAGATGATAGGAAATAGTAGCATCATACGTTAAGGCGTATGATCAAACATCATCAAGCGTGTATCACAAGCAAAACAAACGAGTATCACGGCAACCAAAAGTAATTGTTTTGTGAAAAAGCAGCAAACACCAAACGCTCTCTCACTCGAAGCCTAAAGATCTATATACACTTCTCCCCCTTTGGCAACAAGTTACCAAAAATTTCAAAGGCATATAACTAATCGTTCTTGGGCTGATCTCCTCCAGTTGTTGATGAAGGAGTCGAGATAACGGCATCGGCAAAGATCTCTGTAGATATCATGGATGAAGCTGGAGTAGTCACAGGAGGAACTGGAGCTGATGGAGCAGGAGCTGTGTTGACAGTAACTGGAGCTGATGAAGAGGGCCTCAAGTCTGGTGCAGGCACTGTGGTTGATCTAGTCTGAGTGGTGAACTGTGTGCCTGGATTGACAGGTGATTCATCCTCATCATCATCATCATCATCTGAAGTAGAAGAGACCCGAGGAATGTGCACGGAGTCAACTTCCTTCTAAAGCTCTATAACTGTCTTCGACAACTTGTCCACCTTATCACCAAGAACCTTGATTCTTGTCTCAAAGATCCTCACTAGACTGTTCTGGTTGTCCAGAATCCCCTTGATATCCTTCTGTATGCCCTAGACGGCTGAGATCAGAAGATCCATTTGCTCGTTCCTGGATCTGGGGGCTTGAGCACTAGCAGCTTGAACAGCTTTTGCTTCTGCCTGTGTTGTAGCAGATGTAGGATGATTTGGGTCCATCACCACGACATTATCCTCAAGATCTGGCTGTAGGGGTAGATCTAGACGATCTAGAGCAAAAATGTGCTTCTCCAACTGAGAGTTGATAAGCAACTGGATGTAGGGTGCATAATAGCAAGAGCACTTTTGATCAGCAACAACCCTCTTGATTGTCTCACCAATCAAATCCATGACTCTAATCCTGGTGTTCCTGTCAAGGTGGATCAGCATGTTAATGGAGTAGCCTCGGATCATCTTGTCATCTCCTGACTTGGGCATCAAGGTGTGCCTCAAAATGGTGTTCATTGTACGGAGGCCTGCTTGCAGATAATAGATGGATCCTAGCTTGTGTGATTGCACCTTGTCAGCACGGATAGGAGTATACATATCTTTCATGGCATTGTGACTTGCCTTGGGTTCTAAGTATACATCCAGATCACCTTCCTGGGCTTCTGGAACCTCTAGAAGTGCAGCCCACTCCTCAATAGTGGATTCATACCTTGCACCTTCAGTCATCCATCCAATTCTACCATCTCCATATAAATGTGCAGTGGAGTAGAATTGCATGATCATCTCGTCATTCCATGTAGTAAGCTCTCCGCCAATGAACTTATCCATACCAATGCAATGGAAGTTATCTTGGACACTTGGGAAGTAGTCCACATTATCCTTAATGAACTTCCAATCGACATATCTCATGTCGCTAATAGGTGGGCTCTTTTCAAGCAACACTGTCTCATAAAAATCGTGTTGCTCTCTTGTGTAGAACCTATAGTCAACATCAGTTTTCCTCCTCTGAGCATAAGGATCTATGGCTCTGCAGGCTCTCAATCTTGAGTCTTTCCTCTTCTTCATGTCCTCAGCAACTAAGTGGTTGGCATCATGCACTAGAAGATGTGGTCTGAGCTTCATCAAAGTAGTCAAGTCATCATCATCTTCAGTTCTGGAGGTAGTCCCCTTGTTCTTCTCAGAAGCTGGAATGTCTCTAGTAGTCCTCTTGGACTTCTGTGCAGCAGCTTTCTTGGAAGAAGGCTTGGTGCTCTTGGAAGTTACAGTCTTTGACATAGCATCAGCCATCAGCTTCTTGGCTTTCTTCTTGGGAGGGGCTTTCTCAACATGTTCTTCCTCCTCTTCCTCAGCAGCAGCACCAGCAGCCTCCTATGGGTCTTCATACATAGAGGTAGGCCTGCCAATCACATGGACAATCCTTTTCTTGGACTTCTTATCCCCTGCCTTCTTAGTCATAGCCTTCCTTGGGGGATCAATAGAAATAGTGGCCCTGGCACTCTCATGTGCCTTGATAGTCTCTGAGCTGGCATAGATCTTGCTGACAACTCTTCTAGATGAAGTAGCTTCACTTGCTAACTTCTTGGCAACCTTTTCTTACTTCTTGGAAAGAATCTCCTCAGGAATGAAATCTGAATCTTCTTCATTAGATTTGAGCATCTTCCTGGTCCTGGTGGCAGCCTTGGGCAACCCATGAGAGCTGGGGGTGCCTGGATCTAAAAAGAACTGGCTTCTGGGCTTGTGCCAGAACTCATGTCAACTCCCTGCTCTGCCAGATTATGACTGTCCTCTGAGCCTGACATACTGACCCTATGAGTAGAGTATAGGAGAGCAGAAGTAGATGAGTCATCACAAAATGAGGCTGGTTTTTGAAATTTGAACAATGAATTTTCAAGATTTTTGCATTTTGTAAAATAAATATCAGTACAACCAAAACAGATTTTTCGTGGGGCCGAGACTAACTGACTCTCTAACCGAACCTTGGAACCCTTTTAGGTTGGACCGAAAAGAGCAACTCGGATCCATCGAGTCATTTTTCAGCCACACAGAAAAGCACATCGGTGAGACCGATATGTCAGTTTTGGTTCCACCGAGATTTATCAGGCGGATGGCAAAACCCTAGAAAATTCGTCATTCGCAAGATTTTGGAGTTTTGAGTGGATAGGAATACGTGCAAAGGGTGTATCAAAGATAAACATGAATCTAATGCGCAAGAATCGGATGAGGAGCTGTAGTGACCCGACCTGAAAGGTCGAATCTCCGGTGTTTTCGTACCATCCCAAGATCATGCTGGTACACACACGGTACATCAATGTATATATCAAAGGGAAATCACACAGCATTATATTAATCGAAATCTCATATCGAGTCCTTTATTACAATAAAGATTACAATAAAGTGGCTGAAGGCCAACTCATGAGAATGTCTAAATCTTGCGGAAGCGTCGAAGGTAGATGAGTCCATCTGACTCCAAGGGCATCTCACCGAGCGTAGAACGTGTCCTCACTCCTGGTCAGAAAAGTACTCTGCAACATGATACGTTGCAGCCGTGTAGGTCAGCATATGGAATATGCCGGCAAAGCCACAAGAGAGGGGTGAAAAGATAATCATCTAGTCTATATGCTTATATGGCAGGTGGGGTGGTATGTTTTTGCGTAAAGCCAATTTTTTCCTACATCAAGAGAGGGCTAAGCAAAAATATTACTAAGTTGGTTGATTAATGAGATGGTTCCACCAACCAATTCTCATACCCAAGTCATTAATACCCACATCATCATATTAATTGTGTTGAGAGTTTCGGAAGTTTCAGTTCCTTTGGCTCAAGTCATCCATGATCGTGGACACGACTAATTGATTAGGTTTGAGTACTCTGCAGAGCTTTGCACACGTTCCCCACAAGATTTGGTCGCCTCCGTTTGATTTCTCGCACTTCATGGTGTTTGAGAAACGGATGACCAAAACATGGTCTTCCAAAGGGTTTCCCTGCGACTCTGTCGGTGCCCATCCTTTCCTACCGTTCTTCTACATCTCGTAGCACCGCCTGTCCAGGGTCACCACGATATCCAACCAAGCCAGAGCCCATAATGACTTGTGGCTGTGCAGGTAAGCCTTGGGTCTTGAAGCATCCATCCATCTCTTTGTGCCTGGGTGGATCTTTCCGCATGAATACTGGCCATCTCCAGCAACACCTAGGCAAATCCACTGGTTTCTCCAGGGTGCCGTTCAACCATCATCCACCCAGAGGTATGTTGAAAACTCGGAGTCTTGAAGTCTTGATCATTATGTAGGTCTTGAAATTTTTAACTCTCTCAACTCTCATGAATCACACAACCAACCCCGTCTACTAATAGCATAGCAAAAAGTAAAACAACGTTTCCCAAGGCCAATGTGTCAAAGGTTGAGAGGGGGTACCTACCACATGATACTACAACCGTAACCAAGTTTCCAATTACCTACTTTTTATGCAATTGGGGGGGATGGTAGAACTAATGCAATAAAAACATGGGTAAAGATGATCAAAGTGACTTGCCTGATTGATGATCTTCGTACGTGAGTAACTCTAAGTAACAAGCCTCGCACTCCGGATAATCTAACGAAGCAAACAAGAGCACTCAATAAACATATAACAAAAATAATGTAACTCACAAACATCAACAATGAAATAGTAAACCATCAAGACAAACAATGCATAAAAATCACAAGCAAGAAAACACACAAAGTTTTGTTTTCTAAAAGATGATTGATAAAACACTACTAACATAATGAAACCTATTTGTAATAACAGAACAATAGTTGACAGCAAGAAAACAATAAAATATTTTATTAATAACAGAATTGAATTCATTAAAGTTTGTTGGGAAAAACTTTAGTAAAGTTTTTTTTTAGTTTTGATAAACACTATATGAATCAACTATAGCTTTACTAACAAAAGAGCAAAACCTAATTTATTATTTATTAACAAAACATGTTCTTAACAGAAAAGAATGTACAAATAAACTTGTCTTAGAAAATAGAATTAAATTATATAAAACTTTGCTGAAAGAAAAACTATTACTAACTAGTTGTTTTAATCAAATTAAACCTATTTGAAAAGAAGTTGTGATTCCTATATTAACAAAGAAATACACTAAACAATTTTATATTTTTATTAACAGTAAGTAAAACACTAAATGTTCAAGCAACAGAACCTACTAAAACAAAATAAAACTAAATCTAATTGAAACTAACTAAAACTAAGCAAATAAAATTATACTATAATACTAGGCAGATTCTGTTTATAGCTAGAACACTAATCAAAATCATTCTACAAATCCTCAAACTAAGCAATCTGCTAGTGCTAACTAATACCAAGCAGTAGCAAAAATATTCATATCAAAATCTATTTTTAAACTCTAGTTATTCAGATTTGAATGATTTGAGCAAATTTGATTCAATTCAAATTTTAGAGTTCAATTTGAAAATCTAAGACTACAGGGTGAAACTACATGACAAATGTGATCTTATTCAAAAAGAATCAACTCAAAACATTAAATAGTTTAAAAGATATAAGCAAAACAAATTTAGAAAACAATCTGTTAACTAAAACTAAATAGAAAAAGAAAAAAAAACTACCGACCGGTCAGTGCTACGTGGCAAGATCCTATTGGCGGAGAGGGCGAGCGCTGAGTGATTTCGGGCGGTCGACCGAACAGAAAAGAAAACGGTTCGCGGAGTTAATATGTTATAATCTGGATCGTCAGATCCAGATCGAACGGATGAGGTGCTCACCGTGAGGTGGGTCGCCGGCGAGGGCTTCTCCGGCGAGGCCGAGGCGACGTGGTCGTCGGGGCGCGTCTCCGGTGGTCTTCCGCGGCAATTGAGTGGTCCAAACAACGGCGGCGAACGGCGGGCGTCGAGTGGTGGGGTCGGAGGGGCGAGGGGACGTCCGAGGCGACAGGCACGAGTGAAGAGAGCTTCGGTGGTCGGAGCAGCTCCGGCGAGGTGTTTGGGCAGCGTCTCGGCGAGGAGAGAGGGCATTCGGGGGGGAATGGAGAGAGGAGTGGCAGGGGTTACTTATAGGGTGCTCGGGTGGGTGCGGGGAGGAGAGAGGAGGGAGATCCGGGCGAGGGAATCTCGGCGACGGCGGCGCGCGCGCGAGGAAGAGGGCGACCGCGCGGTGCGAACGGTCGGTCGGGTGGGTCCAGATGTCAGAGAGAGAGGGAGCGGCAAAGGCGCGTCGGTCGACCGGCTCGTAGTTAATTCGCGAATAAATGCTCGTGGGCCGGCCCGTTTAAATGCAAATCCGTTACTCTTTTTAATATTCAAAGCAGTAAAAACCTCTTTAAAAGCATTCAACACATTTTTAAATATAGGAGTATTATATATCAAAATTAACAGAATAATAAATGCCATTTATTGAACATTTGTATTCTGTCATTTGAATAATTTGAAAAAAATAATATTTTCAGAAATGGCCTATTTGCTTTTAAATCCTTTTGCAAATATTTTCAAAACAACCCCTGGTTTTTTTTGTTCAAATAAAACACCAATTAGGTCCTGGTGTGGAGTGTCATGTTCCTCCTCTCTTATTTGAACTTTTTACCAATAATTTCAATTAGGTGAAAGAAGCACATTGAAAGTAGAAAGGGCTTTCGGAAATTTAGAAGGAGCATTTCAACTATTTCATATATTCAAGCAATGATGATGATGATGCATAGCTATATTTCATAACATTCCAAAATGGAATTTTGGGATGTTACAAGAGCGCAATAGAGATCAAATCCGTACCCTAGCTTGGCGCGCATCCTCTACGGCGGTGACGAGGGAGTGGATTTCGTCGGCGATGGCGATTCCCAGCGGAGGAGGAGCGCAGGGAGATAAGGGCAACGACCGAGGGTCTCGTGGCTGGTAGCTTAGGGTTCTAAGGCACAACGAATGAGATTGAGGGGTCCACAACTTATATACCCACCACTGTTGGTGACACCGAGTCTAATTTTTTGGTGTCACCGAGTGCCTCAACTGTCAGCTGACAGGGACACTCGGTGTAACCGAGAAAATGGAATCGGTGTTACCGATATTGAAAACCAGATCAACCCTAGGCGTTCGGTGAGATCGAGATTTTGTGGTTGGTTCCACCGAGATGCACTTGGGAGGTTTTAATGGTCAGTCCTTGTTGATATAGACCTCCGAGTGCTCCACACACAAAGGGATCAAAAAGCACCTGTTCAAATTTTGTGATGCAGCATGAATAGAGTATGAGGTGAGAAAGCATAGATAGCTAAATAAGTGGTCCTAGGCATTCTTGTATATCCAATTGGCAAAAGATAAATCAAAAGCCAAATAGCAACAATTGGATATCCTCAAATAAGAAAATAAATGCAGACCAACATGCTCACACAATAAGATGTCAGATGAAATCATGGCAAACATGCACAAACACTCTAGCATCTAACAAGCACTTGGTCGATGACGAAGTCATCTATATATGAGTATTTGACTTAGGAGCCAAGTAAGAGTAATTGATCATAGGTCATACTCATTGTTTAAGCACAAGTGGGTTTACCACTTTTACATAAAGCATTTAATGTTGTCACATACTAAGAGATGCTTTGACTCAAGTCTTAGAGTAAATCTCCCCCTTGATGTGACATCCCCCATAAGAGGGATAACTAACCTTGGGTTTTGTCGATGAAGACTTCATGTTGGTGAGGTAGTGGTGGATGCTCAAGGTTGATGAAGATCACCAAGAGTTGAGAGCATCCTTGTTGTTTCCTTACTCTTCTCATCTACATGGGTTAGTCCTAACACACAAGAGACAAACACAAGGATATCTATGGACATGGAGTGCAAAGCAGGTGTAATGATGTCCATTGATTTGTTGATTACCTTGTCCCTTGCTTAACTTTGAGGGAATGTGTGACTCCTTGATCTATTGCATAGGGTTGATGTTAATTGCAAATAGATCTTGCCAATAATGAATATAAGTGAATTTCATTGGCGGAGTCACCCCTCAAGAACACTCTAGTTCTTCTTCTTGGGAATCCACATCAAGTTGACGGGGATCCTTGGTGTTGAAGTAGCACTTGTAGAAGTTGAGCTTGTAGTAGCCTTGGGAACCCACTACACCAAAGCTTGGGGTTCATCTTCATAAGAGTCAAAGTCCTCTTGGAGCTTGTTGTTGCCCTTGTGCTTGGTATCTTCTGGTGGAAGGTCATCTTGAGTGTTTGTCCCCTTGGGAAGAGTATTTTCATACTTCTCCTTTTGAGGAACAAACTTGGGATTGGGATATTGACCTTCTTCCCATTCAACTCCATTAGCGTTGAAGTAGTCAACACCGTGATTCTTCTCGTATCCTCCATGCTTGCGTACAATCTCATCAAATTGTTTGTACCCTTCAAGACTTTTGTATATACCTTTATCTATAATTACTTTCAATAAAGCATTTTCTTGCTCAAGTGTAACTTGGCTAAGAGAATCATCATTAGTGGAATCAATAGAATTACTACGAGCAACATCATTGGGTTTAGCATTTTTATTGTTGCTACTAGATGAAGAACCTTTCTTTCCTTTGTTACTAGTTTGCTTAGATTTGACTTGTGGCATGAATGTAGACAAGAGTAGTCGTTTGGCAACATAAAATGAAGTCTTCTTTCGGAGATCGTCATTGATAGATTTAAGAAATTCATGCTCTTGCTCCAAATTGAGCTTCTCAAAGCGTAGCTTCTCATGAGTTCTTACAAGCTCTCTATGATCTTCAAGACTAGATTCATGAGCTAACTTAAGAGTGTTGAGTTCTTTAGTTAGTTCTTCTATTTTCATCTTATCATCGTCAATTGACTTATCTTGACTAGCATGAGAATTATCAAGTTCATTAACATCGCTAGTTTTATCACATAGCAAGTCATCATCGTAAAGCAAATCATCTTCATCACTATCAAAATCAAGATATTAGGGGTGTGATACCTTGGGGACTTTAGCCATGAACCAACTTCCACCTCCTTCATTTGGTGGTGAATAAAATAGGTCATAGGAGTTGCTTGTCACTAGTGCAATTCCGGCAACACCATCATCTTGACTATAGTCAGAGTTGGAGTGATAGCTTCTCTCGGAGTGATTGTCGGAGTCGGAGCCGGAAATCCATTCACCGACATGAGCTTGATGCTTTCTTCTTGAGTATCTCTTGGTGTGCTTACCCTTCTTCTCCGAGTCCCTACTTCTACTTGAGGGTCTTCGTTCATAACGATCATCTCTACTCCTTCTCTCTCTTCGAGGTGATTCGTCTCTTGAGCTTCGTCTTCTTGGTGACTCTTATTTACGTTTGTAGGGAGCCGAGCACTCATTGGAGTAGTGTCCAGGCTTCCCACAGTTGTAGCAGTTTCGGTCACAACTTGACAAACGCTTCTCTTCATATCTTGAGTTGGAGCTGCGATCTTTGCTTCTATTCTTATAGAACTTGTTGAATTTCTTGACCATGAGGCTTATCTCTTCATTTGTGACAAGGTTGTCGCTTGAGGTAGTGGGGGCATCACTTGTGGCTTTGTAAGCATCGCTAGACTTGTGATGAAGGTCTTCCTTGTCTTTGAGTGTCATCTGATGAGCAACAATTCTACCAATCACTTCCGTTGGTTTCAGATCTTTGTAGTTGGGCACCATTTGGATCAATGTGCACACGGTGTCATATCTCTCATCCAAAGCTCGAAGTATCTTCTTGATGATGAACTTGTCAGTCATTTCTTTGCTTCCTAAGCCGGCACTCTCATTTGTGATGAGAGCTAGCCTCGAGTACATTTCAGCGACTCCTTCATCATCCTTCATCTTGAACTTGTCAAGTTGACCTTGAAGAACATCTAACTTGGATTCTATCACGGACTCAGTTCCTTCATGCATATCAGCCAAAGTATCCCAAATATCTTTTGTCTGTTCAAGACGGCTAATTTTGTTGAACTCTTCAGGACATAGGCAATTGAAGAGAATGTCACATGCTTGAGCATTGAGTTGCAACATCTTCAATTCATCCGCAGATGCTTCACGATATGGTTCCGTTCCATCCGCAAAGAATTCACTTTGCAAGCCAACACGAACAACAGCCCAAACGGAAGGATTCTGACCAAGCAAATGCATTTTCATTTTATGCTTCCAACTACCAGAGTTAGTGCCATCAAAGTACGGACCTCTATAGTGGTAATTTCCCTCACTAGATGCCATACTTCTCCTAGGTTGTGAAACCAATGCAATGGAGACCAAAGCTCTGATACCACTTGTAGGATCGAAAGTAGGTCTACAGGGGGGTGATTAGACTACTTGACCAAATAAAAGTTTTGCCTTTCCCCAATTTTAGTTCTTGGCAAGTTTTAGCATTCATAGTATATCAAGTAACACCCTACACATGCATGTCTAAGAGTGTAGCAGCGGAAAGTAAAGACATTACACATGTAAGTAAAGAGAGGGTTAGGAAAGCAAACACAAGTGATGGCACGATGATTTTTCTCGTGGTTCTGATAGGTGGTGCTATTTTATGTCCATGTTCATGGAGTCTTCAACCCACGGAGGGTAACAATCGCGAGAGTCCACGGAGGGCTCTACCCACGGAGGGTTCCACGAAGAAGAAACCTTGACTATTCCATGCAGCTTCCGTCCACGAAGGACTAGCCTCACTATGGGTATATCTTCACAAAGTAGGCGATCTCCTAGCCCTTACAAACTTCTTGGTTCACTCCACAACACGAAGTAGGAGGCTCCCAAGCGACACCTAACCAATCTAGGAGGCACCACCCTCCAAAAGGTAATAGGCTCGGTAAGGATGATGAACTCCTTGCTCTTGTGCTTCAAGATGGTAGAATCCTCAACACACAATCACTCTCTCACAGATTGGCTTTCCTATGGACTCAAAGTGATTTCTCACAAATGTAAAATGTAGAGTCCTCTTGCTTGAAGCTTGGCCAACCTATTTCCTTGAATCTTGGGGTAATTCCACAATCCTTTTGCCATCCCTATCATTGAACTTGTCCTAAAATATACTTGGTGGAAACATTAGTTCAATGACTTATATGTTGTTATTAATTGCCAAAACCACCGAGGGAGCAAATGTGCTTTCAGTCGCCGTGATGACTCGTCGGTGGAGGGCATGGATCTGGAGTATGAGGCCTCCCTCCACTCCAGACTCGAGGTCGATCAGGCGGCTCGTGAGCAGGTGGGTCGTGATCGTGAGGTCTGGCCTGCCAGTCCGGATTGGCTCTAGTGGGAGGAGAGGGCGCAGTTTTGGGTGGTTCTTGGTCTGGGGCGACCGGATCTGGGGATGGGGTGGCTCCATTGGTGGATCCTTGGGAGCTGGCGGTGGCTGGTGGTGACGCGGGCTCGACTTCGTCCAACCCCCGTCCTCCTCCTCCCTCGGTCCTGGTGCCCCCCCCCCCCCCTCGCCAACCAGTCCGTGCACCTGGATCTGCTCTGGCGGTCACTTCCCTCAGCGCAACAATTTCACCCCCCCCCTCCTCAGCAATCCAAAGCTCGCCATTTCCCCGCACCTGCCCCTGGCACCTCCTCTTTTGGCCTTGGTGATGGCATCCTTCCTCCCCCCCCCCGCCTCCTCCACCACGTCACTCCTCGTCCATGCCCAACCCTCCCTCCATGCTTACTTGCTTCTCTTGCCACCAACCGGGACACTTCCAATCTAGATGCTGCAATCCCCCGTTTTGCCTCATCTACAGGGCCGATGGCCACCTCACTGTCGACTGCCAAAATTGGGTTAAGCCCCCAGTCTTTGTGCACTACGGGCTTGGGATCCCGGTTTGATCCTTCTTTGCCCTCGACAGTGAGGTGCCGATGGTGGTCGCTGCCCCCTCGCTCTCCAACGCTGCCATCATTTCTGTGCAGGGGCAAAAGATCTCACCCTAGGTGTTGTTGGAAGGACTCCGGATTTGGGATGAGGAGGGATGGGACTAGCAGGTTCATCAGTTGTCCGACTTTGAGTTTGCCATGGTATTCCCATATAAAGAGTGTCTAAGGATGATCTCGTCGTGCACTAGTTTCACGCTTCCGCACAACCAGCTTGTTGTCTCTGTTAAGGCCGTGGCCAGTGGTACCAAATCGGTGGGACCATTAGTTGTTGTTTGGGTGCTGGTAGATGATGTTCCTGCGGGTCTTCGATCTATTCCCTTCTTGATGGCCTTTGGTGTTCTTCTTGGCAAACCAATCAAAGTTGATCGTGAGTCTCTGGACAAGCTTCGCCCATCTCGCATCAAATTCTGGTGTGTGGACCCACTATGCCTCCATGGTGTGGTGGATGTGTTTCCCTCCTCTGATGGTATTCGTCTGCGGGTTTGGGTCGAGGGGACTGAGGCTCTTCATGCACCCATTCCCCCTCCTCTTCCTGGTGCTTCGAAACATTATAAGCCTAAGGATGGCTCTGGTGGTGGTCAGAATCCAAGTGGTGGGTCTGATTTGCACTTCACACATTTTGAATGGGAAGATTTGGAGCCGGGAGTCCGTGATCTATGCAAGAAGAATGCCCCCGTTGGAGATGCTCAGAAAGATGCGTCTGAGGCGCCGATGGCTGGTGTAGAGCGCATGTCCCGTGGTGTCCAGGGGTTGATAGTGCGCGTGGGCACGCCGGTCTCGGGCGTCTGTTCCAACATGCAAGCTCGGCCTATCTCTCCTTATACCTCGGGGATTGAAGACCTGCCCTTATCTCCAGCACGCATCGTTGATGCTCCTGTGAGTTTCCAAAAGAAGAAGTCCTCTGTCAGGAAGTTTTCCGCCAAGAGCAGGGCGTCGTTCGCCTCCAAGCATTATGTGGCTGGTTTGTGTTGGCGCCTAGATGCGGACATGTGTGTGGTGTTTTGTTCTACCTCGGGTGTTGCGACACCCTTCCCCGCGGCTTGCTCCCCTCCGATCCATTCGCCCACTTCCACGGCTCACAAGAGTCGCTGGTACAGGATTCTGGGGAGCCAGTGGTGACACGTGCGGAGCACCGTGCAGTGGCCAAGGATATCCCCCCCCCCCGTTACCTCTCCCCACCCTTCCTCTCCTTCCTCACCTGGTCGGCTAGTTATGCCTTCTTTTTCCGATGATCACCTATTACATGTTCTCTCTGATGTGGGGATCTCTCTTAATTTGGGATTTGGTTCTCCTTCTACTATACTATCTCTCATTCGGGCAAATGAAATGGCCCAAGCGGCCATCGCAAAGGCCAAGGAGGCGGGTGTTGTGAATGGGGTCGCTACAGAGCCGGCCATGCGGGGCGAGAATGGTGGTGGCCATGCTCGTCCTATTTCCCTAAAGAGGGTCTCTTCTAAACATTATAAACCCTCCATATCCCCATGCAGGTCCAGTCTTCACATCAAAACCTTTCTTCCAAATGAAAGCGCTATTCTGGAATATAAGGGATTTCGGTGCTAGGATGCACCGAGACCAGCTTAAGGACTGTTGCAAATATGCCCTAGTGGCAATAATAAAATGGTTATTATTATATTCCTTGTTCATGATAAATGTTTATTATCCATGCTAGAATTGTATTGATTGGAAACTCAAATATGTGTGTTGATACATAGACAACATTGTGTCCCTAGTGATCCTCTGAGAGACTAGCTCAGTGAGCGAAGATGGCTATGGTTTCCTAGTCATAGACATGAGTTGTCATTTGATAAATGGTATCACATATTTAGGAGAATGATGTGATGGACAAGACCCAGACTATGAACATAGCATATGACCGTTTCAAGTTTATTGCTATTGTTTTCTGCATGTCAAGTATATGTTCCTATGACCATGAGATCATGTAACTCACTAACACCGAAGGAGTACCTTGTGTGTATCAAACATTGCAACGTAACTGGGTGACTATAAAGGTGCTCTATAGGTATCTCCGAGGGTGTCGATTGAGTTGGCATGGATCAAGACTCAGATTTGCTACTCCGTGTGATGGAGAGGTGTCTCAGGGCCCACTTAGTAATACAACATCATAATGAGCTTGCAAGCAAAGTGACTAAAGAGTTATCCATGGGATCTTGTATTACGGAACGAGTAAAGACACTTGCTAGTAACAAGATTGAACTAGGTATGGAGATACCAACGATCAAATCTTGGGCAAGTAACATATCGATGAACAAAGGGAACTGCATAAGGAATTAACTGAATCCTTGACATAGAGGTTCAAGTTCAACCGATAAATATATTCGTAGAATATGTAGGAACAAATATGGGCATCCAGGTCCTGCCATTGGTTATTGACCGTAGAGGTGTCTCGGTCATGTCTGCATAGTTCTCAAACCCATAGGGTCTACACACTTAATGTTTGGTGACGATATAAGTATAGTTGAGTTATTATGTTGGTGACTAAAGGTTGTTTGGAGTTCTGGATGAGATCACGGACATGACGAGAAGCTCTGGAATAGTATGGAGGTAAATATTGATATATGGGATAATAGTGTTTGGTCTCCGGAATTCACTGGAAGAGATTTCGTATGTTTCTCAAAATGTTCGGGTACGAGAACACTTTATTTGGTCCAAGGGGTAGAGCCCACGAGGCATTAGGAAGGTGCAAAAGGATTTTTGCGAAGGCCAGGGGCCATATGCCAGGGACCCTGGCGTCTAGGGCCAGACGACAAGGACCCTGGCGTCTGGTCCTAGATTTCGAGGAGGACTCTTGCCTTGCGTGCCAAACCGACTTTGAGGAGGCTCTTTCTCCAAGAAATGACCCAGGGCTCAACATATAAATAGAGAGGCAGGACTAGCACCCGGAACACATCAAAATTTCCCCAAGCCATGTGCCGGCAACCCCTCCCCTCTAGTTTATCCTCCGTCATAGTTTCTGTTTTGCTTGGCGAAGCCCTACGGAGATTGTTCTTCACCACCACCGTCACCACGTCGTCGTGCTACCGGAACTCATCTACTACTTCGGCCCTCTTGCTAGATCAAGAAGGCGAGGATGACATCAAGCTATACGTGTGTTGAACGCGGAGGTGCCGTCTGTTCGGCACTAGATCGTGATTGGACCGCGGGACGGCTTGCGATTTGGATCGCGAAGACGTTCGACTACATCAACCACGTTTCTTAACGCTTCCTCTTAGCGATCTACAAGGGTATGTAGATCCACTCTACCTCTCGTAGTTGTTGATCTCCAAAGATAGATCTTGGGTGTTTGTAGGAAATTTTTATTTCCCATGCAACGTTCCCCAACAAGGACGTGGATAGAGGTTAAAATATTGATATTATTGGGCTGGTTGAAACATTCGAAGATTCCTTCTCTCCAAACAAACTCTCTACCATAGTGGGGATGGATTGATTTGATTGGAATTGGCTTCCTGCTTCGGGTCACTCGGGTGGGATTATCATCGGTACTAAGCGTTACTTCTTTGACTTTTGTGACCTTTGCTCATGGTATTTTTTGGGCTAGCACAGTTGTTCATCATCGGTGTTTGAATACTCTCTAGGAAATTATGGTTCTGTATGGCCTTGCTGATTATTCCTTATCCTCATTTTTCCTTGATGAAATATCTGCCAAGATCGAGGCTTGTACTCTACCCATCCTGGTAGGAGGGGATTTTAATCTTCTTCACGCTCCTTCGGACAAAAACACCTAAACTTCTCTTCGCCTCTTGCCGATGCCTTTAATGGTTTCATTAGGGATTGTGCTTTATGTGAGATTCCCTAGGGTGGGAGCCTACTTTACCTGAACTAATCATCAGGCAAACCCGTTTCATTCGGTGTTGGACCATGTCTTTGTCTGCTCTAACCGGGACTCCTTATTACCCCGTGCTTCCTTAAAAGCTAGAGCAATCACGGGCTCTGACGACGCTCCTCTTATTTTAGACGTTGGTCTAGACAATTCCTTTATCGCCTCTCAGATCCAGTTTGATGCTTCCTAGCTCCTGGTTGATGGGTTTGTAGATTTGTTAGCTACCAAGATCTCTGTGTTGCTTGCTTCTTGACACTGCTCTTTCGGTCCCATGGATGGCTGGCACAAATGTTCCTATGTGATTCTCAATTTCCTACATGGGTGGGCTCATAACAGGGCAGTGAGCCCGTCATGAGAAAGGTTCCTTGGAGGCCCAAATTGTTGGCTTGGATGTTGCGGCCAATGGACCGGGCCTATCGGAGAGAGACTGGTCTGTCCGATATGCCTTAGAGGAGGCTTTGATGCAGTTGCATCAGCAGGCTAAGATTTATTGGCGCCAATGGGCCACTTTGAATTGGACCCTTAAGGGTGACTCCCCCATAGTGTATTTCTTTGCCATTGCCAATGGTAGGAGGAGAAGGTGTTTGATTGATAGCCTTCTTATTAATGGGGTTAAAGTTTCGGACCAGTCGCTAATCATGGCGCATGTTGTTGATTTATTTTATTCCCTCCTCTCCCCTAAGTCGGAGTCCGGCCTCTCGATCTCAATGGGACGCACCTTCTAGAATCTCCAGGGCGAACAATGATACTTTACTTCTGGCTTTTTCTACGGAGGAAATTTGGGAGGTCATCAGATCAGCCAATCCCAACATTGCCTCGGGCCTAGATGATTTCTTTATCCCCTTCTTTAGGAAGTTCTGGCTGCAGCTCCGGCCTCTGGTGTGTAAGATTATCCAAGGCTTTTGCCTTGGGACTGTCGATATCTCCCGCCTTAACTATGATGTCATCTCTCTCATTCCTAAAGTCAAAGGGGTTGATATGATCTTTCAGTTTAGACCTATTGCCCTCATTAACAACTTTGCAAAAATTCCGGCTAAGGGTTTTGCCACTCGCCTGTCTCCTGTTGCTCACAGAACTCTAAGTCCGTTCCAATCTGCATTCGTTAAAGGGAGATTTATTCTTGACGGAATTCTTTGCCTTCATGAGATCGTTCATGATCTCAGGACCCGTAAATCTAAGGCAATGATTCTTAAACTGGAATTTGACAAAGCGTATGATTCGGTCAGCTGGCCCTTCCTTAGACAGGTCCTCCTTGCCAAAGGTTTTGATGGAGATTATGTTCACAGAATCATGCAGTTGGTATTGGGGGGCACACGGCAATCTCGTTCAATGGAAACGTGAGTAATTTTTTCTCCAATGGCAGGGGCCTACGGCAAGGTGACCCCGCTTCTCCTCTTATGTTTAACTTTGTGCCAGACGCCCTATCTCGTATCCTGTCCAGGGCTGCCTCGTGCGGACACATTTCTCCTATCATTTCCCACCTGATCCCTGATGGCGTAACTCATCTTCAGTACGTGGACGACACCGTCATTATGGTGGACCTAAACGATTCATGCATTGCCCACCTTAAGTTCATTCTGCTGTGTTTCGAAGGTTTATCGGGTCTTAAGATCAATTTCTCCAAAAGCGAGGGCATTGTCACTGGTGTGGATGACGCGAAGGCTTTACGGGTGGCCCAACTACTTAACTGCAGCCTGGGTTCCTTTCCCTTCAAATACCTGGGTCTCCTCATTTCCCCAAACAAATTATACGCCAAGGAGTTTTCTCCTGCTATTGCTAAGGTGCGGAACAGGGTGTTACCTTGGCGGGGCAGATAGAATACAATTACTAGGAAGGTTGCCCTTATTAATGCTTGCCTTTCCTCCCTACCCATGTTTATTATGGGCTTCTATCTTCTCTCTGCTGGTACACATGACGGATTTGATAAGCATAGGGGTGCTTTCTTTTGGAACTCTCCTGATAATAAATGAAAATATAGGTTGGTTAAGTGGAGAGTTATTTGTAGACCCAAAAACCTTGGGGTCGAGGATCATTAACACTTCTATTATGAATAGATTCCTTATGATCAAATGGTGGTGGAAAATTATGACCACGGGCACTGACACCTTGTGGTTTTCTATTCTTAAGGCTAAGTACTTCCCTACTTCAAATCCTATGTTTGCTTCTTCTCAAGAAGGGTTTCAATTCTAGAAAGACCTTGTCAAGTTGCGCCCCTTGTTTAAAGAGCATGTCAAGTTTGTGGTCGGCAATGGTGCCTCGATTCATTTCTGGCAAGACTGGTGGTGTGGAGATTCTACCCTCTCGGTGGCATTCCCCACGTTATTTTCTTACTGCTCGTATCCGGATATCTCCATCGCGGAGCTTTCGGCTAATAATTGGGACCTGGCCTTCTGCCGCTCGTTGTCGCGTGCATGGTTGGACGACTGGCAGCGTCTTGTTTCCCTAATCCCTATGCTCTCGAAGACAGTTGACTCGATGGTCTGGCCCCATTCCTCTTCCGGTCACTTTTCTGTTAAATCTCTGTATGCCAAGCTTATTGATGCCACCCCCACTAAATTTAGCCTGATTTGGCGTGCCCATATCCCATCTAAGGTGAAAATTTTCATGTGGCAAGCCTTCACGGGCTGTCTCCCCGTGGCCGATCAAATTCGCAAGCGCAATGGCCCGGGTTTGGATAGGTGTGCGCTGTGCAATGCCTTGGAGGACACGAATCACATTTTCTTCCAGTGTGTGCTGGCCAAGTTGGTCTGGTGCTGCATTAGGTCGTGGCTCCAGGTGTCTTGGGCTCCATCTTCTTCCTCTGAGCTCCGGGTCCTCTCTAATTGCCTGGTTGGGGTTACCAAGCAACTATTTTGGATAGGTCTCGCTGCAGTCTGTTGGGTCCTGTGGACCACCAGAAACAAGATTACCATCGAGCATATTTTCCCTGCTAAACTTGTTGATTGCTTATATAAATCTTACATGTTTCTACAGCAGTGGAGATCATTGACTAAGACGGATGACCGGGACGCTTTTGATCTTTTATCCTCTAAGATTCGGGCTTTGGCGTCTTCTCTATCGCGGCAGGAGCCAGAAGGCTAGTTGTCCTGCCTGTGCTTTTGACTTAGTTGATGGCTTAGTTTGTTCTTCGATGTCTGCTCCCTGCTCTTCCTCTTAGTTCTGGCATGCGTATCGAGTTTGTGTCCTTGTGCCCTGTACCCCGTACTCTCGTTATGACTGTAGCTATGGCCGATGATGTGTGGTTTGTCTGGTACGCTGCCTTGTGGCTTTATCTATAAAGTCGGGTTGATGCCTTTTCTCTAGAAAAATGTCCTCTTCGGAAGGTGTGATAAAGTATGTGCTAAAACAGGCGTTCACCAGCCAGTTGATTTACAAAGTTGATCTTGCAGCACATCATAACCTATTTCACTAACCTTGCTTTTGTTGAAGGGTGTTCTCATTCGATGATGAGAGCAGTGATACACGAAGATACCCAAAGCAAACAATGGTTTTCTTTGCCGCTGGGTGTGCCATTTGTTGACCTCTTGTCACAGCTTTCAGTGCTAGAGCTGAAGCTTCTCAACTAATGGATGTCACATCACTCAATGCCCCTAGTGACAATAATGTTGCCTCTGAAGCAAAGGTCGGAGCCCTAGACCCGCGCCTTCATCACAATGTTGTCTTGTGATCAGAGGCCAGAGCCCCCTCCCCATCGCTCGAGTGTTGCCGCTTGTAACTGTTCTCAACTCTGGCCTACGCTGTTGAGGACAATCCCACCAATGATATACAAGGTGGTGACAATACATATGACAAAAGAAGTCCCATTTCCGGTCGGCCCGTCTAGGATTTCTCTTTACCATCCCTATCCCTTGGCGGCTAGGGCAACTCTCCAGGCTTTGCCAATGAACCCGTGGATTCGTCTCCCCTCTGTCCGTCATCTGGCGGCCGGTGGCGGGGAGAGGAATCATGGTGTCAGTACTCTCGTTAGTAGTTTAGGTTAGGTTTTTTAGTCCTCGTAGGTGCACGCTCGTGCCAATGGCAGCGCTCTTCGCTTCGAGTTTGTCTTTCTGGTTTCGATCTTCCCTGAGTATGTTAATCTGAACGTAGTTGACTGAGCTCCAGCGTTGATTCCCGACGTCTCTTTAGGACAGTGAGGCTAGGGCTTTTTGTCATGTGAAGAGATTTGATGTTAGGTGCTTTAGAACTATTCAAGGGTTCAACGACAACGACTACGGCTCTAGGGCGTTGGTTCTTATGGACATGTGCACACAGACTTCCTGGCTGTCATTAAGGGTGTATTTGGTAGCATTCCCAACCTAGCATGGTTGTTTTTCTCTGATACATGCTGAGTGTAGCCATGCTAAATACATGCATTTGATGTTGTTTGGTAGCGATGTATGTGCTAAGACATGCTAAGTTGAGACTCTATTTGGCAGCTTGCATCTGTTATACGTGTCGGTCGGTACTGTAGCAACCGGTATTTTCAAACAAGTGAACAAAATATTTCAAAATATGAACAATTTTTTGAAACATGAAAAAAAAACATTTTATAAAAATGTAAACATTTTTTGAATTTCTAAAGTTTTTAAAAAATTGAACACAGTTTTAAATATCGATATTTTTATAATTTTAAACAAAATTTGAACATTTGAACATTTTTTAAAAATCGAAAATTTAAAAGAATTCTGAAAAATTAAACATATTTTGAAAATTTAGACAAATATGAATTCAAGTACATTTTTGAAAATTTTAACATATTTGAAAAGCCCGCCATTTTTTGAAAATTTGAACAAAATTTGAAAATCTGAACAATTTTTGGTATTCTAAACATTTTCTGAAAATTAAATTATTTTTTAGAAATCCTCAACATTATTTGAACACACTGTCGCTCGCTCCGCTAATGCATGCTGACCAGTGAACGGCTGTTGGTGTGTTCTCTCTCCATACATGCTAAGAGGGTATTTGGGCTGAGGTCGTGCATGCTAAGGAGGCCCCGTACAGGCTACCAAACACCCAAAAATAAGTCGAGAAGGGAATTGTTGAGTTCATGCACCCTCCATGCACTCTACCAAACACATCCTAACAAGGTCAAGCCGACTTTGATAGGGAAGTGGTGACAGTTTGGAGATGCTTTGTACTTTCGGTAAACTTTGATAATATTATTTGAATCGCTTTTGCAAAGAAAAAAGGGCTAAGTATTATTTATTATCATTGTATTATTAATTGGGTCGACGAGAAGTATAACTTAATTTGCTTGCAACGGTGGCGCAATACCTTTTACATTGCTTATAATACATTAAACCTAATGTATGTTGTTTAATCAGCTTGTGTACTATTTAGTTTCCTTCTTTTTGAGACAAGTGTCTTTCAGTTTCTGTTGCTAGTACGGCCACTTCCCTTTTAGCACACTAGTATAAATGTCCGTGCGTTGTAACTTATGAAAAAAAATTATAATGCCATTATATGTCATCTATTATATTCAATTTTGATAAACATCGATAATAAGGTTACACTTTTTTGAAGTAAATAATTAGTTCACACTAATATTGCTTTTTGGAGTATGATGTGTGGACATGAAGAAGTCACCCTAACGTCGTTCATTTGATCGACCTAGCGTCCTTCATTTGATGGAAGAGAAATAGTGTGTCAATCGGTTTTATTTTTTGCTTTTCAGAAAACTATGAATAAATTTTATTTAAAAAGTCAAGCAATTTTGATTATTATTTGTGTTAGTGAACAAAAACATTTTTGAACACATGATTTTTTTAAACCAATTATTACTATTTTAAATCTTGTGAATTTTTTCATGTAATTTGTTCTAAACTTAGGCGACAAGGCACTTTCCCTCCGGACTTCACTGACAAGTCCATACATTTTCTACCCTTCTGCTACTCCGGCGGCCGTGGTGGGGAGGAGAATTCCTGTGCCTCTTCTTCGGTTAGTAGTTTAGGTTATGGTTTTTTAATCCTTGCAGGTACGGCGTTTGGGCGGATGACGACGCTTCTTCTTCGGACTTGTCTTTCGGGCTTCGATCCTCCTTGGGTCGTCCGTTTGGACGTAGTCGACGGAGGTCCGACATAGATTTTTGCCATCTCCTTGGGGCGGTGAGGCTAGGCTTTTTTGTCATGGCGAGGTTTGATGTCCGTTGATTCAGAGCTATGCAAAGTTTCAACGACGACTATGACTTCAGAGCGTAGGTCCTTAGGGCACGTGCACGAAGATTTTCGGGTTGTCATCGCTAAGGTCAAACTGTCTTTGATAGAAAAGCGACGCGTCGGCGGTTTGTTTTGATAACACTAGTGGTCGTTCGATGGTCTTAAAATCTTGATGCGATTTTTATTATGTTTGAGATACTTTGTTCTTCATACAAAAATATATTCCTCGAAAGGGCAAGGCCATAGCATGTGCACAAACAATCATACGGTAACGAACAATGATGTCCTCTAGTGCTGCTTAAGCGCCAATACTCTGTTGACTCTTGGCACTATTATTGGGCCAGTAAGCCAACTGCAGCTGCTTCTCTGAATACGACCCAGGATTTTTGTGACTTCGACATGCTAGCTTCAATGAACTCACGTCTTCCTCCAACGCTTTCATGATTTTTCTTGAAAAATCTAGCACAAACTACAATACCAAACAGACGTGAAAGCTATGGCAATTAAACCAGTGGATCAGGCCAGTTTGACCCGATGCCATGAAAGAAGAAATCCAAAATTTGTTCATTGTGATAATGATGTCATTTTTTCAACTCTCACTCGTGTCATCATCGGAGGCCTGTTGATTTTTTTTTGTCTCTCCCGTTGAATGTGAATTTTGTGCGTCATGCAGATTTTACTCAAAGGGTCTGGCAGAAGCGTTGCACTTCTCCCGGCCCCGGGCCTGAGCCGCTGGGCACTTTGCCGGTGAGGCTTGTGAGAGCAGCTGGTGGGAAGCGGTAGGTGGGAAATTTCCGTTCGCTTCTGTATTATCCGACATAATCAACATATAAAATGCTGAGTTAGTGACGACGTGGGACATATTTGTTGAGGCCTACCTGCCGGCGGGCATCGCCGAACGGTCACAGCGAAGGCATGATTGGATTAGGTCGTGTTGTGACGCTTTTAGTAGAGGTAAATACACCGGAAGTCATTGAACTTGCATCCGACGGTCAGTTTGATGTATAAACTTGTAAAATACATGTTTTCGATAATCAAATTTGTGTGGGTGTGCAAATACGGTCATATTTCCCGTACGTGCGTGTATTCACTACTTACGTGGCATGTCAGCATGTCCAAGGCCCACGGTTAGTGGCTGAAGCATTGTGCAGGTGATTTTTTATACAGAAACATCCTCAAGTTTTTTTTAACTTCGTAAAAAAGCCCTAATGTTACTTCCGCTGGGTCCCACCCATCATTGTGCGCTGTAAATAAATTGGGCTGAAAAAATGGATCGGAGGAAGTTCGAACTGGCGATTGGATGTAGTAACGCTAGCGTCCAAACCACACCACCTGATGTTGCTTGTTTTTTTATCGGACTACCAAGGTAAATATCCGTTAGACTAAAGGTGTAATTTTTGGAACAATACTTTTCTTTTTTCAACATTTTCAAATTTAAATTATTCATGTTCAAACAAATTTTCCGCTGATTTGTCTGGAAGAAAATTACCTACATTCATTCTGCACTATATTTTTTTGTTTAGATTTTATAATTTGAAATTATTAGAATTCAAGCAAAATTTTAGTTGATTTATCTGGAAAATTTACGTATATTCATTCTGGCCTATATTTTCTTTTGTCTAGTTTTTCAAATTTAAATTATTGGAAATCAAACAAAATTCCGTTGATTTGTATGAAAGAAATTTAAGTACATTCATTATGAACTATATTTTCTTTTGTCTAGATTAATAAAATTCTACAAAATAGTTGATTTGACTGAAAAAATAATGCACATTCATTCTAACCTATATTTTCTTTTATCTAAATTTTCAAATTTAAAATTATCCAGATTCGAACAAAAAGTTCATTGATTGTTTCAAAAGAATGTACATCCATTCTGCAGTACAATTTACATTTTCGTAAAAAATACATGCATTCATTCTGCACTAAATTTTCTTTTATCTAGGTATTTTAATTTAAGATTATTCAAATTATAAGAAAATTCTAGTCGATATGACCAAATATTTATTTAGAATATAAGTTGTTTTCTTACTTAGAAAAAAAGAAAGAAGTATACATAAAGATAAATTGCTTATCTCTTTATGTGTTTGTGTAACTGGATGGCTCGAACCGGGTTTCTATTTTTTTGCGAACCTTCTGGTTTTGATTTCTAATTCAATTCGTACGGTCCTGTTATATAAATCGAATTGTGCATGTTAAATTTCAAGAGCCAGGTTGCCTATAGGCTAGCTATATGCTCGCGAATTGCAGCAGGTCGTGTGGTCGAATCCCACCCATACTGCTCCAGTCTTTTACAGTTTTTTTCAAGATTTTTTGCATAGATATAAACGAAATGCAATGGTGCTTTCTGGAGAGAGAAAAAACCACACGCGGATTACCCATCTCGTTAGCCACTGACAGCGGGACCTTGCCATGTTGGCAAGTCACGTATGCCAAGGATACGGTACAAAGCACTGTATTTACACGCCCACGTAAGTTTGATGATCAGAAACATGTATTTTGCAAGTTTATGCACCAAACTGATCGTCGTATGCAAGTTCTATGACTTGCGGTGTATTTACATCTTTTTAGTAGTTGGTGGAGATGCTAAAAGATGCACTGATATGTTAGGCTAGTTATGGTGGAGTAACATAGACCGATGGCATGACACTGGTCTATATTACTACCTTCATAGTAAGGAGTAATATAAAGATAGATGATTTTATTTATTAACTTGTAAACTCGTTTTGTTTTGGGTTGCGTCATTGTTACAGTAACATATTTTGTTACTCTAAACACATTTTTTCTCATTAACTATACGTCACATGAGCAAATTTATTGGATGCATTATGTTACTAGCTAAGTTATTTTCATTATGACCAGCATTAGTCTAGTGTTGAAATTACCGAGACATCCATATGAGCCCCTTGGCCGGCAGAAAATATTACCTCCGCCCCCACAGTTCGTTCCCTTAGACGCCTAGATATGATACGAGTGTATGTAACATAAAAAAATGACTAGGTACATATGTATCTAGACAAATCTAAAATAAGAATTTTGAGACGGAGAGAGTTTGTAGTAGGCACACAACTCACAAGTCTCTCATGCACGACATATTGTTTGATTTTGCTTGCTAGTTTGTTGTCCTCCGCTGTCATTTCCCTCCGCGGATAATCGCCAGCCTCCTCCTTTACTAGCTTTTTTCTGTGAAAACATTCAATATATTCATCTCAATCATGATAGTACAAAAAACAATAGAGGTAATAAAAATTATAACCAGGTCCATGGACCACCTAGCAATGACGAAACCACCTCCTCGCGACCTTGGGCAGCTGCCTCGTCTCTGTCCAAAAACTCTCATTGGATTATAGAAGGAGATGTAAAATTAATCATTGGTTTTATTAGGTAAATGCACATGAACAACATCCCTTTTGTTTTTGCCCCGGCTCCATGGACTGGCTAGCTTCGCCACTGCTACCTAGTGACGACTACAAGCACTGGAGCAAACCGAAGGTGCATCGCTATCATCGCCCCTCCCTCACGAGAGCCAAACAAAACTTGTTGTAGTAGAAAGTCGTAGAATGGAAGGATCGAACCTATAAATACCCAAATGAAGACAAACAAAGATTGGATCCAAACACATACATTGAACACCATCATCGACTAAATCCCTGGAGATCCGATGAAGAGACACCTCCACACACCCTTTGATGACGCTAGGCACACCATCGGAAAAGGGGATAGAACGTGGGAGACATTACTCTTACTGGAGGACTCGCCGCCGCCACACAGCCCCAACCAAGGCGCTAGACCTTATAAGAATGAGAACAAAGTCCCTTCCCGTCGGTGGAGGCCCAAGGTCCTCCGCACCTCAATGGCCCAAATGCCATCTGACATGGGGTGGGCCGGTGTCGGTGCCGACAGGAAGAAGAGGAAAGGTGTTGTATTTTCTTGTGGAGGAAGTAAGAGAAGGCCGCCTTCCTTCACTAGTTTTGTCGGTGGGAATTTAAGGGGAGGTCTCGATCATTGGTGAGAGACGTAGTTTTTTTATTGATGCATTAGGTACGTATCTGTTTGGCGATGTCGCAAAAATGGTGTTGTCGTCGACGTGGAATAATGTCATCCCATCGCATTGATGTTGGTTATGCTTCCTCATATCACCAGGAGGTTTGTGAAATATAGCGTGTCTTCAAATCTAGTTCTTTGGGTCTGGCGTTTTATTCCGCGGGTTTGTCTTGATCATGTTCTCTTGCGGAGCGAACGACGTTGTTGTATGCCTTGTTTCTTCGACTCTAGTTTTGTCTGACAAAGGCTGGTCGGTCTTGGCCTCGTCGGAGAGCTTGTGAGGTTTATGTTCCCCGACTCCGTCTGGTCCGAACTTGGACATTCTATAGGCTCTCTATGTCGTTTTGTCCTTCGGGGCAGCGACTTGTTACGCAGATCGTTGCCACCGATGTCTTCTGGTCTACATTGACAACTTTCTGGCTATTGTTTCTACAATCTATTGGGTTTAAAAAAATTCTTCGTGGTGACGGAGGCCTAGAGGCGGTAACGAGCATTACTCATGGGACACCGCTGATACATGCAGGAGGAAGAATATTTCGGCAACCAAAGAAATCATATGATTTTTTCAATTCTGTAATAATGTATTTGTAAGGATATGTGCTATTTAATGTATGGCTTTAAGCCTTTTTGAAGAAACATCAATATTTTAGTCATTTTATGGTACTCTAGGCTTAAACTCATTCAAGTACTTTGCTAAATATACATTGTCCTACACACGAGGATACTTGATGATAGTTTGAGATAATATACCCGATGGTGGGGAGTTTGAGAATTGCACGCGCTTCAGTTCACATGACATGTCCAAATGATAAGAGCATCTCCAACCATGATGAGCTATTTCTACCCCTTATATGTCTATGTGTTGATCAAGAGGAACCCTAGGCACCATTCATTGTCCTCACTGGCAACTCTGGTGGCGCCCAAGCCGTCGCTCCTCTATCACCCTCTCCATCCTCCCCTCGCCATCGTTGATAGGTGTCGCCATTGCAACGAACCATGTGGTGGTTAACGACAGAGGGTGCTCGCGCCTTGCCTTGGCCTGACACACCCTCTATTTCTCCTCTCGTCGTGACTTGCGTTCTGGTGCCCATCTTGTGCCAGGGTTGGCGAGATTTGGTCGGATTGCGATGCAGCATTGTGCGTTGGTTGTTGTGCGCAGGGTGGTGGTTCTAGCATGTGACGGAGCCCGTCCTGATGCCGGACTCTGGGCACGTCGCCGACTGGCGGCTGGATCTAGTACCCCTAGTCTCAGATCTGATGGGTGCCAACGCCTTTGGTCCCTCTCGGTGGAATTCCTCCATCCCGAACCATGGTTGCAATCTTTCCCTTTTTGCAAAGCATCGCCTATAAGGGGGACATGGTGGCTTGAGAGTTGGTTGGAATGTCTTGTGGGTGCCTAGTGGCATGTTGCATGGGCTACCGGGTGACCAGCCCACGGCTCTGCGTGGTTTGATTCGGGGCTTAGTGTGGTATGGACACATGGTGGCAGTGTTCGGTGGTCCTCTGCATGTGAAATAAGGTGCCTTTCCATCCTCTCCGATGGTTGGTTCGGATGTGAGTCCTTGGGCGCAAGCCCTGGAAGGTACAATGCACATTCCTCTATACAGTGGGTGACACTGGTTGCTTCTCTCCCTAGCTGTGTGGATGATGCAGAACAAGGCAACGAGGGATGCTAGTGATGGCGGTGCTTCAGAAGTGGCATCTTTCTGGTCATGATGTGGAGGCTTGATTTGGTGACGGCGGACACGATGACCATAATACTTCGGTGTGGCGTGGATGAGGCTTTGGGCGAAAGCTCAACTTTCCAATTCTGACGTTGTCATCAAAGATGTTTGTGGGTGTCATGTCCCTATTGGGGGCGTCATTGAGGGTCCCTCTTCCCGCTTTAGATCGTTGGGTGTAAATTCTTGATCGTACCTTTAGTCTTGGCAACGAGGACACACTGTTGTTGGCGAACGTTGCATGGGAAACAAAAAATTTCCTACGCACATGCAAGATCTATCCATGGTGATGAGCATCTACAAGACGGAGAGCGGATTCGCATACCCTTGTAGATCGCTAAGCGGGGAGCATTAAGAAACGTGGTTGATGTAGTCGAACGTCTTCGCGATCCAAATCGCAATCCGTCCTGCGATCCAATCATGATTCGTCCCGATCTAGCGCCAAACAGATGGCACATTCCGCGTTCAGCACACGTACAGCTCGATGACGTCTCTGCCTTCTTTATCCAGCAAGCGGGGGGCGGAGAGGTAGATGAGTTCTTTGACAATGCGACGGCATGGTGGCGATGGTGGTGGTGCTATCCTGGCAGGGCTACGTCTAGCGCTACCGAAACCACGAACGGAGGAGAAAACGATCAAGGGGGAGAGAGAGAGAGGGGCGCCAAGGGCTTCATGTGTTCTTTTGGGGCGCCCCCTCCCCTTATAGGCATACTAGGGACATGGTGTTGTCTATGTATCCACACATGTATCTGAGTTTCTGATCAATACAATTCCAGCATGGATAATAAACGTTTATCATGAACAAGCAAATATGATAATAATTAATTTATTATTGCCTTTAGGGCATATTTCCAACAGTCTCCCACTTGCACTAGATTCAATAATGTAGCTCACATCATTATGTGATTTACATTGTTATGAATCTCATACCCAATGAGTTCTGGGGTTCGATCATGTTTTGCATGTGAAAGAGGTTTTAGTCAACGGGTCTGCGACATTTAGATCCGTGTGTACTTTGCAAATATCTATGTCATACTGTAGACACTGCTACCACGCTCCACTTGGAGCTATTCCAAATGGCTGCTCCACTATACGTATCCGGATTGCTACTAAGAGTCATCCGGATTGGTGTTAAAGCTTGCATCAACGTAACCCTTTATGACGAACTCTTTGTCACCTCCATAATTGAGAAATATTTCCTTAGTCCTCTAGTTACTAAAAATAATTTTGACCGTTGTCCAGTGATCCACTCCTGGATCACTCTTGTACCCCTTGACAGACTCATGGCAAGGCACACATAGGTGCGGTACACAACATGGCATACTATATAGAGCCTATGGCTAAGGCTTAGGGGATGACCTTCGTCCTTTCTCTTTCTTCTGCCGTGGTCGAGCTTTGAGTCTTACTCAACTTCACACCTTACAAATCAGGCAAGAACTCCTTGTTTGACTGATCCATTTTTAACTCTTTCAAAATCTTGTCAAGGTATCGTATGTACTCATTGAAAGTCTCATCAAGCGCCTTGATCTATCTCTATAGTTCTTGATGCCCAACATTTAAGTAGCTTTATCCAGGTCTTCCTTTGAAAAACTCTTTTCAAACAACCGTTTATGCTTTCAATAAATTCTACATCATTTACGATCAACAATATGTCAACCAAATATACTTATCGGAAATTCTATAGTGCTCCCACTCACTTTCTTGTAAATACAAGTTTCTCATAAAGTTTGTATAAACCCAAAAACTTTGATCACCTCATCAAAGCGTATATTCCAACTCGGAGATGCTTGCTCCAGCCCATAGAAGGATTGTTGGAGCTTGCACACCTTTTAGCATCCTTAGGACTGACAAAACCTTCTGGTTGTATCACATACAACCTTTCCTCAAGGAAACAGTTAAGGAAACTATGTTTTGACATCCATCTTCCAGATTTCATAATTAAAAAGTGCAACAACTGCTAACACAATACCAACAGACTTTAGCATCACTACGCGTGAGAAAGTCTCATCATAGTCAACTCCTTGAACTTGTCGGAAACTTCTTTGCGACAAGTCGAGCTTTACAAATGGTGACATTCACCATCAGTGTTTGTCTTCTTCTTAATGGTCCATTTGTACTCAATGACCCGTCGTTCAACGGGCAAGTCTACCAAAGTCCATACTTGGTTTTCATACGTGGATCCTTTCTCGGATTTCATGGCTCCTAGCCATTTCTTGGAATTCGTGCCCACCATCGCTTCTTCATAGCTCATAGGTTCACTGTTGTCTAACAACATGACCTCCAAGACAAGATTGACGTACCAAACGGGGGCGGTACGAGTCCTTGTCGACCTACGAGGTTCGGTAGTAACTTGATCCCAAGCTTCATGATCATCATCAATTGCTTCCTCTTCACTTGGTTTAGGCGTCGTAGAAACATCTTTCTGCATCGTGCTATTATCCAACTGAAGTGACGGTTCAACAACCTCATCAAGTTTCACTTTCCTCCCACTCAATTCTTTTGAGAGAAACTCTTTCTCGAGAAAGGACCCGTTTATAGGAACAAACACTTTGCCCTTGGATCTGAGATAGAAGGCATACCCAACTATTTTCCTTAGGGTATCCTATGAAGATGCATTATTCCACTTTGGGTTCGAGCTTATCACACATAAGTATCGCATTCCCAAACTCTAAGAAATGACAGCTTATGTTTCTGCCAAACCATAATTCATACGGTGTCATCTCAACGGATTTAGATGGTACCCTATTTAAAGTGAATGTAGTTGTCTCTAATGCATAACCCCAAAAGGATAGTGGCAAAATGACAAGAGACATCATAGTATGCACCATATCCAATAGAGGATGACTACGACGTTCGGACACACCATTACACTATGGTGTTCCAGGTGGCGTGAGTTGTGAAACAACTTCCACATTGTCTTAAGTTGTATACCAAACTCGTAACTCGGATATTCATGTCACGCCCAAGATGCAGTCCTATCCTTATTTTGGCACGAGGGCCTTGACAGGGATAGAAGCGCATCTCGATGCATTCGCAAGAATGGATATCATTACAAGTACATGTACAGAAGAGATAAGTATATGTAATTGGCTTACACTCGCCACAAGCTACATCAGAGTCACATCAATACAATAACATCTCAAACATCATACATAAGAGCAGGGTCCGACTATGGACGAAATCAAACGATAAAATGACATCCACCCTTGCTATCCCAGGCTGCCGCCTGGAACCCATCCAAGATTGATGAATAAGAAGAAGAAGAACTCCAAATCAAATCAAGCAACGCGCTCATGTCAATTCATCACATTACCTGTAACTGACACTGTTGTTGTAGTAATCTGTGAGCCACAGGGACTCAGCAATCTCATTTCCAAGGGTATCAAGACTATTAAAGCTTAATAGGTGAGGTATGGTTAATTTGGTGAGGCTGCAGCAAGCGACTAAGCATTTATTTGAGTGGCTAACTTATGAGTATAGAAAGTAAAGTATGGTGGTCTACGCGTAACGGACGTGAACTAGCAATGATCACTAACTGATCCTGAACACCTACTTACGTCAAACATAACCCCACCGTGTTCTCTTTCGGATAAGAATTCACGAGAAGAGACAGTCACGGTTATGCACACAGTTGGTGTATTTTATTAGAGTTTACTTCAAGTTTGCTATGACCGGGTGTTAAACAAAGTATCCAAGTTTGCCACATAACCGCGGGCACGGCTTCTCAAAAAGATTTAACCCTGCGGGGGTGCTCCAACTCCTCTATCACAAATTAACCACACACAACGGGAATAACCTCAACCACGGATCTCGTGATCATCCTAGGCAATTCCAAAGGAAATCCGACACCTCGAGATAGCCCCAAGAAGATCATAGTTCCTCACTCAAGACGTTCGAGAAAGGTAAAACAAATCCAGCAAGGCCGCCCGGCGTGTCGACGAACCCGATAGGAGCCACGTATCTCATTCTCAGGACACGACCAGATAAGAGAAGCGTACGGTGGCCTGATAGACATCTCCCGAGTTACCCCGGGTTGGCCCTGCACGGTGCTCTAGTTTGGTCCAACACTCATGAGGAGCACTGGCTCGGGTTGTTGATTAATTATCCACGGGGTCCGGAAAGCCCCTATGCAAGTTCATTAGTTATTAGGCAAATGTAGTACCAATGTTGGGCCTTGTTAGACAAGTTTTATTCTAACCCGAAAATCAAGGGGGTCCCCATAACAACCCCGAGCATGTTAGGAGCGCTCAATTATGGAACATAACACCGGTTCACAAGTAACTAGGGCGGCAAGAGCGTAACAAAACACCGAGCAAAAGGCCAAGCCTTCCACCTTTACCAAGTATATATGTGCATTAAATTAAATAGCAGCAATATTGTGATATAACAAAAGAATGTCTATGTTGACACATGGAAGCAATTGCACCTGCAGCTAGAAATGCTATAAGAAGGGCTGAGCAAGCGGTAACATAGCCAAACAAAGGTTTGCTGGGATGTGGAGGGGTTAGAGGCTTTTCATGGCTATGTTGGGAGGCTTATCAAACAAGTGGTAGGTAGCGCGACATAGCGATATAAAGATGAGACAACTAGCATGGCAATGATAGTAATGGTATCCAAGGAAATGAATCATCTTGCCTGAGATCCCGCTTGGAAGAAGAACGAATCCATGAAGAAGACGAGCCAACGTAGTCGAACGAATCCTCACACTCCGAACGCTTTCGGAACTCTATCGAGAAGAAGCAAACCGGAAACAACAATCAACACAAAATACACCACAACATATGCATGACATGATGCGCAAACAAATATGATGCATGTCCGGTTTAAATATGCAAGGTATGACAAGCAAGAACAACAAACCACTACTACACATTAAGTGAAGTTCAATATGCAACGGGTTGCATATTGACGAAACTCCACGTTCGAATTATTTAGTTCACTCTCGTTAGGTACTCATCAATTTTAAATGTTTTTAAACATGGCAAGAGGTGAAGCATAAGTAACTATCTATCTAGGCAACTTAAATGAGGCCGGAAACAACTTATAGCATTTCCGAAATGACCCCATATGTTAATTTCGAAATTGGTCCAGATCTGAAATTAAACATATTTTATATTTGTTAAACAACATAATAAATCATACCATGCAATTCTACATATCATTCTAGTCAATTTACATATATAGAACATCTCAAACGGAGCTACGGCCTAAAAGATATGAGCAACGCAAGATGCACATGTCATGAATGCAAATGCATGGGAAATACAATCACAAACATTTCAAATCATGAATGCAGCAAGTTATTATGAAACTGCATGAGATTCTAAGCAAGTTTCATATATGGCATGTCCAAAACGGAGCTACGGTTCAACAAATACAACCAACACAAGTTTTAGTTGAAATCTGCCCAAAACAGCAACTTAGCATTTTGCACGCATGAAAACATCAAGCTACAAAATTCTAAAATGCACAAACTAAGCATGGGGCAGTATTATATAACACACACTTCATTTCATCTTCACATATCATAAACAAAACATGCGTGGATCACATGGTAGGAAGCTCACAAGATGGCTACTTGAAAACAGTTCAGACTTAGTGAAAATAGCAGTTTTTGACAGTGCAGTTTTTATCACGAAGGCATATTGACAGCAGTAAAACTATAGGTTACAGATCATATTATGGCATGAAACTTAACATCATACTAAAGGACATTATCAACTACAAATAACTTCATTATACCTACGACAAAAGGTTTCTAGATCACTAGCAAATCACATGGCAAGTCAACAACAAAATATTATAGATTCCAGACTTAGAAATATTTTAGCATATCAAAACAGCAGAATTTTATAGCATGTTGATAACAAGAATACAACACCTGTACATGCATTTCTAAGACAAACAAAATGTTCAGGGGCTAGGACACATGTCAAAGAGCATATCTCATGTTCAAAATTATTTCATATCATGCATGTATTAAATCACACGAAAATAACAAAAGGGCATCACAACAAAAATGACATGCTCACAAAATGCTCAAATGACAAAACTAAATGCACAGATAATTCGTATGGATTTTTTCTACCCTGAAAACATATATAATATGCATATGTTCATGTAGAAAATTAATCACAATTAATTATGCAAGAATGGCCTAATCATCTTATAGCAAGTCATTTATACAAATCAAATGCAAACATCATGCCAATATTTTTATCATGCATGAAAATGTGATGTCGATAAGATGAACATTTTTAATACTTGATTTTCTTAATTCCGATGCACAGTTAAATAATTATGACAATGCAATTTAATGGCAATTATGCAAAATCACAGAAAATGGCATGTTAAACATTTTAGGCATGGTTGTAAATGGCATGTTATTAAACTACACATTTTTCTACCCATTTTAGATATATAAAACATTTTATTTCGATGCACGGTTAATTAATTATGGCATTTAAATATGCAATTGGGCCTATGCAAAATAATAATAAAACGCGGGGGTCTGCTGGGCTCACCATGGACCAAGGCCCATTTGCAGGCATGGGAGGCACTGGGACGAAGCTGGTTGGGCCGGCTGGGGCGAGGCCTAGGCGTGGGCGAGCGGGGAGGTCAACGGGGGCTCGTCCCCGTCCTCCCGCACGCGCAGAAGGCCGACAACCATGGCAGGGAGCGGCTGGGCATGTTGCCGGCAACGGGAACGGACAGATCCGGCCGAGGGGATCCCGGATCCGGCGGCGGAAGCGGCCAGCAGCGAGGCTTGGGGGCGGCGAGCTTCGAGCCATGGCGGCGGACCTACGGGAAGAGAGAGCTCGGAGATGAGGAGAGGAGAAGGGGAAGGGAAGGAGAGGAAGGGAGAGGAGGAGAGGGGCGGTCCGGCCAGGTCCGGGCGGGGCTGGTCGCCGGCAACGGCAGCTCTCTGGCAAGGGCCGGCCGGTGGGAGCTGCGGGGGGAGCTCGGGCAGCCATGGGAGGCACGGGAGGAGCTCGGGGACGGGCCCAGATGGGCTTCCCCGGGCTCAGATGGGCTCGGGCGGGCCTGATGGCTGGAGGAGGGAGAAGCTAGGGTTTGCCACGTGATTTGAGGGGGATTAGGGTTGGCTGTCCAATTAGGAAGGGGGAGGGACTATTTATAGCCTAGGGGCTAGGGTTGACGGTCTCTGTCCGTTTTCGGGCCGCCGGATGTCGATTCGACGGTTCGGAAGCGGAGGGGCTACGGTGGCTATGCAGATGGACTAGGGGGAGATGAGAGGGAAGTGCGGTCCGTGACACGAAGTTTTAAAACACCCACAACGTTCGATAAACCGATAACGACACTGCTACGGTTGACCGATGGGGTATCAAACGAACTCGGAACGCGACGAAATTCGACGGGCGGTCTACCTACAATATAACAAGACCGCACGCCAAGTTTCGACCCAATCCAAGAATATTTTGCGTGCACTTAAAAACGGTTTTATTAATGATGTCACGGGCGCATGCATGTGTGGTTGGTCTCGAAACGGGCAGCGGTAAGAATGGAGAGAACTGGCAACTACGAACGAATGCAAGTTTTGAAAACGAGTGACGATGCAATGCAGATGATGCGAATGATGCGATGATGAATGCAACAATAAAATGAAACACAGACGAGAACGGAAATAAAAGGGGAATCTTCTAGAATCTTCTGGAGTGTCCGTCCCGGGCTGTCACAATTCACCTCCACGATCATATCATAGACATTTTATCTTCTTGTCACGATGATCTCAAACTTCACTCTGAATTTTCTTGAACTTTTCAAACGTTTTAAACTTGTGTTTCATTAAGTAAATATATACATATCTACTGAAATCACCAGTGAAGGTAAGAAAATAACAATATCCACCGCATGCTACAACACTCATTTGACCGCATACATCAACATGTATCATTTCCAATAAGTCACTTGCCTGCTCCATCATACCGGAAAACGGGGTCTTAGTCATCTTGCCCAAGAGGCATGGTCCGCATGTCTCAACCGATTCGAAATCGAGTGAGTCCAAAGATCCATCAGCATGGAGTTTCTTCATGCGCTTTACACCAATATGACATTTAGCGGCAGAGCTACAAGTATGTTGTACTATCATTATTAACTTTGCATCTTTTGGCATCAATATTATGAACATGTGTATCACTATGATCAAGATTCAATAAACCATTCTTATTGGGTGCATGACCATTGAAGGTATTATTCATGTAAACAGAATAATCATTATTCTCTAACTTATATGAATAACTATATTGCAATAAACGCGATCCAATCATGTTCATACTCAATGCAAACACCAAATAACATTTATTTAGGTTCAACACTAACCCCGATGGTAGAGGGAGCGTGTGATGGTGATCACATCATCCTTGGAAACACTTCCAACACACATTGTCACCTCACCCTTAGCTAGTCTCTGTTTATTGTGTAGCTTTTATTTCGAGTTACCAACATTTAGCAACTGAACAGGTATCTAATACCCAGGTGCTACTAGGAGTACTAGTAAGGTACACATGAATAAAACGTATATCAAATATACTTTTGGTGACGTTGCCAACCTTCTTATCTACCAAGTATCTAGGGCAGTTCCGCTTCAGTGACCGTTCTCCTCATAATAGAAGCACTCAGTCTCGGGTTTGGGTTCAACCTCGGGTTTCTTCACTGGAGCGGTAACTGCCTTGTCGTTCTTGAAGTTTTCCCTTCTTGCCCTTGCCCTTCTTGAAACTAGTGATTTTACTAACCATCAACACTTGATGCTCCTTCCTGATTTCTACCTTCGCAGTGTCAAACATCGCGAACAGCTCAGGGATCATCTACTCCATCCTTGGCATGTTATAGTTCATCACGAAGCTATAGTAGCTTGGTGGCAGTGACTTGGAGAACTATATCAATCACTATCTTATCTGGAAGATCAACTCCCACTCGATACAAGCGATTGTAGCACCCAGACAATCTGAGTACATGCTCACTGATTGAGCTATTCTCCTTCATCTTGCAGGCAAAGAATCTTGTTGGAGGTCTCATACCTATCAAAACAGGCACGAGCCTGAAATCCAATTTCAGCTCTTGGAACATCACGTATTCTCCGTGGCGTTCAAAACATATTTGGAGCCTCGATACTAAGCCGTAATGCAAGACGCACTGAACTATCAAGTAGTCATCAGAACGTGCCTCTCAGATGTTCACAACATCCACAGTCGCCGCTTGAGGGGTTGGCGCACCGAGCGGTGCATTAAGGACATAAGTCTTCTGTGCAGCAACTGAGGAAAATCCTCTGATCACGGACCTAGTTCGCATAATTGCTACCATCATCTTTCAACTCTATTTTCTCTAGGAACATATCAAAAACAAAGGGAGCTACAACGCGAGCTATTGATCTACAACCTAATTTGCAAAGACACTTTGACTATGTTCATGATAATGAGTTCAATTAATACTTAAGTACTCCCACTCAAATCAACATCCCTCAGGCTGTCTAAGTGTGACATGATCCAAATCCACCAACCCAAGTCCGATCATCACGTGAGATGAGGTGGTTTCAATGATGAACATCTCCATGTTTATCATATCTACTATATGACTCATGATCGTCCTTTTAGTCTCTTGTGTTCTGAGGCCATGTATGTACATGCTAGGCTCGTCAAGTTTAACCCGAGTGTTCTGCACGTGCAACACTGGCTTGCACCCATTGTATGTGAACGTAGAGTCTATCACTCCCGATCATCATGTAGTACTTCGAAATGACGATCTTTCGCAACGGTGAGCACTTGAGGAGAACACAATTTTATCTTGAAATTTTAGTGAAGGATCATCTTATAATGCTACCGCCGTCCTAAGCAAAACAAGGTGCATAAAAGTATTAATATCACATGCAAATCATAAGTGACATGATATGGCCATGAACTTGTGCTTTTGATCTCGATCTCCAAAGCACCGATATGATCTCCATCATCACCGGCATGACACCATGATCTCCATCAACGTTGAGGGAGTCTTGGACTAGGGATTCCTCGGGTAGCCGGCCTATTATCGTGGGCCGGACTATATGGGTTACTTGCCGAACACTAGAGGATTTGAAGGCCCAGTCTCCAGGATGGAAGCTTCGGGAAGCACGGCTTGTGCTCCACATGTGATGTACTAAATAGGCATGTTTATCTCTTCGGTATGTAACCGGCCATGTGTAAACCCTAGGCATCCTCGGCGTCTATATAAGCCGGAGGGTTTTAGGGTATAAAAACAGAACACCTCATCTAGGGTTAGCTATTCGATCTCGAGGTAGATCAACTCTGTAACCCCCCACATCATCAATACAACCAAGCAGAACGTAGGGTATTACCTCCATAGGAGGGCCCAAACCTGGGTAAATCTGTGTCCCCTTCGTCTCCTGTTACCATCGATTCTAGTCTCACAGTTCGGGACCCCCTACCCAAGATCCGCCGGTTTTGACACCGACATTGGTGCTTTCATTGAGAGTTCCTCTGTGAGCAAGATGGAATCAACGTCTCGCCTTATCATCAACAAAGAGGTTCGCAACATGGACACTTTTGCCCCCGAACAGATCTTCGCCTTTGGCAGCGTTGTGCTCCACGCTAATTATGCTGGCCATCTAGGCTGTGTTGAGAGCTTCGCCCCTGATCAAGAGGTCATATTTGGAAACTTAGAGTTCTCCGTCGACTCTCGAGGTGACTTGTCGTTAATCGGGCTCGCAGCTCCGCCTGTAGCCCCCGAGGACTCTGAGGCTTTAACCTCGAGCCCCTTCTTTTGACATATCGATGGGGTCACCCATAGCGGTGAGCCGATCTCTTATCCCGGTCTATCCATTAAGCCAGATGACCGGAAACGTGTTCTTGCCGAACACTTCCCATGTCCAGGCGTCTTGGAGGATAACTCCACAAGTTCCGAACAGCTAGATCCGATCGGGCCCTCAGTAGTTGACGAGGCCCTAGATCGGATCTCGTTGATGAAGATCACCGACGATCCAAACCTCGATCTATGCTCAGTTCGGTTACGGTGCGGGTCAGGACGAATTTTTTTGACCCACCCACCACCCACTTGATAGCCACTATCGAGGATTTAACCGACATGCTGGACTATGCCTCCGAGGAGGCAGAATACATGGATGAATTAGACCGTGCTCCCACCCTTGTAAACACCGGGAGCTGGGCCGCCACTTCCACACACAACGTCTACATGGTAGATACTCCTGTCACTAATGGCGACAACACGCCTCACAGTGATGGCGATAAATCGGGTGATGCGCCATAAAGGCACCGAAAACCGCATAAACGGTCCAAAGGCAAAAAGGGAAGGAAAGCTATTATTAACAACGGGGACAGTAATACCCCCGCTGACCATGGTAATCCTGATATCCCCGAACTGTTGGGGAACGTCGCATGGGAAACAAAAAAATTCCTACGCACACGCAAACCTATCCATGGTGATGAGCATCTACGAGAGGGAGAGTGGATCTACATACCCTTATAGATCGCTAAGCGGGAAGCGTTAAGAAACGCGGTTGGTGTAGTCAAACATCTTCGCGATCCAAATCGCCGAGCGTCCCGCGATCTCATCACGATCCGTCCCGCGATCCAATCACGATCCGTTTCGTGAACTCATCACGATCCGTCCCGCGATCTCATCACGATCCGTCTCACGATCTTGATCACGATCTGTCCCGCGAACTCATCACGATCCGTTCCGCGATCTCATCACGAACTGTCTCGCGATCTCGATCACGGTCCTTCCGATCTAGCGGAGAAACTGTGCACCGGTGAAACGGGTAGCACGTGGCCGGAAATTCTGTCCAAAAACCACCCAATCCACTAGTATATATAGGAGGAGAGGAGAGGAGAGGCAGACAAGGCCTTTGGGTCGGCCGAAATAGGAGGTGGGAGCAATCCTACTTCACCTCCAATCCTAGTTGGAGTAGGATTGCCTCCTATTGGCTGATTTTCCACTTTTTGCTTTAGGACTTTCTCTCCTGCGCCATGGGCCTTTGTGGCTGTTTTCCCAGCCCACTAAGGGCTGGTTATTATTCTCCCACAGCCCATGGACCTCTTGGGGTCGAAATACCCCTCCCGGAGGTCCTCCGGTACACTACCGGCACTCCCGGTACAATACCGATACTCCCGGTACACTACCGATGAGCCCGAAACTTTTCCGGAAACCAAACTGGGACTTCCTATATATGAATCTTTACCTCCGGACCATTCCGGAGCTCCTCGTGACATCTGGGATCTCATCCGGGACTCCGAACAACCTTCGGTCACCACCATACATAACTCTACACTACCGAAACGTCACCGAACCTTAAGTGTGCAGACCCTGCGGGTTCGAGAACTATGTAGACATGACCGAGACACCTCTACGGTCAATAACCAATGGCAGGACCTGGACGTCCACATTGGTTCCTACATATTCTACGAAGATCTTTATCGGTCGAACCTCTATGTCAAGGATTCAGTTAATCCCGTATATCGTTCCCTTTGTTCTTCGGTATGTTACTTGCCCGAGATTCGATCGTCGGTATCTCCATACCTAGTTCAACCTCATTACCGGCAAGTCTCTTTACTCGTTCCGTAATACAAGATCCCGCAACTAACAATTAGTCACATTGCTTGCAAGGCTTATTGTGATGTTGCATTACCGAGTGGGCCCCGAGATACCTCTCCGTTACACGGAGTAACAAATCCCAGTCTCGATCCATGCCAACTCAACAGACACCATCGGAGATACCTATAGAGCACCTTTATAGTCACCCAGTTATGTTGCGACGTTTGATACACACAAGGCACTCCTCCGATATCCGTGAGTTGCATGATCTCATGGTCATAGGAACATATACTTGACATGCAGAAAACAGTAGCAATGAACTGACACGATCATATGCTATGGTTGTAGTTTGGGTCTTATCCATCACATCATTCTCCTAATGATGTGATCCCATTATCAAATGACATCTCATGTCCATGGCTAGGAAACCTTAACCATCCTTTGATCAACGAGCTAGTCCATTAGAGGCATACTAGGGACATGGTTTTGTCTATGTATCCACACATGCATTTAAGTCTCCGATCAATACAATTATAGCATGGATAATAAACGATTATCATGAACAAGGAAATATGATAATGACTAATTTATTATTGCCTCTAGGGCATATTTCCAACAGTCTCCCACTTGCACTAGAGTCAATAATCTAGTTCACATCACCATGTGATTCGCATTGTTATGAATCTAACACCCAATGAGTTCTGGGGCTCAATCATGCTTTGCATGTGAGAGAGGTCTTATAGTCAACGGGCCTGCGATATTCAGATCCGTGTGTACTTTGCATATCTCTATGTCAAACCGTAAACACTGCTACCACACTCCACTTGGTACTATTTCCAAATGGCTGCTCCACTATACGTATCCAGATTGCTACTACTAGTCATCCGGATAGGTGTTAAAGCTTGCATCGACGTAACTCTTTACGACGAACTCTTTATCACCTGCATAATCAAGAAACATTTCCTTAGTCCTCTGGTTACTAAGGATAATTCCGACCATTGTCCAGTGATCCACTCCTGGACCACTCTTGTACCCCTTGACAGACTCATGGCAAGGCACACATAGGTGCGGTACACAGCATGGCATAATATAGAGCCTATGGCTAAGGCATAGGGGACGACGTTCGTCCTTTCTCTTTCTTATGCCGTTGTCAAGCTTTGAGTCTCACTCAACTTCACACCTTACAAATCAGACGAGAACTATTTCTCTGGCTGATCCATTTTGAACTCTTTCAAAATCTTGTGAAGGTATGCACTCATTGAAAGTCTCATCAAGCATCTTGATCTATCTCTATAGATTTTGATGCTCAACAATTAGGTAGCTTTATCCAGGTCTTCCTTTGAAAATCACTTTCCAAATAACCGTTTTATGCTTTCCAGAAACTCTACATTATTTCTGAACAACAATATGTCATCCACATATACTTATCAGAAATTCTATAGTGCTCCCACTCACTTTATTGCAAATACAAGTTTCTCATAAACTTTGTATAAACATCAAAACTTTGATCACCTCATCAAAGCGTATATTCCAACTCCGAGATGCTTGCTTCAGTCCATGGAAGGATCACCGAAGCTTGCACACCTTTTAGCATCCTTAGGCCTGACAAAACCTTCTGGTTGTATCACATACAACCTTTCCTCAAGTAAACCATTAAGGAAACGATGTTTTGACATCCATCTGCCAGATTTCATAATTGAAAACACAGCAACTGCTAACATAATTCCAACAGACTTTTAGCATCGCTACGAGTGAGAAAGTCTCATCGTATTCAACTCCTTGAACTTGTCAGAAACATCTTTGCAACAAGTCGAGCTTTACAAATAGTGACATTCACCATCAGTGTCTGTCTTCATTTTAAAGATCCATTTGTACTCAACGACCTGCCGTCCAACAAGCAAGTCTACCAAAGTCTACACTTGGTTTTAATACATGGATCCTATCTCGGATTTCATGGCCTCCAACCATTTGTCGGAATCCGGGCCCATCATCGCCTCTCCATAGCTCGTAGGTTCATCGTTGTCCAACAACATGACCTCCAAGACAGAGTTGTCGTACCGCTCAGGAGCAGTACACATCCTTGTCGACCTACGAAGTTTGATAGTAACTTGATCCTGAAGCTTCATGATCATCATCATTAACTTCCTCTTCAACTAATGTAGGCTTCACAGAAACATCTTTCTGCGCTGCGCTACTCTCTGGTTGAACAAAGGTTTAACAACCTCATCAAGTTCTATCTTCCTCCCACTCAATTCTTTCGAGAGAAACTTTTTCTCGAGAAAGGACCCAGTTCTAGCAACAAACACTTTGCAGTCGGACCTGAGATAGAAGGCATACCCATCTATTCTTAGGGTATTCTATGAAGATACATTTGTCCGCTTTGGGTTCTAGCTTATTATGTGAAAACATTTTCCACACAAGCATCGCAGCCCCAAACATTAAGAAATGACAGCTTAGGTTTCTATCAAACAATAATTCACACGGTGTCATCTCAACGGATTTAGATGATGCCCTATTTAAAGTGAATGTAGTTGTCTCTAATGCATAACCCCAAAAATTATAGTAGTAAAACGATAAGAGACATCACAGTATGCACTATATCAATAGAGCATGACTATGATGTTCGGACACACCATCACACCATGGTGTTCCAAGTGGCGTTAGTTGTGAAACAAATTTCACGTTGTCTTAAGTTGTATGCCAAACTCGTAACTCAGATATTCACCTCCACGATCATATCGCGGTCATTTTTATCTTCTTGTCACGATGATCTTTAAACTTCACTCTGAATTTGCTTGAACCTTTCAAACGATTCAGACTTGTGTTTCATTAAGTAAATATACACTATATCTACTCAAATCATCAGTGAAGGTAAGAAAATAACGATATCCACTGCACGCTACAAGACTCACTAGATTGCATACATCAACATGTATCATTTCCAATGAATCACTTGCCCGCTCCATCCAATGGGGTCCTTTAGTCATCTTGCCCAAGAGGCATGGTTCGCATGTCTCAACCGATTCGAAATCGATGAGTCCAAATATCCATCAGCATGGAGTTTCTACATGCGCTTTATACCAATATGACATTTAGCGGCAGTGCCACAAGTATGTGGTACTATCATTATTAACTTTGTATCTTTTGACATCAATGTTATGAACATGTGTACTACTACGATCAAGATTTCAACAAACCATTCTCACTGGGTGCATGACCATTGAAGGTATTATTCATGTAACCAGAATAACTATTATTCTCTGACTTAAATGAATAACCGTATTGCAACAAACATGATCTAATCATGTTCATGCTCAACGCAAAACACCAAATAACATTTATTTAGGTTCGTCACTAATCCTGAAGGTAGAGAGAGCGTGCGATGTTGATCACATCAACCTTGGAAACATTTCCAACACACATCGTCACCTCACCCTTAGCTAGTTCTCCGTCTATTCCGTAGCTTTTATTTCGAGTTACTAACATTTAGCAACCGAACCGGTATCCAATACCCAGGTGCTACTAGGAGTACTAGCAAGGTACACATCAATAACTCGTATATCAAATATACTTCTGTCGATGTTGCCAGCCTTCTTATCTACCAAGTATCTAGGGTTGTTCCGCTTCAGCGACCTCTCTCCTCATAATAGAAGCACTTAGTCTTGGGTTTGAGTTCAACTTTGGGTTGCTTCACTGGAGCAGCAACTGACTTGCTATCCATGAAGTTTCCCTCCTTGCTCTTGCCCTTTTCGAAACTAGTGGTTTGATTAACCATCAACACTTGACGCTCCTTCTTGATTTCTACCTTCGCGGTGTCAAACATCGCGAACAGCTCAGGATCAATACTTCTATCCCTGGTGTATTATAGTTCATCACTAAGTTCTAGTAGCTTTAGTGACAGTGACTTGGAGAACTATATCAATCACTATCTTATCTGGAAGATCAACTCCCACTTGATTCAAGCGATTGTAGTACCCAGACAATCTGAGTACATGCTCAACGATTGAGCTATTCTCCTTCATCTTACAAGCAAAGAATCTTGTTGGAGATCTCATATCTCGCAACAAAGGCATGAGCCTGAGATCACAATCTCTGCTCCTAGAACATCTCATATGTTCCGTGACGTTCAAAACGTTTTGGAGCCTCAATTCTAAGCCGTAATGCATGACGCACTAAACTATCAAGTAGTCATCGAAACGTGCCTTTTAGATGTTCACAACATCTATAGACGACGCTAGAGGGGGTGGCGCACCGAGCGGTGCATTAAGGACATAAGCCTTCTGTGCAGCAATGAGGACAATCCTCAGATCACGGACCCAGTCCGCAATTTTGCTACCAACATCTTTCAATTCTATTTCTCTAGGAACATATAAAAATACAAGGGAGCTACAGCGCGAGCTTGTAATCTACAACATAATTTGCAAAGACACTTTGACTATGTTCATGATAATGAGTTCAATTAATCATATTACTTAAGAACTCCCACTCAAATTGACATCCCTCCGATCATTCGAGTGATACATGATCCAAATTCACCAACTCAAGTCCGATCATCACGTGAGTTGAGGTGGCTGCAATGGTGAACATCATTATGTTGATCATATCTACTATATGACTCATGTTCGACCTTTCGGTCTCTCGTGTTCCGAGGCCATGTCTGTACATGCTAGGCTCGTCAAGTTTAACCCGAGTGTTCTGCGCGTGCAAATCTGGCTTGCACCCATTGTATGTGAACGTAGAGTCTATCACACCCGATCATCACGTGGTGTCTCAACACGACGAACTTTCGCAACGGTGCACACTCGGGGAGAACACAATTCATCTTGAAATTCAAGTGAGGGATCACCTTATAATGCTGCTGCCGTACTAAGCAAAACAAGGTGCATAAAAGGATTAACATCTCATGCAATTCATAAGTGACATGATATGGCCATGAACTTGTGTTTAAGATCTCCATCTTCGAAACACCGGCATGATCTCCATCGTCACCGGCACAACACCATGATATCCATCATCTTGATCTCCATCAATGTGTTGCCATTGGGGTTGTCACGCCCTGCATGCTTCTACTACTATTGCTACCGTAGCGATAAAGTAAAGCATTACATAGCGCTTAATGATTGACACGCAGGTCATACAATAATTAAAGACAACCCTATGGCTCCTGCCGGTTGCCGTACTCATCGACATGCAAGTCATGATAATCTATACATCACATGATCATCTCATACATCACATATATCTCATCATGTAATTGGCCATATCACATCACAACATACCCTGCAAAAACAAGTTAGACGTCCTCTAATTGTTGTTGCATATTTTACGTGGCTGCTATGGGTATCTAGCAAGAACGATTCTCACCTACGCATAAACCACAACGGTGATACACTAGTTTGCTTTTCAACCTTCTCAAGGACCGCCTTTGTCGAATCTGATCCAACTAAAGTGAGAGAAACTGTCACCCGCAAACCATCTAGGCAACAAGTTGCGTCGAGGGAACCGGTCTCTCGTAAGCGTACGAGTAATGTTGGTCTGGGCCGCTTCATCTCACAATCCCGCTGAACCAAAATATGACCAAGGGAGGAAGCAATCTAAGCATCAACGCCCACAAACCTTTTGTGTTCTACTCGAGATCTCATCGAACCATCAACCTAGCTCATGATGCCACTGTTGGGGAACGTCGCATGGGAAACAAAAAATTTCCTACGCACACGCAAACCTATCCATGGTGATGAGCATCTACGAGAGGGAGAGTGGATCTACATACCCTTATAGATCGCTAAGCAGGAAGCGTTAAGAAACGCGGTTGGTGTAGTCGAACATCTTCGCGATCCAAATCGCCGAGCGTCCCGCGATCTCATCACGATCCGTCCCGCGATCCAATCACGATCCGTTTCGTGAACTCATCATGATCCATCTCGCGATCTCATCACGATCCGTCTCACGATCTTGATCACGATCTGTCCCGCGAACTCATCACGATCCGTTCCGCAATCTCATCACGAACTGTCTCGCGATCTCGATCACGGTCCTTCCGATCTAGCGGAGAAACTGTGCACCGGTGAAACGGGTAGCACGTGGCCGGAAATTCTGTCAAAAACCACCCAATCCACTAGTATATATAGGAGGAGAGGAGAGGAGAGGCAGCCAAGGCCTTTGGGTCGGCCGAAATAGGAGGTGGGAGCAATCCTACTTCACCTCCAATCCTAGTTGGAGTAGGATTGCCTCCTATTGGCTGATTTTCCACTTTTTGCTTTAGGACTTTCTCTCCTGCGCCATGGGCCTTTGTGGCTGTTTTCCCAGCCCACTAAGGGATGGTTATTATTATCCCACAGCCCATGGACCTCTTGGGGTCGAAATACCCCTCCCGGAGGTCCTCCGGTACACTACCGGCACTCCCGGTACAATACCGATACTCCCGGTACACTACCGATGAGCCCGAAACTTTTCCGGAAACCAAACTGGGACTTCCTATATATGAATCTTTACCTCCAGACCATTCCAGAGCTCCTCGTGACGTCCGGGATCTCATCCGGGACTCCGAACAACCTTCGGTCACCACCATACATAACTCTACACTACCGAAACGTCACCGAACCTTAAGTGTGCAGACCCTGTGGGTTCGAGAACTATGTAGACATGACCGAGACACCTCTACGGTCAATAACCAATGGCGGGACCTGGATGTCCACATTGGTTCCTACATATTCTACGAAGATCTTTATCGGTCGAACCTCTATGTCAAGGATTCAGTTAATCCCGTATATCGTTCCCTTTGTTCTTCGGTATGTTACTTGCCCGAGATTCGATCGTCGGTATCTCCATACCTAGTTCAACCTCGTTACCGGCAAGTCTCTTTACTCGTTCCGTAATACAAGATCCCGCAACTAACAATTAGTCACATTGCTTGCAAGGCTTATTGTGATGTTGCATTACCGAGTGGGCCCCGAGATACCTCTCCGTTACACGGAGTAACAAATCTCAGTCTCGATCCATGCCAACTCAACAGACACCATCGGAGATACCTGTAGAGCACCTTTATAGTCACCCAGTTACGTTGCGACGTTTGATACACACAAGGCACTCCTCCGATATCCGTGAGTTGCATGATCTCATGGTCATAGGAACATATACTTGACATGCAGAAAACAGTAGCAATAAACTGACACGATCATATGCTATGTTTGTAGTTTGGGTCTTATCCATCACATCATTCTCCTAATGATGTGATCCCGTCATCAAATGACATCTCATGTCCATGGCTAGGAAACCTTAACCATCCTTTGATCAACGAGCTAGTCCATTAGAGGCATACTAGGGACATGGTTTTGTCTATGTATCCACACATGCATTTAAGTCTCCGATCAATACAATTATAGCATGGATAATAAACGATTATCATGAACAAGGAAATATGATAATAACTAATTTATTATTGCCTCTAGGGCATATTTCCAACACGAACACCCGTTAGAGGGTCCAGAAGGGCCCGAGCACCAAAACAACCCCGATAACGTCAACAACTCCGAAGACGATAATTACCTTCCCCCGTCGAGGAGGAGGATATACCGGAAGCCGATGACTTGTACATCCCTGATAACCTTGAAGATCAGGAAGAAATCAGGCAACGGATCACATCCTAAAGGCTAAAGAACGGCAACTCAAAGCTGAACAGGACGACCTCAATGATCGGTGGACAAAAGTCCTCTCAGCCGAGGAAGTATACGCACCGGTCTGTTGAACCATCCCAAAAGCTACCCTCAGAGGAGGCTGCTGCCACAATTCGATGATGAACTCACTGATATTCCGTCTCCAAATCGTACTCCATACGACAAGCCAGACCGCCCCCTTGTGGTCAGGACAGGATGGTTGACGACACCGGTTATATACCGGCAGTGCCCCGAAGATGGGGAAAGGAGCCATTAGAGCCCAATGACAGGTTCGACCTGCAAGATGACCTGGATCACAGAGAAGGACGTACAAGATCCATCGATGGATCCAGAGAGTACTCGCCCGATAGACGGGGCGGATACAAACCATGGTTCAACCAAAACAAGAGAGTCAGGGAACGCAACTGGCCCCATACAAACGCCGAATTCAAGCGCAGCATAGCACGGGTCAGAGGCGCCGCTCACCCACTGTGCTTCACAGATGAGGTAATGCGACATCAGTTCCCCAAGTGGTTTAAACCTATGAATATAGAACAGTATGATGGGACCACTAACCCAACCGTATGGATTGAGGACTTCCACATGGTGCGAGGAGACGATCTCCATGCTATCAAATATCTCCCTCTTAAGCTTAAGGGGCCAGCTCTGCACTGGTTAAATAGCCTCCTCGAAAACTCCATTGGATGTTGGGAAGACCTGGAAGATGCATTCCGCTCTAACTTCCAGGGAACCTATGTCCGCCCGCCGGACTCTTCCGATCTCAGCAACGTCGTCCAGAAGCCCAGTGAGTCTCCTCGGCAATTCTGGAATCGGTTCTTGACTAAGAAGAACCAAATCATCAACTACCCGGATGTTGAGGCCATAGCCTCCTTCCGGCACAATATTTGGGACGAATGGCTGGCCACCAGCTAGGCCAGGACAAACCTCGGACCATGTTCGCCCTTACCTCCCTCATGACCCGCTTTTGCGCGGGCGAAGACAATTGGCTGGCAAGACGCAGCCACAATTCCGAAGATCTCGTAGCACCTGAAGCCCGGGATGGCAACTTAAAACCAAAGCGCAATAAGAATAAGCGTCGGCACAATAATAGTGATGTCGATGACACGGCTGTAAATGCCGGATTCCGCAACTCCCGACCTGGGCAGCGGAAGAAGCCTCCTAAAGGCAATCGCGATAGACGCACTTAGCTGGAGAAGATAATGGAAAGGCCTTGCCAAATCCATGGGACTTCGGAGAAGCCTGCCAACCACACACCCCGCAACTATTGGGTGTTTAAACAGGCCGGCAAGATACCACCCGAGGAACAAGGCAAAAGCTCTCACAGCGAGGACAAGGATGAGCCTCGGGGTCCAATTGGTAGCGGACGGAAGAAATTCCCTCCCAAAGTAAAAACAGTGAACATGATATATGCCACCCATATACCTAAGAAGGAAAGGAAGCGCGCCCTTCGGGAGGTCTATGTTGTGGAACCCGTAGCCCCGAAGTACAACCCATGGTCGGCATACCCGATCACCTTTGATCGGCGCGATCATCCGACCAATATCTGTCATGGGGGTTCGGCGGCCCTCGTCCTAGACCCCATTTAGATGGGTATCACCTCACAAAATACCTAATGGACAGAGGAAGTAGCCTCAACCTGATTTATTCAGACACGGTGAAAAAGATGGGCATAGATCCGTCAAGGATCAAACCCAGTAGCACTACCTTCAAAGGAGTGATCCCAGGCGTTGAGGCCCGATGTATGGGTTCCGTAACTCTAGAAATTGTGTTCGGCTCGCCCGATAACTTTAGCAGCAAAGACTTGATCTTTGACATTGTGCCCTTCCGCGGCGGCTATCACACGCTGCTTGGTCGGATAGCATTCGCTTGTTTCAACGCGGTCCCACACTACGCATACCTCAAGCTCAAGATGTTGGGCCCCAAGGGGGTCATTACTGTCAACGGCAATACAGAGCGTTCCCTTAGAACTGAGGAACCTGCACTGGCCCTAGCGGCTGAATTCAGCTACAAAGAAGATCGGCAAGTTCCGGCATTCGCCATAAACGCACACAAGGCTGGGAAGCGAGTTTGGCTTCAGACCGAAAACTCAGATCCTTCCTCCTCCCCTCTATAGGGACTGCCCCCATCGCACAACTTTAAGACCAACAAAGTATGTGCCGAGGAGGCACAACTTCGCACTTAAGGTTCCATGGGTAGCGGTGGGGAAATAAAGATGAGTTTTCGGCTGGCCCGAACCCCTACTATCAACACGTCTTCAGACAAAATGCAGGTGCTCCTAAAAGAGCCTGCCTATGGTGTAAAGCTCACCTACAATTCGGCGGCCTCTTAGGACTATGTTTGCAAAATCCGTCCGCCGAACACTAACACCCATCAAGGTGCATCTAAGAGCAGGAGTCAACTAGCAACGGGACATATCGAGGATGTCTGGTTATCAATCAAAGACCCCTGGTACAACAACTACTGTATATTTTTATTTCTTTCACATACCTGTAAACGGTAGCTTCCACAATCCGAGCTATAAGAGTTGTTGAGAAAATGCAAATTGTGTGGCGCAAGTTTGCCTCATCTATCCTTTTTTCGGCGCATATTTTTTTCTCCTCTCTCCCTCTTCTCGTGGACCTGTTCAGTATGATGCGAGGTAACCGGTTAATAGACCGGGGCTCGAGTTCAAACATAAATCGCCTTATCTATCATGTGTTCGGCGTGTCGGCGTTCGCTTTATATGCATCAGTTCCGAACTATGTCTTTGGTCAATAAGTTGGGTTGCCTGGCTCCTGTGCCTACCCCTTTATGTTCTGCTCGTTCGACTAATGGGGGCAAAGGGAGCACCCCTGCGATTGTGCTTCCGGATAGTCTGATCAAGCACCTCAGGGGAGAAAGCCGAAAACGGACTATCATATATGCACGATCCGGTCTGTGAACCCCGAGCTGGAAGTATTATACTTCAACCCTCGTAAGCGGTTATTGCATGTTATACGAGGAACTTGCCCTTTGCACAGATATTGTGATATCGGCTTTGGCCACGGTTCTTCCAAACATCACAACACTTCGGTGGCTAATCGTACACTTCCTGTAGTCCTTTTCGCGCCCCTACGGCTAAGTGAAAGAAGTAAAGCACCATAGTCTGATTTCCTAGTCTGCTGCATTGTACCGCCTTCGGGTTCTGATAATTCGGCTAAGGGACATAGTGCATTGGCATTGACACCCCATGTAGTATCTACATGGGGGTTGAAGCCGACGACTCACATCTTTCAGTATTAAACAACCACATAGGAGTTATAAAGAAATGCAAAACCATATAAGAACAAATACTAATATCATCAAAAGTTTGGACAAGTCTTTGGACGCATTACAACTCATTCAAACATGTTATCACCCGAACACTGTGACACTATCACCCAAGCACTCTCCATCACTCCATCGAAGTATAGCTCAAGGCGTCGATGCTCCTTCCCGGGTGGCGATGGGTCGGTGGCTACCTTCGGATTTAGCCCCGGCCAGTGCACCTTGGCCTTGGCAAGGGCCATCCGAACTCCTTTGATGCAGGAGGAGCGCTTGACGGTGTCGAGGTGGGGCGAAGCAGCAATCAACCTCTGCACCAGGACAAAGAGCTGCCTGGCAGCGGCTCGTCGGGCCATAAGCGGATGCAGAGGTCCTTCATGGCCATCCCCGCCATCTGGTGCAGCTCCATCAGCTGTTTTAGCTGCTCCACCAGAAGACGAGGATGCTCGGGGGCTCCGAACTGTGCCCAGAACAGTCGAGCCTCATCTCCTTCTCCCCGCAAGGTGAACGGCTGATTGGCGTCCGCCACACTTTTCTGGAGATAGGAGGATGCGCCTGAGGATCGCCACACCCGGGTAAGCAATGCGAATTTTTCTATCCCCGAATACACACTTTAGCGAGTATGGCTTACCATCCACTATGTCCTTGGCCTGGCGCACTTGCTCCTCGTAGAACCGTCTATCCATCCGCTCCTTCTGGAGTTCAATTTTTAAAGTGGACAGTTTGACCGAGCTTGCCTTATTCTTCTGCTCCAAGGCCTCGCATCTTTCGCTGGCATCCTTGAGCTCTTGCTGGACCTCTGCCATGCGAGCTTCATGCTTGCCACTGGTGGCCCGCATGGCGGAAAGGGCGACAACCATTTCTTTAGCAGCCGCCCTCTCAGCGGCCGTTTTGTCCTTCGCGCTGGAGCTCGGCCTTGAGCCTCTCCATCTCCTTCGCCAAGGCTACGCATGCATTATCCAATGTGAAAAGGTTGCATTGACAGTATTCGGACGATAGAATTCAGGCAAAGGCATTCGGATTCTATTTTCACATACCTTGAGCCTCGTCGAACCTTCGGTTAAGGGCCTCAACTTCGTCTTCGGAGCGCTTAAGCTTCCGATTTAACTCTTCCAGCTCGGCGCCATTTATGGCTGCCGCCGATGACGAAGCCCGCATTACACACAAAGTGGATACATTACATGGGCTCTCAATTCCCGAATTATAGACAATCCGATTATATGTTGAGTTATTCTAACATGCCGTACACTTAAAGTGCATCTAGTTCGACATTGGATACAAAGGTGACCCCTAGGTGAGCTTTTTCATCTCACCTAGGGATCAGGGGCTGCCATGTATATCATACGAATAAATAAAAACTTAGCAAATAAGCACATCGGGTGACTTACTCGAAAACCCGTAAGGAGACCTTTGAAGGCCTCCTTCAGTCCATTGTCAATGGACTGGATGCTCTGCAGTACCGCACCCATAAGAGTGCGGTGATCCTCAGGGATGGAGGCGCTCAACTGAGCCTCCTCCATGACCGACCACCTATTGGTTGGTGGTGCCGGCGATGATTGGATTCCCCGATCACCTACCGGAGATTGAATCGGTGCCTCTGGAGGTGTAGTGCGCTCTGGAGATGTTCTTGGAGGGGACTGAGCGCCTGCTTGTCTAGCCTCCTCAGTGTCCGGGCGGGGTGTCGACCCCGGTCTTTAGTGGTCGAGGCGTTAGCCCCGGCCACGGTACGGTCTCCCTCGCCACCGGTGTTCGCCTCCATAGGAGTGTGCTGGGATGACACCTCCACGGCATCCCTCGTGGCGTATGGAGTGGTGGGATGCAATGCATCCCCGCTCTCCGCCAGTTTGGAGGGTGGGGTCTCCCCATTCGATAACACCTCGGTCAGGATAACGCGCGGGGGGGGGGGGGCTGCAAAGCCAATAACCTGCATGTTAGCAAACTCTAAATCTATTCGTAATGAATGGGAGGGTCTTCGGATCCTAACCTTTTCGGAGAGGGATTGACCTGTAGGCTCCTTCGTGGAACCTCCTCGAGGTCTTTGGACGCGGTGTCCGAGTCCGAACTATCGTCGGACAGAATCACCCGCATCCGATGCGCCCTCTTCTAGGCAGGAGGAGGGACCTGCTCCGGAGTGTTCGGAGATGTCGCTCTCTTCCTGGCACAGGGGAAATTGCCTCCCCCTCGCCCTCGACCTCAGCTCCTCCTCCTCTTCTTATTCCTCTTCCTCCTCCTTAGGCTCCTCCTGATTTGAGGAGGCGGGGTTATCCTCGGATGCAGTGTTAGGCTGGTCCTTGATGCGGATGCCAGCCTGGCCTGGTTTCTTATTCTTCTTCTCTTTCTTCATGGGAGCCTCGTAAGGCTTTACCACGAGCATTTTTGCTAACAGCCCAGTCCTCTCATCTTCAGGCTGAGGCGCTAGATTGTTAATGTTGACGGCTTTCTTCAGCCATCTCTGCAAAGGCAAATCGGATAAGGGGTTATGAGACCTTCCTATGTAATGAAGCCGGCCAAGCTGAGGTGTATCGTACCTCGGAATCAGGCTTGGCGGCATGCATACCCTTGTCCTCCTCCTCATCGAATGGCCAGCTCTTTTGTGATTTGAAGAGCACCTTCCACAACTTCTCCCGCATAGTGCGGAAGAGATTCCGGACTATGGGCTTGGCGTCGAGCTCACGAGCCCACAGGGGGTGTCCCAGCGCTGGAAAGGGAGGATGCGTCTTCGGAGCATCACCTGGACCACATCGGTCAACTTGGTGCCCTCCTCGACCATGGAGCGGATGTGCTTCTACAGGTCGCTCACCTCCTTGCCCGGTCCCTAGACAAGGCCCTTTTTGAGTCGTGAAGCTAGTCTGGTGGGGGGACCGGATCTGAATGCGGCAACAGGATACTGACCTTCTTCTTGTGGTTCGGTGACGTAGAACCACTCCTTTTGCCACCCTTTGATGGTGTCAATAAGGGTGCCCAACAGCCACCCGACGCGGGTGAGCTTGCCGATGACAGCCTCGCCGCAATCTGCATGCTTGCCGCCAATGCATTTGGGCTTGATGTTGAACAGCTGAAGCCAGATCCCGAAGTGTGGCTCGATGCGTAGGAAGGCCTCACAAACGAGGATGAACACCGAGATGTGCATGATGGAGTTCGGCGGGAGGTCATGGAAGTCGAGGCCGTAGAAGAACATTAGCCCCCTAACAAAGGGGTGAGGGGAAAGCTCAGCCCCCTGATGAAGTGCAGGATGAACACCACCATTTCATCTGGCTTGGGGGTGGGGATCACTTGGCCCTCCTCCGCCGTGCAGTGAGGGATGTCAGCGGAGAGGTAGTTGGCCTTCTTGAGGTTGAGAATGTCCCGGTCGGTGACCGTGGAAGCTTCCCATTGGCTGTTGGAGCCCGCCATTGATGAGCTCGGAGGTGGGGGCAAAAAGACCTAGATCTGTGCTTCGGAGGCGCAAAGGAATGGGAGGCGGACAAGTCGAATGGAGTGTGTGAATAGCCTTCGGGGTTTTCCTCCTCTTTTTATGAGGCCTATCGATTTGGACTCCCCTTAGTGCACCACGAATTCTTCCACTTCCCAAGACGTGCGAGCCATTGCGCGCGCGTGATTAAGTATATCCCGTATAAAACGGGACACGATCGGTATATTGATAGATCGTGATGATTAAAACAGCCTCGAACCGCGAATCAAGTCTATGTAACTGACCTGGCAGTCGTGGTGGGACGTGACCTTTCATCAGAGAGGTCGTCAGAGGAACATTGTTTACACCCTGACGTTTGGCCTTCAAGGCCAACCAATTTGCAGTGTTCGGACGGGCCACTATGCGGAAAACTACTTATCATCGGAGGCCGAAGTATGATTCGGCGGGAAGGAACTCACCTCGCAAGCCGAAGACTCTATTCACAAAGCAATTAGAGCTGGAGACCCTTGGTGTTGAGGCAAGTTCGGGGGCTACTGAGGGAGTCCTGGGATAGGGGGTCCTCGGGGAGCCGGCCTATTATCGTGGGTCAGACTATATGGGCTACTTACCGAACACTAGAGGATTTGAAGGCCCAGTCTCCAAGATGGAAGCTTCGGGAAGCATGGCTTGTGATCCACGTTTGATGTAGTAAATAGGCATGTTTATCTCTTCGGCATGTAACCGACCATGTGTAAACCCTAGGCATCATTGACGTCTATATAAGCCGAAGGGTTTTAGGGTATAGAAACAGCACAACTCATCTAGGGTTAGCTATTCGATCTCGAGGTAAATCAACTCTATAACCCCCCCACATCATCAATACAACCAAGATTGACGTAGGGTATTACCTCCATAGGAGGGCCCGAACCTGGGTAAATCTGTGTCCCCTTCGTCTCATGTTACTGTTGATTCTAGTCTCACAGATTGGGACCCCCTACCTGAGATCTGCCGCTTTTGACACCAACAAACGTGTCGCCATCAGGGTTGTCGCGCCCACCATGCTTCTACTACTATTGCTACCGCTTAGCGATAAAGTAAAGCATTACACAACGCTTAATGATTGACACGCGGGTCATTCATTAATTAAAGACAACCCTATGGCTCCTGGCGGTTGTCGTACTCATCGACATGCAAGTCGTGATATTCTATACAAAAAATGATCATCTCATACATCACATATATCTCATCATGTAATTGGCCATATCATATCACAACATACCCTGCAAAAACAAGTTAGACGTCCTCTAATTGTTGTTGCATGTTCTATGTGGCTGCTACGGGTATTTAGCAAGAATGATTCTTACCTACACAAAACCACAAGGTGATACACAAATTGCTTTTCAACCTTCTGAAGGACCGCCTTTGTCGAATCCGATCCAACTAAAGTAGGAGAGACAGACACCCGCCAGTCATCTTTATGCAACAAAGTTACATGTCAGTCGATGGAACCAGTCGCTCGTAAGTGTCCGAGTAAGGTTGGTCTGGGCCGCTTCATCCCACAAAACCTTTGAATCAATTAAAGACCAAGGGAGGAAGCAATCTGAGCATCAACGCCCACAAACTCATTTGTGTTCTACTCGCGATCTCATCTATGCATAGACCCAGCTCATGATGCCACTTTGGGGAATGTTGCATGAGAAACAAAAAAAATCCTATGCACACGCAAGATCTATCCATGGTGATGAGCATCTATGAGAGGGAGAGTGGATCTACATACCCTTGTACTCCCTCCATTCCTCTATGTAGTGAGTATTTTTTTATTAAATTCCAGAATGTAAGGTGCATTTCTTCTAATTCCCCATAATTTCCTTGTTAGCCCTCCTAAAAAAGGAAAATATCTCTTTTGTGATTGTCTGTATCTCTCCTTATAGCAAAAGAAGGAAAACATCTTTGTTGATTGCATGTATATCATACTTTTTTGGACTAATCGATTCACTTTCTACTAACCGACAAATTTGTCAAGGGTAATTTAGTCTTAACATGTCAAAAAATAGGTACCTTGGTCACCATGCCAAAAATAATACACCTTATAGACAGGAACGGAGGGAGTAGATTGCTAAGCGGGAAGCGTTAAGAAACACGGTTGATGTAGTCGAACATCTTCGCGATCCAAATTGCATTCCGTCCCGCGATCCAATCACGATCCGTCTCGATCTAGCGTCGAATGGACGGCACCTTCGCATTTAGCACATGTACAACTCGATGATGTCTCCGCCTTCTTGATCCAAAAAGTGGGGGCGGAGAGGTAGATGAGTTCTCTGACAAAGCGGCGGCGTGGCGGCGATGGTGGTGGTGCTATCCCGGCAGGGCTATGCCTAGCGCTACCGAAACCGCGAACGGAGGAGAAAACGATCTAGGGAGAGAGAGAGGGGTATCAAGGGCTTCGTGTGTGCTTTTGGGGCGCCCCCTCCCCTCTATATATAGGTGGAGGGGCGTGGGGATCAGCCCCTCCAAGGCCTAGGGCGCAGCCAAGGGGGAGGAGTTGGACTCCTAGTCCAATTCCCTCCCTTTCCAAAACCAGGTGAACTTTCCACCTCTCCCAAGCCACATGGGCCTTGAGAGACTTGTGCGCCTGGCCCAATAAGTCCAGGGTGCCTCCCCTCAGCCCATGGAAACCCTTGGGATGTGGTGGAACCCTTGGTGGACTTCCAGACTCCTCCGGAAGTTTCCAGAACCTTCTAGAAGTTTCCTGGTATAATGCTGGAAAACCCGAAACTTTTCCAGTAGCCAAAATATGTCTTCCCATATACAAATCTTTACTTTCGGACCATTCTGGAGCTCCTCGTGATGTTCGGGATCTCATCTGGGACTCCAAACAACCTTCGGTCACCAACATGCATAACTCAACAATACCAAATCGTCACCGAACGTTAAGTGTGCAGACCCTGCGGGTTTGAGAACTATGTAGACATGACCGAGACAACTCTACGGTTAATAATCAATGTCGGGACTGGGATGCGCATGTTGGTTCCTACATATTCTACGAAGATCTTTATCAGTCGAACCACGATGTCAAGGATTCAGACAATCCCGTATGCGGTTCCCTTTGTTCTTCGGTGTGTTACTTGCCCGAGATTCGATCGTCGGTATCTCTATACCTAGTTTAATCTTGTTACCGGCAAGTCTCTTTACTCGTTCCGTAATACAAGATCTCGTGGCTAACTCTTTAGTCACTTTGCTTGCAGGGCTCATTATGATGTTGTATTACCGAGTGGGCCCTAAGATACCTCTCCGTCACACTGAATAACAAATCCCAGTCTTGATCCATGCCAACCCAACAGACACCCTCGGAGATACCTGTAGAGCACCTTTATAGTCACCCAGTTATGTTGTGACATTTGATACACACAAGGTACTCCTCCGGTGTCAGTGAGTTGCATGATCTCATGGTCATAGGAACAAATACTTGACATGCAGAAAGCTATAGCAATAAACTGACACGATCATATGCTATGTTTATAGTTTGGGTCTTGTCCATCACATCATTCTCCTAATGATGTGATCCCGTTATCAAATGAAATCTCATGTCCATGGCTAGGAAACCTTAACCATCTTTGATCAATGAGCTAGTCTATTAGAGGCATACTAGGGACATGGTGTTGTCTATGTATCCACACATGTATCTGAGTTTTTGATCAATACAATTATAACATGGATAATAAACGATTATCATGAACAAGGAAATATGATAATAACTAATGTATTGCCTCTAGGGCATATTTCCAACAATTGCATCATCACCCTCCTTGGGGCGACATCTTGCAGTTCAGCTTCTATTCGGTCGTGGCACGTTGCCATCGATGGGCAAGCTTTGATCGTAACTCGAAGTCCATTCGACTCTGGTATGGGATGGTCTCGGTGACATCCTATCTTTCAACTTCATAGGGATCATTCTCGGTCCTCGTTGTTCACTCGCAGGATCAGTGATCCATGGCCCTCCCCAGCGACAACTTGGCGTGTTCGTTGCATGATGTCCGGTAGTTTCTTCTCGAGGTGCGACTACTCATCTAGTTAGTAGTCTCGGGTGCTTCTTGTTGGGGCGTGGCTAGCCATGTTCTTATGTTTGTCTTTAATCTGCTTTGTTAGTGTGTTTATTCATCACGTTGTATCAATTCGATCGTATTGCTCTCTATATAAAGTGGGGTGAAAGCCTTTTACGAGTATATGTCTATGCACAAGTCCGAATGTGTCCGCAGATATGAGTCGGCCGATCCACATTTATCCTCCTAGGAAACCTCGTCCCTTTTCCAAACCTTCAATTCTATACGAAAAGATGCACCATAGATTATGTAGTTTATACATGGATAGATAAAAAGGAACTACAAACAACATACAAAAAATAAATTGCATTTGAACAAACTACAAACTCCCCTACTCCTCGCTAAATAAAGCTCCATGACCCTCTTGTTGGAGCTGTGGGCCTCTTGGTCCTTGGTGGCAGGGCGAATAGAAGGCATATCCTTATCTACGGGGGTCCTTCGTAAAGAGTTGCTCTCGCTTGATGACACAGAGTCGGACCTCGCAGTGATATGTTGTCACCATACACTTAGATTATAAGGACTCTGGGATGGCATGATTCTTCGCGGTGAGGGTGGGATCGATGATGAGCTCAGCAAGGGTGACATGATGACACGACCATGAATGCGGTGGGTAAACCAATGATCTCCGCGAAAGACCACTAGACTTTTGATGGATGCAGACTATGAGCTCAACATGGCAGACGCATACAAGCGATCCTAATTGTCCAAAATTTGATGTGGGTTTGAAGAATGTTGGACAACCCATACATTTGGGCTAGAAATCAGGGACCGATTGAACAATGTTTTTTGTCCGGACCTTGTCTAGCCTATACGTTGGACAAATAGAGAAACAAAAGTCTGGCTAAAAATGTTCTGAGCCATATACCCGCCAAACCTAAAGCCCCAAGATAGCCACATCAAAAAATCAGACTCCTTTTTTGGACCACAATAGCCAATAGAAGTTTCTTGGGAGCATGGCATTTGCAAACATTTTTCATGGAAAGTTCTTCAAACACACACGAGATTTTTTTCCAGAAACGCATGGCAAAATATGCAAACAAAATGATTTTGCTATGAAATCTGCCATGTTCGAGTAACAGAATTGCCATGTTCCCAAATTCCCCAAAACTCCTTGCAAGCCAAAAATACTTTGGATGTGTTTGGGTGTCATCCGAGTTTTTGCCCACATGTCATACACTTTCCATTTGTGTATGGCTGAAGGAAAACAGGCAAAAAAACATATGCCCCTCGTTTGGTTGCCTGCATCGAAACTGCCTGCATTAAGGGATAAGTTTGCGCACGGTGTTTGGCGTCCTGCACTGTCTCAACTCACACATCTACATGCTTTTTGGTTGCACACAGGTTGTGAGGTGTGCTAACCTTGTACCCTACATGGTGATCTCACCCGCTACACCTTACACACAATCACAACGGTCACACTTACGCCACAACACTGCAACGGCGACGAACTGCACGATGACGATGCAGTTCTTCATCCCGAAGTGCCATGAAGCCATCTGTGTTGTGCGCCCACCTGTATTTAGGCGTCTGCCACGGCCGCGCTGACCGCCATGACCTTCATGCCTATCGCCACCAGTAGGCCCACCGACGGCCAACCGCTTCTTGAGCTTCTCCTTCTTTTGCGGCATTCGCTTTGACGCGGCGATCCCGATGCAGCGCAGTTGATCTTCCGGGCAAGAGCGACACGCGGATCCTTCGACACCTCCACCGGATCCATCTTCGGCAGGTTCTCCAATGGTTCTATGCGTCAGCGACACAAGAAAGGAGAGAAGTGGGAGAAAAGAGAGGTTATTGGGCACGGAAGCAATGCTTTGCTACAAAAGCGCGGACTCCGCCTTACTTTTGGATGGGCCAGGAGGGTTTGAGAGGAACGTTTCTCGTGTCCGGACTCCCGCAAATCTCCCCCACATTTGTCTTCGGTTTACAAAAAAACCATGTTTGAACCGCTTAGCGGATCAATACAGGACAGCGTTAGATGATTTTCACACTTCGGACCGTGCGGTTGGATGGTTGCGGGAGGTTTGAGCGGTGGAGATGCCCTTAGGGAAACTCCAACGCATGACCCCAAATCATCTGCCCGCGACCATTTGGGGGGTAAACAGACACAAACCACGGCCCAACACGCGGCCGCAAACGGACAAATGTCCGTTTCAGTCTGCTTTTGACCCATTCTCGGCCCAAGTTTGGGTAGCGTTTGCGGGCAAACGGACATGCGCGTGCCCTTATCCTCCCCTGGCCCGCCCATCGGGGACACAACCCATCTTATTCCTCCCCTGTCCTCACTCCTTGCTCCACCCTCCGTCCCTCGCCATCGACGAAGCCACCCACACCGTTCACCTTGCCCGTCGGTGACATGGCCCCTTTTCTTCCTCCACCTGTTCTCGCTCCGCCCTTCGCCCCTCGCCATCGCCAACACCACTTACTAATGACCCACAAGTATAGGGGATCAATCATAGTCCATTCAATAAGTAAGAGTGTCGAACCCAACGAGGAGCAGAAGGAAATGACAAGCGGTTTTCTGCAAGCACTGAAATTGTAGGTAACACGTAGTTTGATAGCAAGATAATTGGTAATGATAAAGTAAAGGTAACGGTAAATAAAGTGCAGCGAGATAGCCCAATCCTTTTGTGGCAAAGTACAGGCAAAAATGATCTCTTATAATAAGCAAGCGTTCTTGAGGGTACACATGAATTTCATCTAGTCACTTTTATCATGTTGGTTTGATTTGCGTTCGCTACTTTGATAATTTGACATGTGGGTGGACCGGTGTATGGGTGTTGTTCTTACTTGAACAAATCTCCCACTTATGATTAACCCCCTCGCAAGCATCCGCAACTATGAGAAAAGTATTAAGATAAAATCTAACCATAACATTAAACATTTGGATCCAAATCAGCCCCTTACGAGATAGCGCATAAACTAGGGTTTAAGATTTTGTCACTCTAGCAACCCATCATCTAATAACTACTCCACAATGCATTCCCTTAGGCCCAAAAATAGCGAAGTGCCATGTAGTCGACGTTCAAATGACGCCACTAAGGGAATGACAACATTCACATCATCAAATTATCGAACACATATCAACTTCACATGATTACTTGCAACATGACTTCTCCCGTGACCTCAAGAACAAAGGTAACTACTCACAAATCATATTAATGCTCAAGATCAGAGCGATATTAAATAGCATAATGGATGTAAGCATATAATCTTTCACCAAATAAACCATATAGTAATCAACACTACTAGTCACCCACAGGTACCAATCTGAGGTTCCGGTACAAAGATTGAACACAAGATATGAACTAGGGTTTGAGAGGAGATGGTGTTGTTGAAGATGTTGATGAAGATTGGCCTCCCAAAGATGAGAGGGTTGTTGGTGATGATGATGACTTCGATTTCCCCCTTCAGGAGGAAAGTTCCCCCGGTGGAATCGTTCCGACGGAGGACAAAAGTGCTCCTGCCCAAGTTCCGCCTAGAGACGGCGGCGTTCCGTCCCGAAAGTCCCCTCTTGATTTTTTTTCTAGGTCAAAAGACCTTAAGTATCAGAAGATGGGCACAAGAGGTGGGCCGGGCTGGCCACAACCCACCAGCGCGCGCCTAGGGGCCTGGCATGCCCTGTGTCTTGTGGTTACCAGGTGCCCCCCCCCCTTCGGTTGTTATTTGCTCCAGTATTTTTTATATATTCCAAAATAATTCTTCGTGAAATTTTAGATTATTTGGAGATCTGCAGAATAGGTGTCTCTGATATGCTATTTCAGGTCCAGAATTCCAGCTGTCGGCATTCTCCCTCTTTGTGTAAACCTTGCATATTATGAGAGAAAAGGCATTGGAATTACTCCATAAAGCATTATTATGCATAGAAAACTTATAAATAACAGTAGGAAATCATGATGCAAAATGGACGTATCACCCACGTCGTCCACCTTGCCCGTCGGCGGCATGGCCCCTTTTCTTCCTCCACTTGTTCTCGCTCCGCCCTCCGCCCCGGTCGTCCACCTTGCTTTGTTGCCTGCGAAGGGACTCGATGTGCCCTTTCCGGATGTGTCTCCACCATGACCACAAGGTGTTCGATGCTCTGCTCGTAAGGTACCATGGATAGCAGGGATGCGTATTTCTTTCAAAACTTTGTTTGTTCATCGGATGATCGTCCTCGGACGATGAGGATATAGTGGTGGCAACATTGGTTGTCCATGAACACATCAGTAGGATGAGGACTCGGTTCAGGGGATCAATCCCCGGCCATGCTCTGGCCTTGAACCACAATAGGGAGAAAGTGCACGCCCTCTTCTATTCCGATTACTTTGAGAATAATGCACTTTACAAACCTCATCTATTTTGTCATCGCTTTTGAATGAGGAGGCATGTGCTCAATCGTATTTAGGAGGCAGTTGTAGCATATGACCCATACTTTGACTGTAAAGAGGGTGTCCTTGGGAAGCTTGGCTTCTCTTCTTATGAGAAATGCATCGCAGCTATTAGCATGCTTGCATATGAAATTCATGGTGATCTTGTGGGTGAGTACATTCGTATGAGTGAGTCCACGAGTCTTCAATCAATGTATAATTTCTGCAAGGCCGTGGTGGCCGTGTTTGGCCCTGAATACCCGAGAGAGTCAAATGCCGCTGATACAGAGAGGTTGTTGATGATTAATGCAGAGAGGTTGTTGATGATTAATGTAGAGAGGGGCTTTCCGGGCATACTTGGTAGTATCGATTGTATGCACTAGAAGTGGAAGAACTGTCCATTTGCTTGACAGGGGCAGTATAAGGGGCATGTGAAAGGTGACACTGTCATACTTGAAGTGGTGGCTTCACAAGATCTATGGATATGCCATTCTTTCTTCGGCATGGCTGGTTCTCATAATGATATTAGCATTCTTCAGCATTCTCCAGTGTTTGCAAGACTTGCAGAAGGCCACCTGTCGGGGATATACCCTGTAGTATGACCCGGCCGGAAGTATGACCCGGCCTGGCGACTCACAAGAGACCCGGTCAAGACATGACATTTTATTAATGACCCGCAGGCAGGTCGCAGGATGACCAGGCCCAAGACCCGGCGTGTAAGCCGGCGCCAGTCCGCTCACAAGAGAAGGCCCAAAGGAGAGAAAGGATTCCCTTACAAAGGAAACAAGACCCGGAGTAGGATTCGTGAAAGGCTAGTCCTAGTCCTACTCCTAGTAGGACTCTATTTGTAAACCTACCCTCTCCACCTATATAAGGAGGGGTAGAGCACCCCTAGAGGGACAGATTCACAAGTCCACAAGTTTAGACAATACAAGAGATTAGAGATAGATAGATTAAAGGCTCTCGTGATTAGAGGTAGCAAACAACACCCTTGTAACCGAGGGATCTCCTTCATCATCAATACCAGACAAGCAGGACGTAGGCTTTTACCTCCATCGGAGGGGCCGAACCTGGGTAAACTCCGCGTCTCTCAATTCCGACCAATCCCTTCAAGACACCACATAGTTGCGCTTCACCCCGAACCTAAGTCCATTCACCCGGACATTTGTCGTGACAAATCCACGACAGTTGGCGCCCATCGTGGGGCCGCGCACGGTGGTGTTGTGTTCTTGGAGGGAAATTTCTAGGGATCAAGAAATTTGCGATGTGTCGGATGAAGAAAAACCAGCAGAAAGAATCTACATCCACTTGAAAGGTCATCAGTCGAGATTGAAAAATTTTAACAACGACAAAATTTAGATCAGAGTTTTCCTTGGATGGCGGCGTACATCAGTTATGGATATCGATCGCATCAAAATTAGGCAACTGTTGCGTAGTCCGAGTCACGACTGTCTTGAGGAAACCTAGGAGATTCCAAAGTTCGCTAATCTCACGAAGAGTAAGTCATCAGGCCAGATGAGGAGAAGCGTCGGTTTCCCTGCACAAAAACAATTCAAAGAAAACAAAAAGGATCCCGAGTTGCACTACGCCAAGCCAACCACGATCCAGAAACGGAGTCAACGCCGCACGTCTGGGTCACCAGTTCTACCTTCACCTGCACCTTGCCATCACACGCAACTCCGGGCCACTCCTGCCTCCATCCAAGCCGCCTCGCCAGGCGTCGTGGCCGTGTCCGAGCCGCCTCGCCTGATGCTGTGGCCGTGTCCAATCCGGCCCTGTCAAGACCTGCTCCCGTGGCCGTGTCTGAAACCAGCTTTGCCACGGATTCGGCCTTGCCACGCCGTGCCATGGCTGGCTCCACCCTGCCAGGCTCGTCGCCCCATCACAGGTTTGCCACCACGAGCCGCCAATACGCCTTGCCATGCTGCCCAACTACCGGTCCTACAAGCCGCCCTGCTCCCGCCGGTTCAGCGTGCCGGCCGGCCACTACCGCCGCCGCTTCCACCGGGGCCCGCTTGGCCTGTGCGCCGCCGTGAGCCGCTGCCGCACCTCCACAATGGTTCCGCCTCGCCTCCATCGCACCCCGCCTGGCCGGTGCATAGCCGCCGCCAGCCGCCATTGCTCCGACCGCGCGCCATGCCCCTAACCACCGGCTTTGCCCAAGCCTGTCTAAGCACCGCCGTCAGCTCTGCCTTGCGCCTCCGCAAGAGCCGGCCGCAGCCGCACCTCGCCACCGGTTCAGCGCAACCGCTGCCCACAGCCACGCCCCGCACTGGCTCTGCCTCCACCGCGCCATACCTCTGGTTCTGCCTTGCCAGTTTTCTCCTGCGCCTGCCGGCTCGATGCCCCTCCCGGGCCCGTTTGGATGGATAAGAGGTGGGGTAGCCGGTTTAAAAAAAAGTGTGGCCGGATCTTAAAAAAATGCAGCTTCTATGGTCAAAGAGCATCCCGCGAGATGTCGATGGTGGATCATCCGTGTTAAGATAAAACAGGTGCTATCCACCCTGTTTATTTATCAGTATATTTTATTTTTTCTGAAAACAATTACTCCATCTCTTGTAATATTTTTATGCAGGACAATTGTTTGTGTGGCATGATACCGCGGAGATAGAGCGTACACCAGCATGTTGCATTGCTCGATGGATGCACGTGAGTCGTCGTCCTCACAAACGGTCTACATCAATTTGTCGGTACCGCGTGCGTTCACCCGCCAGTATGAGCTGCCGAATGAGTGCGGCAAGCTGCCATACCCGCCTTATGGTCTTCATCAACAAACGCCATGGCCATCCCTCGCCACCACTCCGGCTTACAATGCCGTGGCCGTCTCTTGCCACCGCCCCAGCTTACAACGTCGTGGCCGTCTATGACTGCTGCACCGGTTTACAACGTCGTGGCCGTCTCTTGCCATCGCTCCGTCTTACAACGCTGTGGCCGTCTCTCACCATCCACGCCGGCTTACAACGTCGTGGCATCTTTGACAACAGCACCGGCTTACAATGTCGCGGGTGTTTGCTACGTCTACATCAACCCAACAGTGGCTGCATACAACAGTACAAGTCGCCCAGCTATCAATTCTGAATCGCTGCCCTGCGGTCCAATCAACATTGACATATCAATGCAGTGCTCGCCGGTATGAGCTGCCCGACGAACAGGCGCACAAGTCGCCGCCACTATAGCTTGGTTCACTTCAACAACCAGCCGGAACGAACCCTCGACCGGATCATTGAAACAAATCATGCGTGATCATCTATAACCCGCCACGGCCAACCTCAACTTTCAGTGGAGATTCTCAAGCCAAATCTTTGAGTCAACTTAAGACTCGGGGGCTACAGACATGGCAAGACACATTTGGTCGTTTTCAACGAGAACCCCAGGTCATGGCAAAGTTAACCCGATCTTGGGGGCTACTACATTTTTGGTGGAAGATTAAAAGTTGCCCAAGAGGACGAACCGCCGTGATGCACCATTCAAACATAGGTGCTCGGATTGATTGGATCATCACTTGGAGCTTCTGTCGTTTCTTCATACAAGATAGCGACCTACAAGATAGTGACTTACAAGATGGTGCACAAAACATTAGCTGTCGAGGGGGCTTCTTACCTTCAGGTATCGCTTATCTCATCCTAACAGCCGGCTTTATGCCATTCCGGTTAACATGTTAGCCATGGTTGTTGAAGGGGGCTTCTTACCTTCGGGTATCGCTTATCTCACCCTAACAACCGGCTTTATGCCATTCCAGTTGACATGTAAGTTGCGGCTGTCGAAGGGGGCTTCTTACCTTTGGGTATCGCTTATCTCACCCTAACAACCAACTTTATACCATTCCGGTTAACATGTTAGCCGCAGTTGTCGAAGGGGGCTTCTTACCGACGGGTATCGCTTATCTCACCCTAACAACCGGCTTTATGCCATTCCAGTTGACATGTCAGTTGCGGCTATCGAAGGGGGCTTCTTACCTTCGGGTATCACTTATCTCACCCTAACAGCCGGCTTTATGCCATTCCGGTTAACATGTTAGTCGTGGTTGTCGAAGGGGCTTCTTACCTTCGGGTATCGCTTATCTCATCCTAACAACCGGCTTTATGCCATTCCAGTTGACATGTCAGCTACGGCTATCAAAGGGGGCTTCTTACCTTCGGGTATCGCTTATCTCACCCTAACAGCCGGCTTTATGCCATTCCGGTTAACATGTTAGTCGTGGATGTCGAAGGGGGCTTCTTACCTTCAGGTATCGCTTATTCTCACCCTAACAACCGGCGTTCGTGCTAAAAATGTTGACAAGTCAACATTGGCTGTCGAAGGGGGCTTCTTACCTTCGGGTATCGCTTATCTCACCCTAACAGCCGGCTTTATGCCAATCCAGTTGACATGTCAGCTGCGGTTGTCGAAGGGGGCTTCCCACCTCCGGTGTAGCTTATCTATCCCTAACAACCGGCGTTCGCGCCAAAAATGTGGACAAGTCCACATCACATTATACCTCGCATTATACATCGCATCATATATTGCATCAACATTGCATCATACATTGCACCAACATTGCATCATACATCGCATCATATTCACATGACATGCCGTCTTATCAAGTCGGGTTAGAGCAAGATTATGAAAGAAGGAGCAATGTTATAACATCTCCGGGTTGTGCTTTTTCAAGCCGCCCTTACAACAATGCAGAATATATTCTCTCTTGTTTATTTTTGCAGGTCTTGTCTCTTAAGATGAGTCGCCGTTAAGTATGATGAAAAACGTTGTCAAAGAGCAAATGGATCTTTGATAGCCAACATGGTTGGATCTTCATGATTTATCATAACTAGTACTAAATGATTGGGGTTTTCAAGCCAGCTTGGAGAATTCATTATTTTTTCAAGAGCCGCCCTATCAGATATAATGTCATGTCATCTAATTGACCGGTTCTCGGATTTCTTCGATTGTGCTCTGTAGTAATCTACAACACTCATGGATTTCTCCAATATATATTTGTCGGGTTACATCGCAACCACGAGCAGGGATTTCATGTCAAAGACAAAGGAATTATTCCAAGATATTCATTTCGGGTTATATTACAACCACGGTCAAAGATTCATTCAACAAATCATGGTGAGTCATATTATTCTCACACAGTCCCGAGTCGCCGCACGTAGACGACGCGACACTTGGGGGCTACACTATTCAAATACAGTTTATATCAAGTATGCAAGTCCCTTGTCACTGCAAGCATGCACCACGGCACTTAGGGGCTAATGCAAGCCGGTTTTCAAATCATTACATTGTCAGCAAGACCATATTATTTCAAGGAGATGAGCCGGCCTTTCTATATTTTTCTAAGTCCCAGCCCAGTTGTAAGAGCACATTTCTCCATGTGTGGTTTTGGGTAATTGATGACACCCCTTTGGACTAATGGTTTCCTTGAGTTATATTCGAAGGATTTGTCCATAGGCACTTCTTGAAGTCCATCTGTTGGGTTTCAAGGAGTTTATATGGTGACCAAGGTGGTATTCAAGTTTTATCCAAAGATTGGTCATGTGGGAGTTGAGCTTATTGCAAGCATGTCTTGAAGAAGAAGATTGTGTAAGCATTCATGTTTACCTTCAAGACAACATCTTTATGAAGAGATAAGCTAAGATAAAAGGTTGATCAATACTAAGTCAAAAAAGTGAATCAAGTTGATCAACACACAAAGCGTACAAGATGTATTGAGAGGGATCAAGTGATCCCATGGTGTGCTAAGCATTGTCCATTACGCTTTGTGTACTAACCCATGGTCTACGTGAAAGTTCTTTATGGGGTTAGGTATATTTCCATGGGCTTGCATCAAGAGGCAGATCCCATACATCCCATGGAAGATGACATCAAGTGGAGATCGTCATCAAGGTTGCGATGTGCAAGATCAAGTGAAGCATCACGGAGAGATCATGCTTGAGGCTCGCCGTTCATTGTGGTGACAATGGACTTGTGAAGATGTGTCAAAGATTGGCTCACTCATAGTGGAGTATGGGGGAGCAATCATCTAGTCTTCATCAAGCCAACACAATCAAGAAAGGTGGTCCATCTTGAGGAAGTCAAGATCGTCATCATCTAGCTCAAGTGGACTATGCGCAAGGCTAAGGTTTGACCTTGATAGGGTTTTCTATTTTACCGGTCTCATGGTGGTAGTTGAGAGACCGGGTTATAGGATCGATTGTCGTACTATCAGGGGGGCTCTCAAGTGAGTAGCTTGATCGTATCGTTTGTTGAGAGCTCAAACCATTGCAGTCTTGGCATCATCATATTTCTTGCTTCTTGGTTGGATTTTCTCTATGTGGGTTCTTGAGCTTGTGGTTATCTTCGTGACAAGCTCTAGTTCATCGAAAACGGATTGCATATGCTTCGTCTATTGCATTTTCGGTGTTGGAAATTTTACCGGTCTTATTCGAGGAAGGGTTCTCACCATTTCCTTATGGGACTTTTGTCATTTGCTTATTATTGATATGTCAATCAATATTGTGTTAGCCCATGTCCTTAGCTTTCCAACAAACTTTGTTTCATTGAATTCAGAGTCCATTTGCAAAACTTGTGGCAGTTTTGGTGTTCTTAAAAAGCTGCAGCGGTACTACCGCGGCTAGAGCGGGTGTAATTTTTTACTACCGCTCCGGAGCGGTACTACCGAGGCTCCAGGAGCAGTACTACCGCTCCGGACCAAAATCTCGTGTTATTTACAGCCGTGGTAGGCACGGATGTAATTTTTTAGTACCGCTCGCAAGCAGTAGTACCGCTACCCGTAGCGGTAGTACCGCTATCCATAGTGGTAGTACCGTGAGGACGAGCGGTAGTACCGCTCCGGCGGTTCTACTGGCTTTTTGCCTCCTCGGTGTTGTTTTTCAAATGGGTACTACCACCCTAGCGGTAGTACCGCTCCTTGGAGCGGTAGTACCGCTTTGTGCGGGCTGTGAGGATAACGGTTGGATTTTCCCCACCTATAGAAGGGGGTCTTCTTGTCCAATGGACCTCATCTCTTGAGCTCGTGTTCTTCCCCCATTGTTGACCTTCTTCGAGCTTGCTAACTCTCAATCCCTCCAATTATTCTTGCTAGTTCTTGAGGGAAAAGAGAGAGGAGATCTAGATCCACATTTCCACCAATCACTTTCTCCTCTAAGTGAGGGGGACCCCTTGGATCTAGATCTTGGAGTTCTTCGTGTCCTTCTTCGTTCTTCCTCTCATTTCCCTCCCTAGCATTAGTTGCTTTGGTGGGATTTGGGAGAGAAGGACTTGGGCACTCTGTGTGCCCTTGCCATTGCATTTGGTGCATAGGTTTGAGTTCTCCACGGTGATACGTGGAAGTGAGAAGTTGAGAAGCTATTACTCTTGGGTGTTTGAGCACCCTAGAGCTTGTTCCTCTTGGGTGCTTTGGCGCCCTAGACAGTTGGTGGTGCCTCGGAGCTCAATCATTGTGGTGCAAAGCTCCGGGCAAGCTTCGGTGTCTCCAATTAGGTTGTGGAGATTGCCCCGAGCATTTGAGGTCACCTCGGAGCCACAATCCATTGTGGTGAAGCTTCGTGGTGTCGTTGGGAGCCTCCAATCAAGTTGTGGGGATTTCCCCAACCTTGTTTGTACGGGTTCGATGAGCACCCTCAAGGGTCCCTTAGTGGAATCACAGCATCTTGCATTGTGCGAGGGCGTGAGGAGATTACAGTGGCCCTAGTGTCTTCTTGGGGAGCATTGTGCCTCCACACCGCTCTGAACGGAGATTAGCCTCTGAAAGGGTGTGAACTTTGGGATACATCATCGTCTCTGCATGCCTCGGTTATCTCTTACCCGAGCCCCTTTACTTATGCACTTTACTTTGTGATAGCCATATTGTTTCTTGTTATATATCTTGCTATCACTTAGTTGTCTATCTTGCTTAGCATAAGTTGTCTATCACTTAGGTTTTTTCTTGACTAATTAAACGATAGTTTTATTCCGCATTTTTTCAAGCCTAAACCGTAATTATTTTAAAGCGCCTATTCACCCCCCCTCTAGGCGACATCCATGTCCTTTCAATTGGTATCAGAGCTAGGTCTCTCATTGTTAGGTTTAACCACCTAGAGAGTAAGGATGTCAACTAGGGGATTAGTATTCTCTAACACTCTTAGTTTCGAGGGCACAAATTTTGATGTTTGGGTAATTCACATGCTTAATCTCTTCAGGGGCATGGACCCAATTTTAGAGCGAATTGTAGATATGGGTTTTTCTCCTCCAAAGGATTCTCAACACATATCTTTAGAGGATGAGAAAAACTCTTATCTCAATGCTCAAGCTTCTAATGTGCTTTTTGATGCTTTGAGCAATGTAGTTATATTTGAACTCATGCCATTCCGGATGCTCATGAGTTGTGGACAAAGCTTCAAGATAAATATGGTTTGTCCAAGATTTGTAGGGATGATTGTTCTCCCTCCACCTCCGGTTGTGTTGTCTTCTCAACTTCTTCTACTTCACCTACATGTGGATTGCCACAAGGTAATTATATGGTGAGTAGTGATGATCACGGTAATGATGATAGTGGGCTTATTGTTGATAATAATTCTTCACTATCTTATTGCAATGCTTCATCTTTGAACTTTAACACCTCAAGCTCTTTAAATGTTTCACATGCTTGTGTTCATAGTCCTGCATATCATGTACAAATAGCTTAACTAAATCTCATGATGATATGCTTGCTATATCTTGTTGCCATGATAAACATGTATCTATGTCCTCGAGTTGTTGTGCTAACAATGTAGAGGACACCCAACACTCCATGGAACAAGATGTGGTCTTGAATGGTGCTTCACGGGATCCTACATCATCATATGTTGTTTGTCACTTTTACCTTATGGCTAAGGCTTCAAAGGTATCTCCTACTTTGAATCCCAATATATCTCACGATGATGATGTTGATGATAATGATGAAGAGAGTGATAATATTGCTTCCTTAAAACTTAAGGGAGAAATGGTTTTTAAAGCTCTTCATAAGAATAATATTGCTCGTTCCAACTTCATGGAAATCATGTCTATTGCCATTGAGGGCAATAAATATATTGAGGAGTTGGAAGCTCATCTCGAGGAGCATGAGGCCACCATTGAGAAAATGGAAGGTCATGAACGTGATTACGCTAATGAGATCGCGGAGCTATCTCAAGCTCTTGAGAATGAACAAACCACCAAGGAATCTCTTGAGGAGTCCTTTGGTCTAGAATTATCTAGATTAAAGGAATCCCATGAAAGAGCTCTCGAGGTGGCTAATGATTTTAGAACTAAAAATTATAAGCTTGAAGTTGCACATGCTAAGATCCTTGAGGACTTTGAGCACCTCGAAAATGGCTCAAGGGTCGTTAAAAGTTCGCTCATTGAACTCACTGAGTCTTATGCTCAACTCAAAGTTTCATATGCTAAAGAGCTTGCCAAGTTGTCTTCTCCTCTTGTTGGTAATGATGATGCTTGTGCTACTAACTCTATTTCTTGTGAAGCATCCATATTAAAGGAGAATGTTGAGCTAAGGGCTGAACTTAAGTTGCTATCTAGTAATTATGGGAAATTGGAAGAGAGTCATGAAAAGCTTTCTAAATATCATGGCGATCTTCTAGTATCTCATAATGTGCTAAAGATAGCTCATGAGGCTAGTACTACTAAGGTAACATCAAGTGATCCTCATGTGGAAATTAGCACTACATCTAGTAGAAATACTTTATTGCCATGTGCTAGTCCTCGTAGTTCATCTACTCATAATGTTGGTACATCTTGTGATGAATTACTTTCCTTGCCTTGTTGCTCTAACAATGAAGCATATACTTCCTCTAGTACTTGTATTGATACTAACCATGTAGAGGAAATCAAAGAGCTCAAGGGCCAAGTCACTTCTTTGAAGAAAGACTTGGAAAAGAGTCATGAAGGGAAGTCCACACTCAACAATATCTTGTGTGGGGAAAAATCCCCAAATGACAAAGGTGGACTTGGATTCAGCTCCAATAAGAAGAAGAAGTCCAAGAGAAACAACAAGAAGGGCCAAGAACAAGTCAAGAACTCGGCCAAGATTGTTTGCTTCAAGTACAAAATAGAAGGGCACCATGTTAGATCTTGCCCATTGAAGAAGAAGCCCCATAGTGACAAGCAACAAGGGAAGCAGCCACAAGTTCAATCTCATGCTCAAGGTCAAGTTGAAGGAAGGCCACTTGCCAAGAAGACCCAAGTCAATGCTCCTCAAGTTGAGAAATCAATTGAGAAGAAAGTAAAGGGTAAATGTTGCTACTTATGTCCTGAGAAGGATCACTTTGCTTCTGCATGCACTAATGGTAACTTATCCAACCCAATCATTATTGATGATATCTATTCTCTTGGGAAGGATAAGGTTGGCAATGTGTTTGCCAAGTTTTTTGGTACTCAAAGTGGTGTCAAGAAAAGAACCATTTGGGTATCCAAGCCTATTGTGACTAACCTATTAGGACCCAACTTGGTTGGGGACCAACAAGCTCAAACTTTATCAATAGGTATTGTTGGAGGGCATTAGTGACGTGACTACATTGTGAAGAATTGATGGTTCTATTGGAAATATGCCCTAGAGGAAATAATAAAATGGTTATTATTGTATTTCCTTGCTCATGATAATTGTCTATTGTTCATGCTATAATTGTGTTAACCGGAAACCGTAATACATGTGTGAATACATAGACCACAACATGTCCCTAGTGAGCCTCTAGTTGACTAGCTCGTTGATCAATAGATGGTCACGGTTTCATGACCATGGACATTGGATGTCGTTGATAACGGGATCACATCATTAGGAGAATGATGTGATGGACAAGACCCAATCCTAAGCATAGCACTAGATCGTGTAGTTCGTTTGCTAAAGCTTTTCAATGTCAAGTATCGTTTCCTTAGACCATGAGATTGTGTAACTCCCAGATACCGTAGGAATGCTTTGGGTGTGCCAAACATCACAACGTAACTAGGTGGCTATAAAGGTGCACTACGGGTATCTCCAAAAGTGTCTGTTGGGTTGGCACGAATCGAGCTGGGATTTGTCACTCCGTGTAACGGAGAGGTATCTCTGGGCCCACTCAGTAAGACATCATCATAATGAGCTCAATGTGACTAAGGAGTTAGCCACGGGATGATGTATTACGGAACGAGTAAAGAGACTTGCCGGTAATGAGATTGAACAAGGTATAGAGATACCGACGATCGAATCTCGGGCAAGTATCATACCGATAGACAAAGGGAATTGTATACGGGATTGATTGAATCCCCGACATCGTGGTTCATCCGATGAGATCATTGTGGAGCATGTGGGAGCCAACATGGGTATCCAAATCCCGCTGTTGGTTATTGACCGGAGAGGTGTCTCGGTCATATCTACATGTCTCCCGAACCCGTAGGGTCTACACACTTAAGGTTCGATGATGCTAGGGTTATAGGGAAATGGTATACCTGATTACCGAAAGTTGTTCAGAGTCCCGGATGAGATCCCGGACGTCACGAGGAGCTCTGGAATGGTCTGGAGGTAAAGATTGATATATAGGAAGTCCAGTTTTGGTCACCGGGAAGTTTTTGGGCTCATCGGTATTGTACCGGGAGTGCCGGGAGGGTGCCGGAGGACCCCCAGGAGGGGTGTGACGACCATAGGACCTTGTGGGACCTTAGAGGAGGTGTGACAGCCCTTGATGGGCTGGACAAGACCTTCTAGAAAGTCCCATGCGGCTGGAGGAGTAGAGATAAGGGCAAAGGAGTTTGAAAAGGAGGAGATCCACCTCCCTTGTGGGAGGTGGACTCTCCCTTTGATTCGGCCGAAGCTCTCCTCCTTGGAGGAGAGTCCAAGCCATCCCTCCCTCTCCCTCCTCCTATATATACTTGAGGTTTTGGCCTTTTGATAATAGTTCTGCACTCTCTCTCTCTCTCACGGCAAAGCCCTACCTCTCTTCTTCCTCCTCCGTAGCGCTTAGGCGAAGCCCTGCCGGAATACCTTGCTACTCCACCACCACCACGCCGTCGTGCTGCTGTTGGATCCCTTCCCTAACCTCTCCTTCCTCCTTGCTGGATCAAGGCGTAGGAGACGTCACTGGGCTGCACGTGTGTTGAACGCGGAGGCGCCGTTGTTCGGCGCTTAGATCGGAATCCACCGTGATCTGAATCGCTGCGAGTACGACTCCATCAACCGCGTTCTTGTAACGCTTCCGCTTAGCGATCTTCAAAGGTATGAAGATGCAATCTCTCCCACTCGTCGCTGGTTTCTCCATAGATAAATCTTGGTGACACGTAGGAAATTTTTGATTTACTACTACGTCTCCCAACAGTGGCATCATGAGCTAGGTCTATGCATAGAATCTATGCACAAGTAGAACACAAAGTAGTTGTGGGTGTCGATTTTGTTAATTTGCTTACCACTACTAGTCTTATCTTGATTCGGCGGTATTGTGGGATGAAGCGGCCCGGACCGACTTTAGACGTACGCTTACGTGAGACTGGTTCCACCGCCTGACACGCACTTGTTGCATAACGTGGCTAGCGGGTGTCTGTCTCTCCCACCTTAGTCGGATTGGATTCGATGAAAAGTGTCCTTATGAAGGGTAAATAGCAATTGGCATATCACGTTGTGGTTTTGGCGTAGGTAAGAAACGTTCTTGCTAGTAACCTATAGCAGCCACGTAAAAACTTGCAACTACAAATTAGAGGACGTCTAACTTGTTTTTGCAGCATATGCCTTGTGATGTGATATGGCCAAAGGATGTGATGTGATGCATTGTGATGTATGAGATTGATCATGTTCTTGTAATAGGATTCACAACTTGCATGTCGATGAGTATGACAACCGGCAGGAGCCATAGGAGTTGTCTTATTTTATTGTATGAACTGCGTGTCAATCATAAATGCCATGTAATTACTTTACTTTATTGCTAAACGTTAGGCATAGTAGTAGAAGTAATAGTTGGCGAGACAACTTCATGAAGACACAATGATGGAGATCATGGTGTCGTGCCGGTGACAGTGATGATCATGGTGCCCCAAAGATGGACATCAAAGGAGCAAGATGATATTGGCCATATCATGTCACTATATTGATTGCATGTGATGTTTATCATGTTTACATCTTATTTGCTTAGAACGACGGTAGTAAATAAGATGATCTCTCAATAAAATTTCAAGAAAAGTGTTCACCCTAACTGTGCACCGTTGCTAAGGATCGTTGTTCCGAAGCACCACGTGATGATCGGGTGTGATAGGCTCTAACGTTCACATACAATGGGTGTAAGCCAGATTTACACACGCGGAACACTTACGTTGACTTGACGAGCCTAGCATGTACAGACATGGCCTCAGAACACGAAAGACCGAGGTCGAACATGAGTCGTATAGAAGATACGATCAACATGGAGATGTTCACCATGGATGACTAGTCCATCTCACGTGATGACCGGACACGGGCTAGTTGACATGGATCATGTGTCACTTGGATAACTAGAGAGATGTCTATCTAAGTGGGAGTTCATTAAATAATTTGATTATGTGAACTTAGTTATCATGAACTTAGTCTAAAATTGTCTTTACAATCTTTATTGTAGATCCAATGGCCAACGCGAATGTCACCCTAAACTTCAACGCGTTCCTAGAGAAAACCAAGATGAAAGATGATGGAAGCAACTATGCGGAATGGGTCCGTGGCTTGAGGATCATCCTCATATCTTCCAAGAAATTATATGTCCTTGATGCACCACTAGGTGACCCGCCCCTTCTCCTAGCAGAGCAAGACGTTGCGAATGCTTGGCATTCTCGCTGTGATGATTACTCCCTTGTTCAGTGCGGCATGCTTTACAGTTTACAACCGGGGCTCCAAAAGCGTTTTGAGCAACACGGAGCATATGAGATGTTCCAAGAGCTGAAACTGGTTTTCCAAGATCATGCCTGGGTCGAGAGATATGACGTCTCCGACAAGTTCTTTCAGCTGTAAGATGGAGGAGAATAGTTCTGTCAGTGAGCACATCCTCAAGATGTCTGGGCTACACAACCTCTTGACTCAGCTGGGAGTTAATCTCTCGGATGACTCGGTCATTGACAGAATCCTCTAGTCGCTTCCACCTAGCTACAAGAGCTTTGTGATGAACTACAACATGCAAGGGATGGAGAAGTCCATTCCTGAGTTGTACTCGATGCTGAAATCAGCAGAGGTCGAGATAAGAAAGGAGCATCAAGTGTTGATGGTAAATAAGACCACTAGTTTCAAGAAAGGAAAGGGTAAGAAGAACTTCAAGAAGGACGACAAAGCTGTTGTCGCGCCCGGTAAGCAAGTTGCCGAGAAGAAGAAGAACAAGCATGGACCCAAGCCTGAGACTGAGTGCTTTTACTGCAAGGGTACCGGTCACTGGAAGCGGAACTGCCCCAAGTACTTAGTGGATAAGAAGGAAGGCAACATTAAAGGTATATGTGATATACTAGTTATTGATGTGTACCTAAACAGCGCTCGTAGTAGCTCCTAGGTATTTGATACCGGTGCGGTTGCTCACATTTGTAACTCCAAGCAGGAGCTGCGGAATAGCGGAGGCTGGCAAAGGACGAGGTGACGATGCGCGTCGGGAATGGTTCCAAGGTCGATGTGATCGCCGTCGGCACGCTACCTCCACATCTACCTTCAGGATTAGTGTTAAACCTTAATAATTGTTATTTAGTACCAGCTTTGAGCATGAACATTGTATCTGGATCTCGCTTGATGTGAGATGGCTACTCATATAAATCTGAGAATAATGGTTGTTATATTTATATGAGAGAAATGTTTTATGGTCATGCCCCGCTGGTCAATGGTTTATTTTTGATGAATCTCGAACGTGATGTTACACATGTCCATAGTGTGAGTACCAAAAGTGTAAGGTTGATAACGATAGTCCCACTTACATGTGGCACTGCCGCCTTGGTCATATTGGTGTCAAACGCATGAAGAAGCTCCATACTGATGGACTTTTGGAGTCTCTTGATTTCGAATCATTTGAGACGTGCGAACCATGCCTCATGGGCAAGATGACCAAGACTCCGTTCTCCGAAACAATGGAGCGAGCAACTGACTTGTTGGAAATAATACATACCGATGTATGCGGTCCAATGAGTGTCGAGGCTCGTGGTGGCTACCGTTATGTTCTCACCCTCATTGATGACTTGAGTAGATATGGGTATGTCTAATGAAACATAAGTCTGAAACTTTTGAAAGGTTCAAGGAATTTCAGAGTGAGGTAGAGAATCAACGTGACAGGAAAATAAAAGTGCCTACGATCTGATCGTGGCGGAGAATATTTAAGTCACGAGTTTGGCACGCACCTAAGGAAATGTGGAATTGTTTCACAACTCACGCCGCCTGGCACATCTCAGCGAAATGGTGTGTCTGAACGTCGTAATCGCACTCTATTAGATATGGTACGATCTATGATGTCTCTTACCGACTTACCGCTATCATTTTGGGGATATGCATTAGAGACTGCCGCATTCACTTTAAATAGGGCACCGTCAAAATCCGTTGAGACGACACCGTATGAATTATGGTTTGGAAAGAAACCTAAGATGTCATTTCTAAAAGTTTGGGGATGCGATGCTTATGTGAAGAAACTTCAACCTAAGAAGCTCGAACCCAAAGCGGAAAAGTGTGTCTTCATAGGATATCCCAAAGAGACCATTGGGTATACCTTCTACCTACGATCTGAGGGCAAAGTCCTTGTTGCCAAGAATTGATCCTTTCTCGAGAAAGAGTTTCTCTCGAAAGAAGTAAGTGGGAGGAAAATAGAACTTGATGAGGTAATTGTACCTCCACTCGAACCGGAGAGTAGCGCAGCACAAGAAGTTGTTTCTGTGGAGCCTACACCAGCTGGAGAGGAAGTTAATGATGATGATCATGAAACTTCAGATCAAGTTACTATTGAACGTCGAAGGTCCACTAGGACACGTTCCGCACCAGAGTGGTACGGCAACCCTGTCCTAGAGATCATGTTGTTAGACAACGGTGAACCTTCAAACTATGAAGAAGCGATGGCGGGCCCGGATTCCAACAAATGGCTTGAAGCCATGAAATCCGAGATAGGATCCATGTATGAGAACAAAGTGTGGACTTTGGTGGACTTGCCTGATGATAAGCGAGCCATTGAAAATAAATGGATCTTTAAGAAGAAGACTGACGCGGATGGTAATTTGACCGTCTATAAGGCTCGGCTTGTCGCTAAGGGTTATCGACAAGTTCAAGGAGTTGACTACGATGAGACTTTCTCACCCGTAGCGATGCTAAAGTATGTCCGAATCATGTTAGCAATTGCCGCATTTTATGATTATGAGATCTGGCAAATGGACGTCAAAACGGCATTCCTTAATGGCTTCCTCAAGGAAGAATTGTATATGATGCAGCCGGAAGGTTTTGTCAATCCTAAAGATGCTAACAAGGTATGCAAGCTCCAGTGCTCCATCTATGGGCTGGTGCAAGCATCTCGGAGTTGGAACATTCGCTTTAATGAAGTGATTAAAGCATTTGGATTTGTACAGGTTTATGGAGAACCCTGTATTTACAAGAAAGTGCGTGGGAGCTCTGTAGCATTTCTCGTATTATATGTGGATGACATACTGATAATGGGAAATGATATAGAACTCTTGGAAAGTGTAAAGGCCTACTTGAATAAGTGTTTTTCAATGAAGGACCTTGGAGAAGCTGCTTACATATTAGGTATTAAGATCTATAGAGATAGATCGAGATGCCTCATAGGTCTTTCACAAAGCACATACCTTGAAAAGATATTGAAGAAGTTCAATATGGATCAGTCCAAGAAGGGGTTCTTGCCTGTGTTACAAGGTGTGAGATTGAGTACGACTCAATGCCCGACCACAGCAAAGGATAGAGAAGAGATGAGTGTCATCCCCTATGCTTTAGCCATAGGCTCTATTATGTATGCCATGCTGTGTACCAGACCTGATGTGAACCTTGCCATAAGTTCGGTAGGGAGGTACCAAAGTGATCCCGGAGCGGAACACTGGACAGCGGTCAAGAATATCCTGAAGTACCTGAAAAGGACAAAGGACATGTTTCTCGTATATGGAGGTACCGAAGAGCTCGTCGTAAAGGGTTACGTCGATGCTAGCTTCGACACAGATCCGGACGACTCCAAGTCGCAAACCGGATACGTGTATATTTTGAACGGAGGGGCAGTCAGCTGGTGCAGCAGCAAGCAAAGCGTCGTGGTGGCATCTACATGTGAAGCGGAGTACATAGCTGCTTCGGAAGCAGCAAAGGAAGGAGTCTGGATGAAGGAGTTCATCACCGACCTAGGAGTAATTCCAAGTGCGTCGGGCCCAATGACTCTATTCTGTGACAACACTAGAGCTATTGCCCTTAAGAAGGAGCCCAGGTTTCACAAGAAGACAAGACACATCAAGCGTCGCTTCAACTCCATCCGTGATTACATTCAAGAGGGAGATATAGATATTTGTAAAGTGCATATGGATCTGAATGTCGCAGATCCGTTGACTAAACCTCTCTCACGAGCAAAACATGATCAACACCAGATTGCTATGGGTGTTCGATTCATCACAATGTAACTAGATTATTGACTATAGTGCAAGTGGGAGACTATTGGAAATATGCCCTAGAGGCAATAATGAAATGGTTATTATTGTATTTCCTTGTTCATGATAATTGTCTATTATTCATGCTATAATTGTGTTAACCGGAAACCGTAATACATGTGTGAATACATAGACCACAACATGTCCCTAGTGAACCTCTAGTTGACTAGCTCGTTGATCAATAGATGGTCACGGTTTCATGACCATGGACATTGGATGTCGTTGATAACGGGATCACATCATTAGGAGAATGATGTGATGGACAAGACCCAATCCTAAGCATAGCACTAGATCGTGTAGTTTGTTTGCTAAAGCTTTTCAATGTCAAGTATCGTTTCCTTAGACCATGAGATTGTGCAACTCCCGGATACCGTAGGAATGCTTTGGGTGTGCCAAACGTCACAACATAACTGGGTGGCTATAAAGGTGCACTACAGGTATCTCCGAAAGTGTCTGTTGGGTTGGCACGAATCGAGACTGGGATTTGTCACTCCGTGTGACGGAGAGGTATCTCTGGGCCCACTCAGTAAGACATCATCATACTGAGCTCAATGTGACTAAGGAGTTAGCCACGAGATGATGTATTACGGAACGAGTAAAGAGACTTGCCGGTAACGAGATTGAACAAGGTATAGAGATACCAACGATCGAATCTCGGGCAAGTATCATACCGATAGACAAAGGGAATTGTATACAGGATTGATTGAATCCCCGACATCGTGGTTCATCCGATGAGATCATTGTGGAGCATGTGGGATCCAACATGGGTATCCAGATCCCGCTGTTGGTTATTGATCGAAGAGGTGTCTCGGTCATGTCTACATGTCTCCCGAACCCGTAGGGTCTACACACTTAAGGTTCGATGACGCTAGGGTTATAGGGAAATGGTATACATGATTACCGAAAGTTGTTTGGAGTCCCGAATGAGATCCCGGATGTCACGAGGAGCTCTGGAATGGTCCGGAGGTAAATATTGATATATAGGAAGTCCAGTTTTGGTCACCGGAAAGTTTTCGGGCTCATCGGTATTGTACCGGGAGTGCCGGGAGGGTGCCGGAGGACCCCTGGGAGGGGTGTGACGACCATAGGACCTTGTGAGCCCTTAGAGGAGGTGTTCCAGCCCTTATTGGGCTGGCCAAGACCTTCTAGAAAGGCCCATGCGGCTGGAGGAGTAGAGATAAGGGCAAAGGAGTTTGAAAAGGAGGAGATCCACCTCCCTTGTGGGAGGTGGACTCTCCCTTTGATTCGGCCGAAGCTCTCCTCCTTGGAGGAGAGTCCAAGCCAGCCCTCCCTCTCCCTCCTCCTATATATACTTGAGGTTTTGGCCTTTTGAGAACAGTTCTGAACTCTCTCTCTCTCTCTCACGGAAAAGCCCTACCTCTCTTCTTCCTCCTCCGCAGTGCTTAGGCGAAGCCCTACCGGAATACCTTGCTACTCCACCACCACCACGTCGTCGTGCTGCTGTTGGAGCCCTTCCCTAACCTCTCGTTCCTCCTTGCTGGATCAAGGCGTAGGAGACATCACTGGGCTGCACGTGTGTTGAACGCGGAGCCGCCGTTGTTCGGCGCTTAGATCGGAATCCACCGCGATCTGAATCGCTACGAGTACGACTCCATCAGCCGCGTTCTTGTAACGCTTCCACTTAGTGATATTCAAAGGTATGAAGATGCAATCTCTCCCACTCGTCGCTGGTTTCTCCATAGATAGATCTTGGTGACACGTAGGAAAATTTTGATTTACTACTACGTCTCCCAACAGGTTCTTCATCATTCATATTGTCTCAAGCCAAGTCATGTGGATCATCAAGTGTCTATCATATACCAATGTTCCTCCTTGTGGTAACTTGTACTGAAATTGAATACATTGTTAGTTACTTGCCCCTTGGCATGTTGTGGTTTTGTACCTTGCATGTGTTTGTATATGTTGTGCTTCCTATTTGTTTATCTTGAGAAATCAAGTATGTATGATGGGTTGCACATCATGTATGTGTGAGTCTTGTGTAGAGCCTTTTTGCATCATGTTTGTATCTTAGTTGGCTCTTTGTGAGAGATTAATGGATTATCCCATTTTGGGGGAGTGATGTGCTTTATGCACTCCACGGCCCTAAAAATATGTGTTCATGAGGATACCACTTAGTATTGATATTACAAGATTTTCTAGCTTCTATTTGGTATGTCTTCTCATGAGAAATCCAAATTATAAATGGTCCATCAATTATCTCTTGTTGGATTTCATTTGCCACTTGTTACTAACGTTAGGTTACCACATTATGGGGGAGTAATATGCTATGTTCATATTACAAGCCCAAAGAATGTGTACATTTGAGATATTGCCACTTGGATTTGATATTACAATTTATCTTGTTCCTAGGTGGCATGTTAGCTCTACAAGTGTCATTTCCTTATGATTTACGTGTGAAGATGATGTTGGATATCTTTGCAATCTACCAATAGGAAATATTTCGAATTACTTCTTGTCCTTTGACAGTTGGTATCCTTTTATGTGGTAGAATTTGCTAATCATCTTTGCATTGTATTTTGATTATCGTTTGTCTTCCTTGCCTCTTGTGGATCTTTCTGAGCGTGCCTAGTGTTTCTATAGATATAGGGGAAGTGATGATCCCATCGTGTGAATTTTGTATTCAAATGCAAATTCTATATAATGCACATCTCTTGGGAGAGCTATCCTATTTTCTGTAGAACACTCTCTTCATGTGTTCATCATAAAAACTTTTGATCTTCATCAAGTGTGTGTTGGTGGGAGGCAAGCCTTCTCTCTATGGTGCTTTGTGCCATCATGAAAATTTGCAGAGGGTTTGGTTTGTTTGGAACCTAGCTCTCTTTTGGGAACTTGATACCTCTTGTTTTCCTTCAATTGGTATCTTGTTTCCTTCTATTTGGCATGTGTCAATGGGTATCTCATTCCTTGATGTATCTTTTAGTTGGTATTCGTCAAGTGATATATTTTTTCGTTTGGTATCTTATTTCCACTTGATACCTTTTCTTTCGGCATCTTGTCAACTGTGTGTTGAATTGATTCTTGAAAGCTTTGAGCATGCATATTTACTACATGTACTTTCGTTGGCATGTTCTCTTTCCTTGACCCAATATATAGGGGAAACTCCACTATGACATAAATTGGCTAAAGTGTGCATGAAATTTAATTTCATATCTATATGCACATATTTATGTGGAGTTTTGTCCTATATATTGTTGGTACACTAACTGTTTGGTCCCAATAAGTTTGGGTACCACTTTGTTTTTGGTGTTGTTCTAGGAACAATTGGAGATACATTGGACACTCGGCTCACTTACAAGGAAGGTGTTGACACCATGTGCTTGTTTCCTTTCTTGAGTCATTCTTGTGTTACTTGTTTCCTTTCTCAAAGAGTCTCAACGATGATGGCATATTGCTAGTTGTGATGTCTTTGATGTTCGTGTATTGGGAGGTCATGTATGTACAATAAGAAAATATTAGGCTATGTGCTATGCTTTCAAGCAAAGATCTTATTGGTATAGTTATGACTTCCTTGTGGATATCTTGTTTGTTCCTTTTTGTAACTATTTCGTGTGTACATTATTCTTTGTGGATACATCATCATGATTTCCCTCTACCTAGAATCTTATACACATGAGAGAAGTTACATCTCTAGTTGATATCCTCTTTTCTTTCACGTCCACCATTGCATTTCATTTTTGTTTACTTGGTGGTTTCTTGAAAGAATCTGTATTGAGTGCGGATCTTATATCCTAGCATCTTGATGCACTCTTTGATGGTGAAGATTATTTTCCTCATGCTTGTCTTCATGAGGGTTTTGCCATTTCAATTGGTATACCTCCTCTTGAAAAGGCTATCATTTTCCTATCTTCACTAGGGTTTGTCACAAGCTTTGGGTTTTAATTTTCCTATTAGTAAGCTTGTGAACCCTTTTGCTAGTGGTTTGTGTGTGGGAAGGATATGGTTTGCACTTTGTGTCTCATTTCATCAAGACTATGTTGATGCTTTATGCTCATCCTTATACTATTCTTATCAAGTGCTTTTCCATGACTCACACACATCATTTTGGTTGAGCCTATTCTTAAGATTGCCTCTTTTACATGTTGCTCAACCATATGTTTAGTGCAAGTACTATGCTCTTTGTCTTATCTTCTTGCTTGCACTTGTGGTGTGTTTATATTGATTTTTGGGGAGTCGCGATCCTTTTTTTCGTGCACTTGTATTCAAATACAAATATTATTATTTGTGCACAAATCATGGGGAACTCCTCTAGTTTCTTTATAAACACTATTTTTCCCATATCATAATATCTTTTATTCATGTGGCTCGTTGGTCCATGTGATTGATTGTTCTAATTAGTATCTTTTTATTGCTTTCTTCACTCCGGTGTATGTCTTTGTGCCATACGATCCTTTGTGCAATCTTTGGGTTTTCAATCTAGTTTGTCTTTCTCCAACTACTTATCATTGGATATGTCTATTTCTTTGCACACATATTTGAGATATACAAACTTTCTGGAGGAACACCTATTATATTGGATTTCTAAACTTTTTGTCCATTTTGGCAATCAATGCCAATGGGGGAGAAGTTTAGAGTGTTTAGTTTGGAATGCTTTGAGAGTTTTTCTTTTGTTGTTTAAGCATTTGCATCTCACATCCATGACTTGCATTGTGTGTGCTTGGTTGTGCTTATTTTCTTATATAAACTCTCTTGAAAGTGGTTGTCATCAATTACCAAAATGGGGGAGATTGTAAGAGCACATTTCTCCATGTGTGGTTTTGGGTAATTGATGACACCCCTATGGACTAATCGTTTCCTTGAGTTATATTCGAAGGATTTGTCCATAGGCACTTCTTGAAGTCCATCTGTTGGGTTTCAAGGAGTTTATATGGTGACCAAGGTGGTATTCAAGGTTTATCCAAAGATTGGTCATGTGGGAGTTGAGCTTATTGCAAGCATGTCTTGAAGAAGAAGATTGTGTAAGCATTCATGTTTACCTTCAAGACATCATCTTTATGAAGAGAGAAGCTAAGATACAAGGTTGATCAATACTAAGTCAAAAAAGTGAATCAAGTTGATCAACACACAAAGCGTACAAGATGTACTGAGAGGGATCAAGTGATCCCATGGTGTGGTAAGCATTGTGCATTACGCTTTGTGTACTAACCCATGGTCTACGTGAGAGTTCTTTGTGGGGTTAGGTATATTTCCATGGGCTTGCATCAAGAGGCAGATCCCATACATCCCATGGAAGATGACATCAAGTGGAGATCGTCATCAAGGTTGCGATGTGCAAGATCAAGTGAAGCATCACGAAGAGATCATGCTTGAGGCTCGCCGTTCATTGTGGTGACAATGGACTTGTGAAGATGTGCCGAAGAGTGGCTCACCCATAGTGGAGTATGGGGGAGCAATCATCTAGTCTTCATCAAGCCAACACAATCAAGAAAGGTGGTCCATCTTGAGGAAGTCAAGATCGTCATCATCTAGCTCAAGTGGACTATGCGCAAGGCTAAGGTTTGACCTTGATAGGGTTTTCTATTTTACCGGTCTCATGGTGGTAGTTGAGAGACCGGGTTATAGGATCGATTGTCGTACTATCAGGAGGGCTCTCAAGTGAGTAGCTTGATCGTATCGTTCGTTGAGAGCTCAAACCATTGCGGTCTTGGCATCATCATATTTCTTGGTTCTTGGTTGGATTTTCTCTCTATGGGTTCTTGAGCTTGTGGTTATCTTCGTGACAAGCTCTAGTTCATCGAAAACGGATTTCATATGCTTCGTCTATTGCATTTTCGGTGTTGGAAGTTTTACCGGTCTTATTCGAGGAAGGGTTCTCACCATTTTCTTATGGGACTTTTTTCATTTTCTTCTTATTGATATTTCAATCAATATTGTGTTATCCCATGTCGTTAGCTTTCCAACAAACTTTGTTTCATTGAATTCGGAGTCCGTTTACAAAAGTTGTGGTAGTTTTGGTGTTCTTAAAAGGCTGCAGCGGTACTACCGCGGCTAGAGCGGATGTAATTTTTTACTACCGCTCCGGAGCAGTACTACCGCTCCGGACCAAAATCTCGTGTTATTTACAGCCGTGGTAGGCACAGATGTAATTTTTTAGTACCGCTCACAAACAGTAGTACCGCTACCCGTAGCGGTAGTACCGCTATCCATAGCGGTAGTACCGTGAGGACGAGCGGTAGTACCGCTCCGGCGGTTCTACTAGCTTTTTGCCTCCTCAGTGTTGTTTTTCAAAGGGGTACTACTTCCCTAGCGGTAGTACCACTCCTTGGAGCGGTAGTACCGCTCTGTGCGGGCTGTGAGGATAACGGTTGGATTTTTTTCCCACCTATAAAAGGGGGTCTTCTTGTCCAATGGACCTCATCTCTTGAGCTCGTGTTCTTCCCCCATTGTTGACCTTCTTCGAGCTCTTTAACTCTCAATCCCTCAAATGATTCTTTCTAGTTCTTGAGGGAAAAGAGAGAGGAGATCTAGATCCACATTTCCACCAATCACTTTCTCCTCTAAGTGAGGGGAACCCCTTGGATCTAGATCTTGGAGTTCTTCGTGTTCTTCATCGTTCTTCCTCTCATTTCCCTCCCTAGCATTAGTTGCTTTGTGTTGGAAATATGCCCTAGACGCAATAATAAATTGGTTATTATCATATTTCCTTGTTCATGATAATCGTTTATTATCCATGCTATAATTGTATTGATCGGAGACTTAGATGCATGTGTGGATACATAGACAAAACCATGTCCCTAGTATGCCTCTAATAGACTAGCTCGTTGATCAAAGATGGTTAAGGTTTCCTAGCCATGGACATTAGATGTCATTTGATAAACGGGATCACATCATTAGGAGAATGGTGTGATGGACAAGACTCAAACTACGAACGTAGCATATGATCGTCTCAGTTTATGTTTTCTGCATGTCAAGTATATGTTCCTATGACCATGAGATCATGCAACTCACTGACACCGGAGGAGTACCTTGTGTGTATCAAACATCGCAACGTAACTGGGTGACTATAAAGATGCTCTACAGGTATCTCCGAGGGTGTCTGTTGAGTTGGCATGGATCAAGACTGGGATTTGTTACTCCGTGTGACGGAGAGGTATCTCAGGGCCCACTCGGTAATACAACATCACAATAAGCCTTGCAAGCAATGTGACTAAGTGTTAGTCACGGTATCTTTTATTACGGAATGAGTAAAGATACTTGTCGGTAACAAGGTTGAACTAGGTATGGAGATACCGACGATCGAATCTCGGGCAAGTAACATACCGAACAACAAAGGGAACATCATACGGGATTAACTGAATCCTTGACATAGAGGTTCGACCGATAAAGATACTTCATAGAATATGTAGGAAACAATATGGGCATCCAGGCCCCGCTATTGGTTATTGACCGTAGAGGTGTCTCGGTCATGTCTACATAGTTCTCGAACCCGCAGGGTCTGCACACTTAAGGTTCGGTGACGTTTCGATAGTATAGAGTTATGCATGGTGGTGACCGAAGGTTTTTTGGAGTCCCGGATGAGATCCTGGACGTCACGAGGAGCTCCGGAATGGTCTAGAGGTAAAGATTCATATATAGGAAGTTCTGTTTTGGTCACCGTAAAAGTTTCGGGCTCATCGGTAGTGTACCGGGAGTGCCGGGAGTGTACCGGGAGACCACCGGGAGGGGTATTTCGACCCAAGAGGCTACATGGGCTGTGGGAGAGTAAATACCAGCCCTTTGTGGGCTGGTGGAAGTCCCACACAAGGCCCATGCGGCTGGGAAGAAAAGCCCAAAGAGAAAAAAGGTGGAAAAAAAGGCGAAAATAAGGAGGAATCCTAGTCCTACTAGGATTGGAGGAGGAATCCTCCAATCCCACTAGGTTCGGCCGACCCAAGGGCTGCATCTTTGGCAGCCAAGCCTCCTCCTCCTCTCCTCCTATATATACTAGAGGATTTTAGGGTTTTGGGACAGAATTTTCAGCCACGTGCTACCCGTTCCTCTAGTGCATAGTTTCTCCTCTAGATCGAATTTCTGCAGTGCTTAGGCAAAGCCCTGCCGGAATAGCTCCACCACCATCTCGAGAGCGCCGTCACACTGCCGGAGAACTCTTCTACCTCTCCGCTCCCTCTTTCTGGATCAAGAAGGCGGAGATCGTCATCGAGTTATACGTGTGCTGAACGCGGAGGTGCCGTCCGTTCGGCGCTAGATCGGAAGGACCGTGATCAAGATCGCGAGACGGATCGTGATGAGTTCGCGGGAGGGATCGTGATGAGTTCGCAGGACGGATCGTGATCAAGATCGCGAGACGGATCGTGATGAGTTCGCGGGACGGATCGTGATGAGTTCGCAGGACGGATCGTGATCAAGATCGCGAGACGGATCGTGATGAGTTCGCGGGACGGATCGTGATCGGATCGCGGGACGGATCGTGATCGGATTGCGGGACGGATCGTGATGAGATCGCGGGACGCTCGGCGATTTGGATCACGAAGACGTTCGACTACACCAACCGCGTTTCTTAACACTTCTCGCTTAGCGATCTACAAGGGTACGTAGATCCACTCTCCCTCTCGTAGATGCTCATCACCATGGATAGATCTTGCGTGTGCGTAGGAAAATTTTTGTTTCCCATGCAACGTTCCCCAACAGTGGCATCATGAGCTAGGTCTATGTGTAGATGAGATCTCGAGTAGAACACAAAAGGTTTATGGGCGTTGATGCTTAGATTGCTTCCTCCCATGGTCGGATTTTGGTTCAACGGTATTGTGAGATGAAGCGGCTCGGACCAACATTACTCGTACGCTTACGAGAGACCGGTTCCCTCGACCGCAACTTGTTGCATAGATGGCTTGCGGGTGGCAGTTTCTCTCACTTTAGTTGGATCGGATTCGACAAAGGCGGTCCTTGAGAAGGTTGAAAAGCAACTAGTGTATCACCGTTGTGGTTTTTGCGTAGATGAGAATTGTTCTTGCTAGATACCCATAGCAGCCACGTAAAACATGCAACAACAATTAGAGGACGTCTAACTTGTTTTTGCAGGGTATGTTGTGTTGTGATATGGCCAATTACATGATGTGATATATATCATGTATGAGATGATCATGTGATGTATAGATTATCATGACTTGCATGTCGATGAGTATGGCAACCGGCAGGAGCCATAGGGTTGTCTTTAATTATTGTATGACCTGCGTGTCAATCATTAAGCGCTATGTAATGCTTTACTTTATCGCTAAACAGTAGCAATATTTGTAGAAGCATGGTGGGCGCGACATCTCCGATGGCGACACGTTGATGGAGATCAAGATGATGGAGATCATGCTGTCATGCCGGTGACGATGGAGATCATGCTGGTGCTTTCATGATGGAGATCATGCCGGTGCTTTCATGATGGAGATCAAAAGCACAAGATTCATGGCCATATCATGTCACTTATGATTTGCATGTGATGTTAATCCTGTTATGCACCTTGTTTTGCTTAGGACGAGGGTAGCATTATAAGGTGATCCCTCACTTAATTTCAAGATAAATTGTGTTCTCCCCGAGTGTGCACCGTTGCGAAAGTTCTTCGTGTCGAGACACCACGTGATGATCGGGTGTGATAGACTCTACGTTCACATACAACGGGTGCAAGCCAGTGTTGCACATGCAGAACACTCGGGTTAAACTTGACGAGCCTAGCATGTACAGACATGGCCTCAGAACACAAGAGACCGAAAGGTCGAACATGAGTCATATAGTAGATATGATCAACATGATGATGTTCACCATTGTAACCACCTCAACTCACGCGATGATCGGACTTGAGTTGGTGAATTTGGATCATGTATCACTCGGATGACCGGAGGGATGTCAATTTGAGTGGGAGTTCTTAAGTAATATGATTAATTGAACTCATTATCATGAACATAGTCAGTAGTGACTTTGCAAAATTATGTTGTAGATTACTAGCTCACTCTGTAGCTCCCTTGAATTTTTATATGTTCCTAGAGAAATAGAGTTGAAATATGATGGTAGCAATATTGCGGACTGGGTCCGTGATCTGAGGATTGTCCTCATTGCTGCACAGAAGGCTTATGTCCTTAATGCACCGCTCGGTGCGCCAACCCCTCTAGCGTCGTGTGTAGATGTTGTGAACATCTGACATGCACGTTCTGATGACTACTTGATAGTTTAGTGCGTCATGCATTACGACTTACAATTGAGGCTCCGAAACGTTTTGAACGTCACGGAACATATGAGATGTTCTAAGAGTTGAAATTAGGATCTCAGGCTCATGCCCGTGTTACGAGATATGAGATCTCCAACAAGATTCTTTGCCTGCAAGATGAAAGAGAATAGCTCAATCGTTGAGCATGTGCTCAGATTGTCTGGGTGCTGCAATCGCTTGAATCAAGTGGGAGTTGATCTTCCAGATAAGATAGTGATTGATATTGTTCTCCAAGTCACTGTCACTAAGTTACTAGAACTTCGTGATGAACTATAAACGCCAGGGATATAAATAATGATCCCTGAGCTGTTCGCGATGTTTGACACCGCGAAGGTAGAAATCAAGAAAGAGTATCAAGTGTTGATGGTTAGTAAAACCACTAGTTTCGAGAAGGGAAAGGGCAAGGAGGGAAACATCATGGATAGCAAGTCAGTTGCTGCTCCGGTGAAGCAACCCAAAGTTGAACCCAAACCCGAGACTAAGTGCTTCGATTATGAGGAGAGCGGTCGCTGAAGCGGAACAACCCTAGATACTTGGTAGATAAGAAGGTTGGCAACGTCGACGGAAGTATATTTGATATATGTGTTATTGATGTGTACCTTGCTAGTACTCCTAGTAGCACCTGGGTATTGGATACCGGTTCGGTTGCTAAATGTTAGTAACTCGAAATAAAAGCTACAGAATAAACGGAGAACTAGCTAAGGGTGAGGTGACGATGTGTGTTGGAAATGTTTCCAAGGTTGATGTGATCAACATCGCACGCTCTCTCTACCTTCGGGATTAGTGACAAACCTAAATAAATGTTATTTGGTGTTTTGTGTTGAGCATGAACGTGATTGGATCGTGTTTATTGCAACACGGTTATTCATTTAAGTTAGAGAATAATGGTTATTCTATTTACATGAATAATACCTTCAATGGTCAAGCACCCAGTGAGAATGGTTTGTTGAATCTTGATCGTAGTAATACACATGTTCATAACATTGATGCCAAAAGATACAAAGTTAATAATAATAGTACCACATACTTGTGGCACTGCCGCTAAATGTCATATTGGTATAAAACGCATGAAGAAACTCCATGCTGATGGATCTTTGGACTCATTCGATTTCAAATCGGTTGAGACATGCGGACCATGCCTCTTGGTCAAGATGACTAAGGACCCCATTTTCTGGTTTGATGGAGCGGGCAAGTGACTTATTGGAAATGATGCATGTTGATGTATGCAATCCAATGAGTCTTATAGCGTGCGGTGGATATCGTTATTTTCTTACCTTCGCTGATGATTTGAGTAGATATAGTGTATATTTTCTTAATGAAACACAAGTATGAATCGTTTGAAAGGTTCAAGCAAATTCAGAGTGAAGTTTAAGATCATCGTGACAAGAAGATAAAAATGTCTATGATATGATCGTCGAGATGAATATCTGAGTTGCGAGTTTGGCATACAACTTTAGACTCATAACATGATCGTCGAAATTTGCAAAGCATGATCAAGCCCTAGAACTCATTGGGTGTTATATTCATAACAATGCGAATCGCATGGTGATGTGAACTAGATTATTGACTCTAGTGCAAGTGGGAGACTGTTGGAAATATGCCCTAGACGCAATAATAAATTGGTTATTATCATATTTCCTTGTTCATGATAATCGTTTAGTATACATGCTATAATTGTATTGATCGGATACTTAGATGCATGTGTGGATACATAGACAAAACCATGTCCCTAGTATGCCTCTAATAGACTAGCTCGTTGATCAAAGATTGTTAAGGTTTCCTAGCCATGGACATGATATGTCATTTGATAAACGGGATCACATCATTAGGAGAATGGTGTGATGGACAAGACCCAAACTACGAACGTAGCATATGATCGTGTCAGTTTATTGCTACTATTTTCTGCATGTCAAGTATATGTTCCTATGACCATGAGATCATGCAACTCACTGACACCAGAGGAGTACCTTGTGTGTATCAAACGTCGCAACGTAACTGGGTGACTATAAAGGTGCTCTATAGGTATCTCCGAGGGTGTTTGTTGAGTTGGCATGGATCAAGACTGGGATTTGTTACTCCGTGTGACGGAGAGGTATCTCAGGGCCCACTCGGTAATACAACATCACAATAAGCCTTGCAAGCAATGTGACTAAGTGTTAGTCACGGTATCTTGTATTACGGAACGAGTAAATATACTTGCCGGTAACAAGGTTGAACTAGGTATGGAGATACCGACGATCGAATCTCGGGCAAGTAACATACCAAAGAACAAAGGAAACATCATACGGGATTAACTGAATCCTTGACATAGAGGTTCGACCGATAAAGATCTTCGTAGAATATGTAGGAAACAATATGGGCATCCAGGTCCCGCTATTGGTTATTGACCGTAGAGGTGTCTCGGTCATGTCTACATAGTTCTCGAACCCGCAGGGTCTGCACACTTAAGGTTCGGTGACGTTTCGGTAGTATAGAGTTATGCATGGTGGTGACCGAAGGTTTTTTGGAGTCCCGGATGAGATCCCGGCCGTCACGAGGAGCTCCGGAATGGTCCGGAGGTAAAGATTCATATATAGGAAGTTCTGGTTTGGTCGTCGGAAAAGTTTCGGGCTCATCGGTAGTGTACCGGGAGTGCCGGGAGTGTACCGGGAAACCACCGGGAGGGGTATTTCGACCCAAGAGGCTACATGGGATGTGGGAGAGTAAATACCAGCCCTTTGTGGGCTGGTGGAAGTCCCACACAAGGCCCATGCGGCTGAGAAGAAAAGCCCAAAGAGAAAAAGGTGGAAAAAGGCAAAAAAGGCAAAAATAAGGAGGAGTCCTAGTCCTACTAGGATTGGAGGAATCCTCCAATCCCACTAGGTTCGGCCGACCCAAGGGATGCCTCTTTGGCAGCCAAGCCTCCTCCTCCTCTCCTCCGATATATACTAGAGTATTTTAGGGTTTTGGGACAGAATTTTCAGTCACGTGCTACCCGTTCCTCAAGTGCATAGTTTCTCCTCTAGATCGAATTTCTGCAATGCTTAGGCGAAGCCCTGCCGGAATAGCTCCACCACCATCTCTAGAGCGCCGTCACGCTGCCGGAGAACTCTTCTACCTCTCCGCTCCCTCTTGCTGGATCAAGAAGGCGGAGATCGTCATCGAGCTGTACGTGTGCTGAATGCGGAGGTGTCGTCCGTTCGCCGCTAGATCGGAAGGACCGTGATCAAGATCGCGAGACGGATCATGATGAGTTCGCAGGACGGATCGTGATGAGTTTGCGGGACGGATCGTGATCAAGATCGCGAGATGGATCGTGATGAGTTCGCGGGACGGATCGTGATGAGTTCACGGGACGGATCGTGATCGGATCACGGGACGGATCGTGATGAGATCACGAGACGCTCGGCGATTTGGATCGCGAAGACGTTCGACTACACCAACCGCGTTTCTTAACGCTTCCCACTTAGCGATCTACAAGGGTACGTAGATCCACTCTCCCTCTCTTAGATGCTCATCACCATGGATAGATCTTGCGGGTGCGTAGGAATTTTTTGTTTCCCATGCAATGTTCCCCAACACTTTGGTGGGATTTGGGAGAGAAGGACTTTGGCACTCTGTGTGCCCTTGTCATTGCATTTGGTGCATAGGTTTGAGTTCTCCACGGTGATACGTGGACGTGATAAGTTGAGAAGCTATTACTCTTGGGTGTTTGAGCACCCTAGAGATTGTTCCTCTTGGGCGCTTTGGCGCCCTAGACGATTGGTGGTGCCTCGGAGCTCAATCATTGTGGTGCAAAGCTCCGAGCAAGCTTCAGGGTCTCCAATTAGGTTGTGGAGATTTCCCCGAGCATTTGAGGTCACCTCGGAGCCACAATCCATTGTGGTGAAGCTTCGTGGTGTCGTTGGGAGCCTCCAATCAAGTTGTGGAGATTGCCCCAACCTTGTTTGTATGGGTTCGGTGACCACCCTCAAGGGTCCCTTAGTGGAATCACCACATCTTGCATTGTGCGAGGGCGTGAGGAGATTACGGTGGCCCTAGTGGCTTCTTGGAGAGCATTGTGCCTCCACACCGCTCCGAACGGAGATTAACATCCGCAAGGGTGTGAACTTCGGGATACATCGTCGTCTCCGCGTGCCTCGGTTATCTCTTACCCGAGCCCCTTTACTTATGCACTTTACTTTGTGATAGCCATATTGTTTCTTGTTATATATCTTGCTATCACTTAGTTGTCTATCTTGCTTAGCGTAAGTTGTTGGTGCACATAGGTGAGCCTAGTTGTTTTAGGTTTTTTGCTTGACTAATTAAACGATAGTTTTATTCCGCATTTGTTCAAGCCTAAACCGTAATTACTTTAAAGCGCCTATTCACCCCCCCTCTAGGCGACATCCACGTCCTTTCACCAGTAATTCTTACTGACTCGGCACTTGGGGTCTACACTGCTCAGATCAAAATTTTCTAAAGTCCCAAGTCGCCGCAGGCGTGCGACCTGGCACTTGGGGGCTACAGTAATCAGCTGTTTAAACAGATTGTGAGGTTCAAATTGAAGACCCGGTGCATTACATACTGATGAGCCGGCCCTTGGGGGCTACACCTGCTGAAGTTTCACAAGGTATAAGACAGTTATAAGTCCTAGGTTGCTGCAAGCAGGACAACCCGACACTTGGGGGCTACACAGTCCAAAATATTATTGCAAAGCACCAAGTTATCATGGATAATCTCGGAGCTTGGGGGATACAGGTAATATGGACATATCAAAAACTTGGAGGAGAATTTTCAAGATGTTAATTATGGAGTTCAGTTGTTTGACCCGGCGTCACCAACATTCATAACCAGGTGTTATCAAAAGATCATAACCCGGCAGATTTTATAAGCCGCCTTGCTTCATAGCAATGTAAGTCCAGATTTACATCAGATGGATTTTCATCCCAATATGTTTATCAAGTCGGATGGATTCTAGTTATTTGACCCGGCGTCACCAACGATAATGACCCGACATCATCAATGATTATGACCCGACGGAGATGACCCGCCAATAGTATTGGAAGCCGACTCAATGGCATATGGGTGTTCTATTCTCAATATTTTTCAGAGGACATTGACAAGCAAGATGATTTTCAAGACGACTCATTCATATGCAGAAAAGACCCGGATTTCTGAGGAGCCACTTCATAAGCCGGCCAAAGGAGCAAGTCGGCCACTTAACATATTTATTATTCCTATTTCAGGAGGTTACCATGAATAAATTCAAGCTAACCTGGGGCTAATGTCGGGGATATAGCCCGCGGTATGACCCGGCCGGAAGTATGACCCGGCCTGGCGAGTCACAAGAGACCCAATCAAGACATGACATTTTATTAATGATCCGGCAGGCGGGTCGCAAGATGACCAGGCCCAAGACCCGGCGTGTAAGCCGGCGCCATGCAGCTCACAAGAGAAGGCCCAAAGGAGAGAAAGGATTCCCTTACAAAGGAAACAAGACCCGGAGTAGGATTCGTGAAAGGCTAGTCCTAGTCCTACTCCTAGTAGGACTCTATTTGTAAACCTACCCTCTCCACCTATATAAGAAGGGGTAGAGCATCCCTAGAGGGACAAATTCACAAGTCCACAAGTTTAGACAATACAAGAGATTAGAGATAGACAGATTAGAGGCTCTCGTGATTAGAGGTAGCAAACAACACCCTTGTAACCGAGAGACCTCCTTCATCATCGATACCAGACAAGCAGGACATAGGCTTTTACCTTCATCGGAGGGGCCGAACCTGGGTAAACTCCGCGTCTCTCAATTCCGACCAACCCCTTCAAGACATCACATAGTTGCGCTTCGCCCCGAACCTAAGTCCGTTCACCCGGACATTTGCCGTGACAAATCCACGACACCACCCCCCGAAGGTCAACTTTGAGATCAACGGCCACCATTACAACAAGAGATATTATCTAGCTGATGGTATCTATCCTCAGTGATCCACTCTTATGAAGACCATACCCATTCCGCGAGGAGAAAAAGATAGAGGTTTGCCCAAAAGCAGGAGAGGGTTGGGAAAGATGTGGAGCGTGCATTTGGTGTGCTTCAGTCTCGATGGGGTATCGTTTGAAATCCTACATTGATGTGGAGCACCTAAAAGCTTTGGAAGGTGATGACTGCTTGTGTGATCATGCACAATACGATCGTTGATGATGAACATGATGACAACATCTACGATCAATGTTTGATTTCTAGGGTGAGAATGTTGATCGTGAGCACTCACCTCCTGCAACCTTTCAACAGTTCGTCCAGTTCCATCATGAGATGTGTGATCGGAGACACTCATACGCAACTTCAAAATGACTTGGTTGAGCACATGTGGGAACATATTGACATGTTTAATCTCTTTACGTGTGCACAAACTTTGAGTGGTTTTGTAAGACTATTTCATATTTTTAAAATTTTGATTGGGTTGTAATAAAAGACTATTTTAAACATGGAACCATTTATTTTACATGATTTGAACTATTTTTGCTATGCTTCATTTTATTGTACTTATTCTCCGACGAACGAGATGAGGTCGAAGATGTTGCCGACATTAATCGCATGTTCGACGCAAACATACATTCAAACGGACACAATTTCATTTCTACTTTAAACGGACGAAATCCGGACAACATCCATCCCCGCAAAGAGAAAAAAGTCCCAACACCCGCACGCACCATCCAAAGTCCAAACACCCCACCCCCGCCCCACGGGCAGTCTCATCCGATCCTATCGGCCAGTGACGCAGATTTAAATGTTTTTCTAAAATATCCCTACCGCAGACGGGCCCTACTCGCCCCCTCCGGCCTGGTCTTTAAATGCGCTGGCAAAGTTTCTCACTCCGTCATCTCTCCTCCCCCTGCCACCACAGTCGCCGCCTCCCCCACCAACCTGCCCCTCCCCGCTCCCGACCTCCGAGGCAGGCAGCGCCTCCGCCATGGCGTTCGAGAAGATCAAGGTTGCCAACCCCATCGTCGAGATGGACGGTAAGACCCCCCTCCCGCCCCCCATCCCCGGCAGATCTATCTCCGCCGTTGGCTTGCCGATACAAACGAGACCTGTGCTGAATTTTGTATTCTGGTCGGAGTGATGCCGGGAGATCTGAGAGATCTAGCCGTCGTTCTGCCCCTCCTTTTTTTTAATCTCTGATACTGTTGGGCTCAGGTGTCTCTGATCTACCTCCGTAGTTGGATCGCCGCCGTGGTGTCAGAGATCGGATTTAGAGCGTAGATGGCGAGATAATTGCACATGCATGACACCTTGGGTACGATCATGATTGTCTATTGACAGTGGGAAGTTGCAGGGTTGGGCCTACTCTGCCGGTGAAATAGTTCTGTCTGACGTATAACTACTGGATCTCGTTTTTGAAATCTATTTTCAGAAACGGAAACCTTGAGTGTTTTTCGCGCTTTGGGTTCAATTGTAGCCAGTGCTTCATGTCTGCATCACATGTTCCATTTGATTATTTTTTTCATCTTATGTAATCAATTGATTTGTTGGTCCACTGTTGTGCTGATGTCTTTTTTTTTACCTATATAGGCGATGAGATGACCAGAGTATTCTGGCAGTCTATCAAGGACAAGGTAATCAATAAGCAGCAACTCTGACAAATCTGATCCGCTTGGGCCATTGTGTGTGTGTGGTACTTGTTTTCCATATGCTGTCAGGCTGATTGTTCCGTTTGTTCCAGCTTATCTTCCCATTTTTGGACTTGGACATCAAGTACTATGACTTGGGAGTTCTGCACCGCGATGCGACTGATGACAAGGTTACAGTGGAGGCTGCAGAGGCTACTCTCAAGTAAGAAGTTTTGAATAATTTGAGTTTGTGCTGATATTATGCTTGGGTTCAAGTAAAAAATAATTGCTGTGATCACACCATTTCAAGCGATTTATGTAGCCTGCAATTTGTTTATCATGTTTTTTATCCATTAATTATCCTGTCGTGGTATATTTCCTTACGAATTTTGAATACTATGATTGATGTTCTTGATTATTCAAATATTGTTAATAGTGAGGGAGATATCTTTTCACTAATCTTGTTGATTAGTTATATCATTTGTATATCTTTGAAAGTAGGTGCTTTGTCAGAAGGATTTGACCATACATAACTTTAGCATATTCTTAGGACTTTGCTGTTTTATAGTGCTTGCTCTAATCCAATGTTATTCAGGTACAATGTGGCTATTAAGTGTGCAACCATTACTCCAGGTATATTTTACTCAGGCTTATGCAACTCAATTATTTGTTCTTTGTATTTTTGAAGCACTAGCACTATTTGATGATATTTTCTCTCTAATATCTTGTTACTTCACCATGACAGATGAAGATCGGGTTAAGGAGTTCAACCTAAAACAAATGTGGAGGAGCCCAAATGGCACAATTAGGAACATTATAAATGGTAAGCTCCTGGTGTATTTTTCAATATAATGGACATGTTAGGTTTTCGCTTAGAAAATGGATGTGGTTAGGTTGTTGACATTTCTCTTTACGCTTGTTACCTTCAGGCACCGTGTTCAGAGAGCCAATTATATGCAAGAATGTCCCAAAGCTTGTTCCAGGTAAGGAGGATTAAAACTACTACATACTTTTTTTTAGTGCAAACACACATTTTGAAATGCAAAATTCCCCTGCTAAACTGTTTCTTGGTATAATCAGGATGGACTAAGCCCATCTGCATTGGAAGGCATGCTTTCGGTGATCAGTACAGAGCAACTGATGCCGTTATCAAGGGACCTGGCAAACTCAGACTAGTTTTTGGTATGGTTGCATAATCACCCCACTTAAAATGAAGTATGAAAGAATGAAGTCTTTGTGTTTTCACGTATGATTGTATTGTTTGTTCACAGAACTGGTGCTAGCAAACGCTGATATTCTTTGCGTTTTTGTTTCTTTGTTCTACTGGCAGAGGGAAAAGACGAGACGGTTGACCTCGAGGTTTTTAACTTCACTGGTGCTGGAGGAGTCGCCATGGCTATGTACAACACAGATGAGGTACTACTATTGCCAGACTGGTTTCTGTAATTATAAACATTTTTTTGCATTTTGGAGTAAAATCCTGACATCTAATTAATTATTGTGTTCAGTCAATTCGAGGTTTCGCTGAAGCTTCTATGGCAATTGCTTATGAGAAGAAATGGCCATTATACCTTAGCACAAAAAACACAATCCTTAAGAAATATGATGGCAGGTAGTTCATAGCTACAGTTAAATTATAGGCAAGGCCTGTTCTGAGACAATTAGATCAGGCTAAATATACTTTTATTGCGTAGGTTCAAGGACATTTTCCAGGAGATTTATGAAGCTGGCTGGAAATCCAAATATGAGGCTGCTGGAATATGGTTGGTTTTGAACTGATTCTTGCTTCAAGCTCTTTTGGAATCTTTTATCACAATATGTCATGAATTTTTTGAAACACAGTATGTCATGAGTTGCGTTTTGGTAGGTATGAACATCGTCTCATTGATGACATGGTTGCCTATGCACTTAAGAGCGAAGGAGGCTATGTTTGGGCTTGCAAGAACTACGATGGAGATGTGCAGAGTGATTTCTTAGCTCAAGGTCACAGCATTCTCAACTTTTGAGTCTCTGCATAAAATATTCAGAAAATTTATCTTTTGTCCCGTGCTCAATAACCAATGCCGAAGTGTCTGTGCAGGTTTTGGCTCGTTGGGCTTGATGACGTCAGTATTGGTATGTAATTTCTCAATTACTCCCTCTGTAAACTAATATACGACCGTTTAGATCACTATATTAGTTTACAGAGGGAGTACTATTCATGTTCTTGAATCTTGACTAAATCTTGGGTGTTTATCTTAGTATAAAAAGCCTTTACTTTGGCCATATCCACGTCATTACTTCTACATATATATTCAGAATATTTGTTACAGTTGTGTTAATTCCTTTTATATTTAGATGTGCCCTGATGGTAAAACCATCGAAGCCGAAGCTGCCCATGGCACAGTCACCCGTCATTTCCGTGTTCACCAGAAAGGTGGTGAAACCAGCACAAACAGCATTGCTTCAATCTTTGCTTGGACAAGAGGACTTGCACACAGGTACAACTATAGTACTTATATATCTCTACCGGTGCAAATGTGCAACCCTTTGTAATAACCATGGATATGAGGGTAATTTCATCTTTGTTCAGCTATTTACTGTAGTATTAGCATGTGACAGCATACCTTTTTCTGGTGTGACCAAAATAGTAATTAAGACAATTATATTGGCGCCTATATTAATTACTCCCTCCGATTAAAAAATAAGTGTCCTGGTTTTAGTTCAAACTAGTCTTAACTCCCATGGCCACACTGCAGGGCAAAGCTAGACGACAACGCTAGACTTCTTGAATTTGCACAGAAACTTGAGGAAGCGTGCGTTGGAACTGTGGAGTCTGGGAAGATGACTAAGGACCTTGCACTCCTTGTTCATGGATCTTCTAAGTATGTTATGCCGCTCAGCTTCCCGTCTACTGTATTTTTCTCTATGCATCTACTGTTTAGCGTATGCCTTATTTTTACCCTAAATTCGGGATTGATAATCTGACATCTCATCGCGCTCTTTCGTTTTCAGAGTGACAAGAAGCGATTACCTGAACACTGAAGAGTTCATTGACGCAGTTGCTGCTGAGCTCAAATCAAGACTGTAGAAGACCTTCCACTTCAGTGCTTGAATAGTCTTTACTCATCCATTCAAGTCATTTTGGTTATGTCACCATTATCTGTCATGCTTTCGTCCTGAACAGAATGGGCTTTTACTGCACCGTCGCGTATTATTGTCAAAACGCAAGCGATTCTGTAGATGCTGATGGTATGTAAGTGGAGCTTACAATAAAGGACACATAGAACGATTATTCACATCTGATGATTGTGTCATTTCTAACCAGCAGCTTTTATATTTTGATGGAGATGCTTCTCCTTTAATTTGCTTGGTAGTTTGAAACAATTCTGGCTGTGTCAAACCAAAACTGAAACCTGGGTCCCTGTCTCAAACAGGGCCTGTTTCAGGTTCAGAACTGCCCCACGCTTGCGGGCTGATCGGCTTTTTGTTTTCCAAAACTGGTTGCAAAATTTTCTTCCGCATGTCTCCCTGAGACCATGACAAAATATTGTTTTGCCAGGTTCGAAAGACGAGAAGTGTGCATGTAGCCGAAAGTTTGTACTTAGATATTGTTTTGCCAGGAGTAAAAATTATCTTCGCTTGTGGCATGTGCTCATGTCGGATAGACGTACATGTAAAAAATGGATAATGACCAATGAATAAGTTGCTACTACCTCTTTTCTGGTTTATATTGGCTGCGCATATTTCTAGGTTGATAAATAGACCAACATAATATAAGTTATATATTACAAAAAAATTTCATTAAAAACTTCAAATAGTCTACATTTTAATGATATGAATTTTAGACTATACACCTCATCTTATGTTGGTCAAATTATAAATCTAAAAATACGCGCAAGTATTATAAATCGAAAAGAAGACGGTACTAAATGCTAACTTCCATAAAGCAGGATAAAAGTGTGTTTAATATCAAGGAAATATTAAGCAAGAGGGCAACAATTTAATATCAAGGAAATATTAAGCAAGAGGGCAACAAGAAAATATTAAGCAGGATGAAAGTGTGTTTACTATTAAGAGGAAATATTAAGCAAGAGGGCAACAAAGCATGATGAAAATGTTAAGGTACGTCTTGACCGTGCAGTGGTTTGTTCGATGTAGTCTTTTATGTTCCCTCGATGTAAAGTCTCCCATATTATTAGCTCCAGGTCTGACCACTGCTCCATTTTAATTGAGTTGTTGGGTAAAGTGCGAGGAGATAGGTTTGTTAGACAGTTGAAATATGAATCTTACTAGGAGAGGGAAGGGTGTGTTTTGGATGATTAGATTAAGGCTTGTTGGAATAAAGGCTCAAATATTAAGTATCTGAAAGATATTGCCAATAATTTAGATAAATTAATGAAACCTCTTCATGGTTGGAGTCGGGTGCATATTGGGTATCTTCCAAAGAAGCTTGATTAGGCTCGTAAAAGGCTGGACATTTTGTTTAATAGAACTGATCATTCTGCTTTGTTGGAAAGAAAGAAAATTCTAGGAGAGATAGATGAAATTCTTATCAAGGAAAAGATGTTATGAAAGAAGAGATCTTGTCTACACAAGATGAAAGGGGGAGATCATAATACAAAATATTTTCAGCGAAAGGCTTCTTGGAGAGCAAAGAAAAACTCTATTTTTGCTCCGAGGAAGGATGATGGTGGTCTCACGGAAAATCTAGAGGAAATGAAAGGTATTGCAAATTCGTTCTTTAAGCAACTTTATTATTGTGATGCGTTTGTTGATCCGTCCAACATTATTTCGATTGTGAAGCCCCTTGTGACTCATAATATGAATGCTGATCTTTGCAAACCTTTTACGGAAAAAGAAATAAGTGATGCTCTTTTTCAAATGGGGCCGTTAAAAGCTCTGGGGCCGGATGGCTTTCCTGCAAGATTATTCTAACGGAATTGGGGTCGAATCAAAGATGATATTATCAAGGTTGTTCAACATTTTTTTTATTTTTGGAATTATGTCCGACGGTATTAATAATACAACTATTGTTCTCATTTCGAATATTAAGAATCCTCAATCAATCAAAGATTTCCGGCCGATTAGTTTGTGCAATGTTATCCACAAGATTATTTCCATGTGTCCTGTTAACATGCTACCACCGCTCCTTGATGGTAATATTTCCCCTACTCAGAGTGCTTTTATTCCGGGAAGGTTCATCTCTGATAATGCTCACATAGCTTTTGAATGTATGCATTCGTTAAGTACGCTTAAGGATTTAAGAGGGGAATATTGTGCTTATAAGTTGGACCTTGCCAAAGCCTATGACCGTGTGGATTGACAATTTTTGCAAGGTATGATGGGTGCGTTGGGTTTTGTGCAAAAATGGATTAACTGGATTATGACATGTGTTACTTTAATGAAATTTGCGGTACGCTTTAATGGTCAATTGTTGGAGTTGTTTCCCCCTACTCAGGGTCTCAGACAGGGTGATCGGTTATCGTCGTATTTGTTTTTTTGTTGCTGAGGTGTTGTCTCTGCCGCTTAATGACGTGTGTGCCATGGGAGTTCTTCAGGAATTCAGGTTGAATAGACAAGCTCCTGGCATTTCTCACTTGCTATTTGCATATGATAGTTTGTTATTTTTCAAGGGTTCGATCGATCAAGCTTTAGCAATTAAAAATATTCTCACGGTATATGAGAAGGGAACTTGACAGTTAGTAAGCCCTGATAAGTGCTCCATGATGTTTGGGAAAAAGTGCAATTTAGAGAACCAAGTGACTATTATGGTTATCTTAAAAATTAATGTGGAGGGGTTCGAGGATAAATATCTTGGATTATTAGTCCCAGAGGGAAAAATGAAGGCCGGTAAGTTTCAGTACACTAAAGATAAGTTTCTGAAAAGGCTTTCTGACTGGATTGAAAAATACGCCTCTTGTGGATTCAGGCTCTACTTGTGTATGCTATGGGGATTTTCAAATTTCCGGTTTCTCCGTGTGAGGATTTATCCCAGATTATAAGAATTTTTTGGTGGGGAGATGAAGAAGATAGAAGGAAAACACATTGGTTAGCGTGGGACAAACTAACAAGGCTTACATGTAAGGGTGGCATGGGCTTTAGGGATCTCAGACTTTTTAATCAAGCTCTTTTGGCTAAACAGGCATGATGTTTGGTGGTGTATCCCGACTCGCTATGTGCAAAGCTGATGAAGGCAAAGTGTTATCCTCATGGAGACAGGGACATATTCTGGATACGGTGTTTCCACATGTTACTTCAGTGACTTTGCAAGGGATTGCTCATGGTCTGGAACTCCTTAAGAAGGGGATCATTTGGAGGGTTTGCAATGGTACTTGTATTAATATTTGGAAGGATAATTGGATACCAAGGGGACATGGCCTAAAAATCTCAGCTAGAAGGCTTTATACCAGATCGAAGTGGATATCCGATTTGGTCATGAGCGTGCGTAAGTGTTGGGATGAAAATTTGATTAATTATATTTTTTATCCACATCATGCAGAGAAAATCCTTAAGATTCATATTCAAGCCTCTAGGGACGGTGATTTTCTTGCGTGGCACCATGCAAAGAATGGTATTTTCTCTGTTAAAAGTGCATATAATTGTGTGCTTAAATTAAAGGATAGTCAGGACACTGTTGGAAAATCTAGTGGTGAATGAGAGGGGTAAGGGGGATTTGGGAATCAATTTGGAAGACTAATATCCCTTAGAAGATCAGAATTTTTGTATGGAGAGCTGCAACTAATAGCCTGAATCCAGATGAATAGAGATAAGCACCATCAGACCGAGTTAGGTATGTGTTCTATTTGTGGTGTAGAAGTCTAGAAGACGGAAGCACTTTTCATGCTCTAGTAAATTGCTCCAAGGCTCGTGCTCTGCGACTGGCCTTGAGAGAGTTGTGGAACAATCGGATGAGGAGTTCTTCAAATGCTTGGGTCCAAATTTGTTATTGATTTCAGTTGAGCGTGTAGCAGAGGGAGCAATTATTATTTCTTTTCTGACGAGCATGGCATTTAAGAAATGATATAAATTTTGGAAAGGGGAAAGAATCCATTATTGCCGCTGCTCGATTTGTGGACAATTATTGGGCGACCTTTACATCCTGCCGCAACACTATTCAGTTGAACGCTAATAACAAAGGTAAGGAGAAGATAAGTGGTGTTGTAGCTAATTATGCTCCATTAAAAAATCATACGGTCTGGACACCTCTCCCTAAGGACCATATCAAGATCAATGTTAACGTCAGTTTTGCGAAGAGTACTAATGCAGCCAGTATGGGGGTTGTAGCTCGCAATTCTTATGAAGAAATTATTGTTTCTTCTTGGGATTTTATTGATTGGTGTACCAGTGTGAATGAAGTTGAGCTCCACGCCTGCCTCGAAGGACTTCTTATAGGTATCATCCTTCAACAGTCTATTGTTTTAGAGACTGACTATGCTTTAGTACAATCTTTCCTTACAAATGAGAAGCTTGACAGGTCCCTTATGGCTGATCTGATGAATGAGGATGAATGAGGCTCTGTATCTCCAGGATGATTTCAAATTTTCATATTTCAAAGATAAATAAGATTGCCAATGGATGGCACATGAAATTGCTAAGCTTAGCTTTAGCATTAGGTCCGATGGGATTCTTATTAATTATGTTCCGTCCTGCGTGGTGTATGCTGTAATGAATGATTGTAAGGATTTTTTTTTAAATTAATTACTATATGAGGTGTTTTTCAAAAAATAATATCAAGAAAATATTATACCAAGAAGAAGAGTATAATTGGATGATATAGGTGGGTTATGTGAGATGTCACGTTTTTGCCTAGTTTCTGATTTTAATATAAGAGGGCGCAGACACTAGATCGGGCGACCGTCAGCGCGTGTATCCAACGGTCATCGAAATGGTGGATATTTGAATACGCCGGCCGGCGGATAGCAGCCTAAAAGAACGTATTTCTGTTGCTGGGTTCAATTTTGCAGATTCGACCAGAAGCCAACGTGGTTTTGGCGGGCACGCCGACCATTACCATCATAGAGGCCACCTTACCCTATTTGATGTTTATCTTTATCAAGGTATATTAGAGCAATTCTAATGGAAAGATCCAAACAGATGTACGATTAAAACAACTTTAATGAGGAGATCCAAACAGACGCACGATTTGTTTGCTTTTCGTTCATTTGGGTTGGTCCGACGGACGGCTGTATCCGCTATTTCATTTGGATCGGTTCGGCCGTCTAACGACAGCGAGACCCAAATTTGTGCGCGGATCAAAAAATAAAAAAACACGTGGCCACATGCAGACACGAATTAAACATAATTAAACATAAGGGTCCGGTCAACCGTCGGCCAAAGTCCACTTAAAAGTCCGACGTGGCTTTGAAGTGGACTGGCGGCACGGTCATCCACTCGCGGACCACGCCAAGCCGCCCGTATTTCTCCATGGGCTCGACGGTGGGCGACGGCGGCGATGGAATCCCTGGAACGAACAACGGGGCGTGGACGGAGTCCCCCGTAGCCGACAAGGCGAGGGCGCGGTCCAGGCCAACCCATTGGGCTTCCTCCTCGAGCCTACTGGCCTCCAGCTCGAGAGCGGCTTGGTACACCGCCTCTTCGTCCTCCTCCTCCGACAGGACCTCGGGAGGCGGAGGAGGGACGACCAGGTCAATGTGGACTCCCCGTCGGCGCTCCTCCTCATGCTCTAGCACGAACCAACGCTCCCAGTTGGGGGAGTCTGACGCGTAAGCACGCATGGCCTGCTGCTTCGACGTAAGGGCAGAGCAACGCCAGCGAACCTCCTCCGCGTGCGCCCACGCGGATCTGGGCACTACCGGAATGGGGATCCGCTGCGGATCCAGATGCCAACCATGGGGCAGGTTGACGTCCGGGTACTACAGTGCCATCGCGCCTGGTGGACTGGTATGTACAGCCAGACCCGCGCTGATGGGGAGCCTCGCCTACCAGGCGATGATGGCGAAAGTTGTGGTTGCGACGGCGGCGGCGACCGTCCGGCATCGCGAAAAGAGCTCGCGCCGACGCTCCACTTGTCCTTGCCCTTGTCATTGAAAAACCCCATGGCTACTAGGGTTTGCGATCACCAACGAGGGAGTACGCATGGCCAGATGTGAACGGAAAGGGGAAGTGGATGAGGCCAGTCCCGCTGCACGTTTGGATTAATAAGGACGACGACCAGGAGTTTCGAGGCGCTGCCAGGTGGGCCTAAGGCGTCTGATCGCGTTTAATACAACCGCGGGTGGTGGTTGTGCGGTGACATATGGATCCAAGATGGATGCGGTAAAAACACGGGACGTCGTTCGTTTCGTATCTGGAAAGACGCATTTTAAACATATTTTTTGTTAGAAATGGATCCCGGGGCGTTGGACCGTCGTTTTTACCTGCGTTGACCCATTCGAACACAGACGAACTTCCCATTTAAGTTACTCTTACTCGACGAAACGCACACGCTCTCTGCAGCACGAAGCCTCCAGAGCTGAGCTTCGCGCAGCTGACACGAGTCCAATCTAGACGCCCCGGGCAGAGATAGCCAAGCCATGTGTCACGCCCATACCACCCATGTCACACCACGTCCCCATGCCACGCGCCGATACCCCGCCGCTCGCGCTCGCCGCAGCTCGGGTATTTAAACGGCGGCCCGCTGCCGCCGGACCAACACCGGAGCCGAGAAGGAAGAGCACGTCGCATTAGCCAGGAGCGAGCAGACACATACGTGTGTGCAGGCAGGATGTCGGGGGCACAGGGGGCGCACCCCGTCGGGGAGACGACGCCGACGACGTACGAGTCGGTGAGCGGCGGGGAGAACCGCACGCGCACGGACCTGCGGTCGCGGGAGGACCAGGGCAACGTCCAGATCGAGAAGGTGCAGGACAAGGTGGAGGACGCCGCGTCGCGCAAGGTCGACGACGGCGTCTTCGCTGCCAGGAAGGAGCCGGGCCAGGGCGGCGACGCAGGGGCCACCGGCACCGGCGCGTGATCCGGGTTCCGGGATCCGCGCGCGTGCGCGTCGCACGGCCACGGTAGCCGCGTTTACGCGCGGTGGCGTTGTGTTACCTCTGTAAAACGGTCCAGTGTGTGATCGCAATAATAAGAGCTGCTTTTGAGTTTGCTTAACGGGGGTCATTAATTTCCTCTTCATGCAAACACTCTGCTGTCTTTTTAGGATAGATTTCAAATGTTCAGATTAGCCCGGGCGAGACTGATTGCTTCGAGTGGAAATGGAATGCAGACGGGGCGCCAATAATCCGTAGACTCATCCTCTTGATTTAGCTCGCACTTAAAGAGACTAACGATTGACGTTCTCCAATTAGTGGGTTTATCGTTTTTCTCCAGCAGCTTATTGCGGCCGGGTTTTAATTATGCTCTGTTATCATGCTGCCTCTTGATACATTCAAGAGAGTGACGTTAGTTAGGTGCATGGTGTCCTAGTATAGGGGGAGCCGTTGGTAGTTGCTTTGAGCACGGTGAAACCATGGAATTGCCACTTTTCAGGTGGACTGGTTCATGAACCTCCCGCTCACTCACCTCGGCGGTCGGCGCTAAGCTCCACTCAGCTATTTTTCTTTAAAATTGTTAAATCAAAAGACGTTCATGGATTTTTTGGAATATTGGAACTTTTTGCAAATTAGAAAATCATGACTTTCGAAGTGTTTCGATTTTTTTAAATATCCATGGATTTCATTAATATTCACAGTTAACTTCTAAAAAAAGTTCACACGTTTTTATGAACCTCAATACTATTAACGAGTTCAAAAATATTCAAGTATTTTAATTTGTTTCCATATTTTATAAAGTGTTCCTATGTTCATGGATTAAAATGTGTTTTTTTGAAAAGTAGAAAGAGAAGAAAACCAGAAATATATATATATATAGGACATATTTTATGTATTACCAGGGGTAGGGGTATTTTATGTACTACCAGGGATAGTTACCCCTACGGATCCACCGTAGATCTCAGCGTCCCTCGATGGACCATGTTATTTTTTGTTCTTAATCGTTGAGAATGCTAACGGGCGATAGAATTAGAACCCGACACGTTTGCCCTTGCTAATAAGGTTTTAAACATTTTATTAGTTGTTTATCATGTCGTTTCGGTTGCGAGCGTATCTTTATACGGCGAATAACTGATCAAGCTTATTTACAGCCTGTAAAACGATCCTTATCCGGTGTATAACAGACCTAGGTTGTTTCGGGACGCAGTAACAAACTTTATACTTTCTGCCGATTCTTTCTTCGCTAGCTGACGACTGTGGACCAGTGACGGCGTCGAAAGTATTCTTCTGCCGCCGACGAGCCGGAAGGGCTGACCGACGTTGTATTGATATTGATCGTCACTAGACCAGAGGTATGTACTACGGCTATGCAAGTAGTAATGAGTCGTACAGCAGCTTAGAATCAATCCATGAGCACGTGAGTACCCTAGTGATCAGAACATCACAATAACTAATTGGTGTATTGGGATCTGTTTATCCCATTGTAGGTATGGGCAAGCCCGGCAAGAGCGAGAGCAACTCCAAATCTGCATTTAGTAGAGCTCTTTTGAGAGTTCATACTAATAGGCAAGAACAAGTGTCTGTCATAAAAGCTTCTCGCGGCTCTCACCCAAAGAAACGGAGCTCCGTGAAGAGGAAAACATGGAAGGACAAACTGTACACCAGGTGTGCTCCTTCTATCATTGTAGATCTCATGGAAGACCTAGGTGAGCAGCAGAGAAGGCTTGTAGAAGAGATGGGTTTTAAGGGATTACACAGTCTGAAGCTACGCAAGCTGAATAAACCGATAGGAGCCTGGCTGCTAAGTAAATTTGATACATAATTATTGGTTTTTTTCTCTGGGACAAGCAGGGAGTTGAAGATGACACCTCACGATGTTAATCGTGTGAATGGACTTCCTTGTACCGGCCAGATAATAACACCCCAAGCCCGCAAGATGTTAGTACCATGAAAGCATATTTTTGTGGTGTTTTCGGAAAAGATTCGTGGGATGAAATCACTATCAGTAGCCTTTTGAATATAGTATCTAAGATCTATGTTGATCCGATGACAAATGATGAGATCCTACAATTCAAGACCTCATTTGCATTTTGTGTCGTAATCAAGTTCTTAGCTCCACAGTCCCTTAATAATTTCATATCAACCCGATATCTCAAACCTGTGTATGATATGACGAACATTCATTTGTACAATTGGGCACAATTTGTTGTAGAGGAGCTCAGACAGGCAGCAGTATCGCTTCAATTAAAACTTACTCGTGGGAAAAACATTGGATACATTAATGGATGCATGTTAATACCTCAGGTATGCATACTATTGATAATTACTTACTGTTGTACGTTTGCTTGTTGTTTTTGAAATAACTTAGGTAAATTTATTAATGCAGGTCCACTACTTGGACAGCTTGGAAATTGGCAATGATTGCCCTTCCGATGAAATTCTTCCAAAGTTTGCCGCATACAACGACAACATCGTCGACAAACTCATTAAACGTGATATAGTTCTGCAAAATCGACTTTCGTTTCCGACCTATGAAAAATTGAAGGTAAAACATTGAGGATTGTTCAAAGAAGTAACTCAAATGTAGGTGGATATTATGTTTTTTTTGCTCTATAGATTGGGGTACTAGGAAGATACTATATACTACATTTGTAGATACTACGTAGTACAATCTAAGTTTAGCATAATCCTTTCCGGATACACTATAATGCAAAAGAAAGAATGTAGAATGTAGTATGCAGAAAGGAGTAAGGAGTACCATGTAGATACTACATTCATCTTTGCGGATACTACATTCTATATATCTGTGCTGATACTACAGTGTACTTAGTGCATCGTAGTTTATTTAGCAATTGACTATAAACTAATTTGTTGATAGTATGTGTTCATAAGAAGATACTATATACTACATTTGTGGATACTACTCAGTGGAATCTAACCACAGCATATTCATTTCCGGATTCATTATAATGCAGAATGTAGAATATAGAATGTAGTATGCAGAAAGGAGTAAGTAGTATAGATTGTAGAATGTACATCTTTGTTGATACTACATTCTATATATCTTTGTTGATACTACATTATACTATGTGCATCGCAGTTCAGTTAGCAATTGAGTAATATTGATTACTATGGACTATCGTTGCAGATAGGAATCCTCATAGCATTCGTTACGAGTATGGACCGTGTGCGCAGGAGTCTCAGCGCACTCCTACTACTGGTAGAACATACAATTCTCTCGTTAACTTGGAGACCCCAACGTTCAACATCGGATTGAGTCAACTTGAGCCCGAGAACAACATTTCAGTACGTGATCAATTCCCCCGAGTCTCTACAAACTTATCGACGGAGTTCAACATGGTAGCTGATCCAGCCATAGTGCAAGATACACCAGATAGGCAACAGCAAGCTACTCAAACAGGTATAACCCAGATAAGTATGTCATTTGCTCTTCATGCTAATGTGAAGTATTAACACATATTATTTAACCATTTCCAGATTTTCCAGAAGAAACTCCTACTTCCATATCACCTCATTCTTTATTACAAGAAATGAGTGCAGCAAGAATATCGATCCATGAGCTCCCTAAAGTTCAACCCAAAACAAGGAGGAGAATCATTGGAGAACCTTCCGATATGCTACTGCACATTCCAAAGAGAGTAATTAGACCGAGTAGAATGGTTCAGTCCCCATTTATTTGCAAACAATACATTAGTGAGAGGCTCCATGTGAAGGCATTAGAAGAAATGTACACGTATATTGTATCAATTACTGATGAAGAACAACTGAGGTGAGTATAGTTCCTTCCCTGGTTGATATACTACCTTTCCTCGTTGGAATTTATATTATTCACGCAATTTTTATGAACATAACATTTTGCCAACAGGAAAATTTGGGTGCACATGTCTGAACATGTGCCCAGGTTTTTAAAACTGAAGCAGATAAAAGAAGCCCTTAGCCTTGATGCTGAACTGCAAGATGACGCATTCAATGTTGCTGTACAAGCTATATTCGAGGATGAGATAGAAAGGTTTTCTGGTAGTGATTTTTTAGGATGGAGACATTTCATAAATCAGGATTTTGCGTTACGTGGACATCATTCATTTGGTACATACATATTGCACAAACCTCACCCTTCATTTTTTATGTTCAAAGATGCATGCAACCGCTGGCGGCGCAGACTGGAACCCTGAGGAGCATGTATACTTATTCAATGACATTCATATACCATACGACGTGTCGAAAAGCCGACTGGTATGATCATCCAGTATCTTCTGTGGACACACTCTAGTGTTGCATACACCACACTCAATTGATCCATACATTATTTGTACTTTCCAGATATACGTCCCTCTGCACGAACCATTTCATTTCTCGCTCTATGCATTTGATATGGAGAACGAGAAGATTCAGATCATGGATCCATTTAGGGATGTAAGCAAAGGAGAAAAGGACGTCGAAGCTAGGCACTACAAGACGAAAGAACATTTTGCTGTAGCATTACAGGAGTGCATGCAACTATCCTTTCCAGGTTGGAAACGTGATATTTCAACCTGGCAGCATGAGTTTCCCATAAATATTCCAGCAACTACCAACAGGTATGTACATTCATAAGCACGGGAGGAGCATTTCCGTAATGTTGGTTCCCGAGTAACGATTTTATCCTGCAGGCTAGAAACTGCTTTCCATGTACTATATTACATGAAAAATTGGGATGCAAAATGCTTGGTGAATCCTGTTCCTTGAGTATCCCCTCTTTTGTACTGGCACATATTTTATTTGTTTCTGTCTTTCCGGGGGCTATTACTTAATTTTCATGAAAACAAATTACGCAGGATTCCAGAGAGGCACGAAAGGTCTTTCTCGCCAACCTCTTGTCCTTCAAGAGTAATGAAGCGATAATCCCAGAAAATGTCAACCGCTGGGTACAAGCACTCAAGAGAAATTAGCAAAAGTCCTCGCCAATACAAGGAACTATAAACAGCTGTTTGAATATCCATAGTGCTCAAAACGTACTATTGTTTTACATTCTGTAATAAAAGATATGATACCATCAATTTATTGCTTAGTTATATATTCCATTCTTGGATTGTAACATTTTTCTGTTATTATTTTGATTTGAATTCAGTAATTATATGTATGATCAGGTAACGGGCTTCGTTCACAAAGTGCATACTTGGTAACAGTATAGGATAAATTGCATCTTCGGCACCTTTGTTGTAGATTATTAATGGAAGATCATAAACCGGAAAACTAGGGTCTCCGCGTGGACATTTTTGGAGTAATGCATTAAACATACTTCGTACTACATACTACGTATGAAAATACTTCGCTTTAAACAACAAGAGGTAGTAACTACCTTTGTGTGAACCACAATTAATATTTAACATAATGCATGCAAGTAATTCCGTAATAAGACAGCTTCATATTGCGCAGCAGCTGTGACTCGCATGCACCTACTACATACAATCTATGGACAAACTCTTTACAGTCGTTAGCCTGTAGCAATGATAGAAAAATAAGTACCATTACCAGTGAACATACTCCCAGAAGGGTACGGTCCCTAGTTCTATATGTGTTGTAACGCAGCACGCAACAGTAGCACGTACACATACTCCTTACTGCAGAGCGAGCCCTACTAATTAACCAGTCGAGAATGAAAGGAAGATATAAAAAAATTGCTGAAAAACTGGATGTTCATTCCATGAGTAAATTCAAAACCAGAAATATTTGTCCATTTCATGAGTAAATTGAAATCCCGAAGTCGATAAACAAGTGTCAACACCATGATCTTATAAATAGAACAATAAACGCGGTAGACATAATGTCTATTTTCTCTTGTAAGACGAATCACGGCCACATGTACTTTTATTGTGTCCTTGCTGCCCGCAGGTGCCGCATTACCTAATTTGCATTGGTCTTGGCCCCCCAGAACTACACCCAGCTTCGGCATATTTCATTTGGGATACATGTCTTCTCTTTTTACTCTGTCTGCTAGCAATTTCTGCCTTTGACATGAACCTTCCGACTTTATGTCGTCCTCTTTCCCTTCTAAATTCTGGAGGAAGTATATCACATCCATGAGGAGTTTCTGCATTGTCTTGACCTTCTATTTCCTCATCATAGGATTGTTCGCAATCATCTTCTTCTGCCTCAAAATCTTGTACGAAGTTGTCGTTACACGGGTCCTCCTCACACTCGCCCATCACATCAGCGACAGCTTTCTTCCCTGTTAATCTTTCACTCTTTCTACTATCCTTGGTGCTTGTTTCTTCCGTGGTTGCGAGTATTTTCAGATCACTAATGTGTTTGCACATGATATCCATTGTCTTCTGGTATGTCTCCGGATTTGTGCGGTCCTTACCATATCTAGTGCGGTCTGATACATCAGGTCATGTCGATACGTTCTTGATGCAGCTGCTTCATTGTCATTTACATACTCCTTTAGGTGTTCTGGGATGGCATCTCTAGCACTTCTTGTCCACCTCTTCTTCACGTATTGTTCTGGTATCTCTCTGAAACCGAACTGTACCATGACCTACACACGAAGTTATGTATCTCAATTTAGATAATCTGGGGAAAATAGTAGTAGAAAGTTTGCTCACAAAGTACGGTTCCACACCTTTATTATGTGACGGCATAGAATTCCCAAGTGCTCATATAGTTTGCAGACGCAAGTAAATTCTTGCTCACCAATATTTGCGTACACATCGTACTCTCTCCTGCCCCAGCAATCTTTGCCCTCGCCCATATGTATGACCTTAAAATGGTGTTCCTCAAAAACTGGTCTTATATCATATGAGACACTCCACACAAATTGTTCCTTGAACCTTTTGAAAGCACCTCTTGTGTACACATGTGAAGCATGTTTTTCCAAAGGCGACTTTGTTGCTGTAATCACCTTGTCCTACGTTAACAGAATTACACAACTCAAATCAAATCAAGGGTAGTTTTTTTGTGTACTTAAGGGAAAATACGTCCTACTAATGGGTGTAGTTACTCGCATGTCTCATGTACTACCATGTGAAGTTAACCCATAGTTTTTATCGTATTGTGAAGTACGTATATATCTGTACATAAAAATTAGTATGGTAAAAAGTATGGTACATACTATGAAGAAAGTAGTATATGTTCTATCCAAATATTTGTATATATTACATACTACGTGCACATACTCTCTGTTGCGATATATACTACCTACAGCATACCAAACAAAAGTGAGAGTAACTACACCCGGTGTACAGAAGATTCTACTTAATCGTAAACAATTATATAATTATTGAACGGAATGAAGTACTTACATCTGATGTGTGGAACTCCTCCGCGTCTTCCTCCTGAATTCTGTCATAAAAGAAACTTTCATATTTTCTAACAAGCACATTCATTGGGGAAGATGGCCTTACGTACTTCTTAAGAACATGATTCATGCTCTCACTTCTCTGAGTGGTGGACATTTTAGCAAAAAAATAAGTCTTGAAGTAAACAGGAGCCCACTTCTCCCTAATATCCCACATCCGTTTCAAGTACACACTGTCCTCTAGGTTATACCTCTTGATTAAATCAGTCCAAGCTTCTTCAAACTCGTCTATCGTCTGTGGTTCATTCAGGACTCTATGGAATTCATCCTTGAATTTGCTCCTCTTGCTATATATGTTCCCAAGGTTCTCTTTAGCCTTCTTCAGAATGTGATACGTATCAGGCCAGACAACATTGATCGCCGCTTCCATCTGATAGCAGTTATCTGTAGAAAACATTTGGTAATGAATGGAAGATACTAGATAATGTAAGACAATATGTACTGCATGTGAGGATTGTAATTAAAATACCTGTGAGAATCGCCGCAGTTTTTTCCCCCATGCATCGCTTTACTAAAAGCTCGAAACAACCATTTGAAAGATTCGACCGTTTCCTCTCTCATCAATGCACAACCAAAGACTACCGTTTGGAAATGATTATTCACCCCAACAAAAACGCCAAGAGGCATGTTATACAAATTGGTCTGATATGTTGTATCAAATGTAACAACATCACCAAAGTGCTCAAAACTAAGCCTGGACAGTGCGTGTGACCAAAACATATTTTTCACCCTACCAGCCCCATCTGTTTGCATGGTGTAGAACAAGTTTTTGCTCCTACTCTGTAGCTCCTGGAAGTAGTCCATGGTTTTCTCAATGTCATCCCCACACTCATCTCTCCTTATAGAATAGGCTAATCTGTTTAATGCCTTCTGGTGAAAGGTGCCATACGAGGGCCTCCATGCATTCCTGAAACCAATCCATACATGCCCGTCGGAGGCATGCCATTGTCTATCATACCTTGGACGATACTCTTTGTACCTTCGTCAATAAAATTGTGGGACCTATACTGGTTAGTAATGCTTACTTTTTTTTGAGCTCGTGATTATGAACACTGACAAACTTTGTCACCCTCCAGTGTTGTCTCTCCGAAGAACGGTTAATCCCAATCATAGCTTTGCAACCAATCCTTGTCGACGCACCTTTGGTTCTTTTGTTAAACCCCTGTTCAATACGAGAGATGCAAATGAATAAATAGAGCAAACTGAAATCAATCTACAACTATTATCTGTAGACACATACCTGACGTACACAGCAGAACTCCTGCATGCTTTTCACATCCCCCTTCTTTTCCCTTTTTTCGAACGCCTGATACCGAATCCATGGAATCTAGCATACAGATTATAGAATGCGTATCCATCTGTGTCTTCCTTGAACAACTGCCCTAATTTAGGCAATATTGCTGATGGTTCATAAAAGCAACTAGGAATGGGAGTATCGACAACTTCATTTTCAACGACCACCCTACATAGGAATCACGGCATGAATACTAGCAACATTATTCATGAGATCTGAAACAAAAATCTTATAGTTCCCTATAAGGATTACCTCTCAAGTGGAATGATGTATAACCCATCTCCCGCGCCCGTGCTCTGCTCCTGATGGATTGTAGGTTCGACCACCGTCGCACTCTCTACGTCCATGCCTCCACCGACGACCATGCTACCGGTGTCTCCAGCCACCATGTTCAGCCGTTTCTCGGTTGCTAATGCGACCTCACTGCTCGGATCTGAATCCATCAATCCTTCAGACTGAGTCTACGAGACAATTTCTTTCAGCAACAAAAGACACGCAAATGCTAATTTGTTATAACAGATCTACACATAAGCTGGCACTACTAATCGCTTCCCTTAATTACGCGTCCGGCAGCTCATCAGGATAAACAAACCGCAAATTTCTCAGTGTGTGTACTTACATGCATGGATGACCACTCGCCTAAACTAACCTGAAATTTCTCAACTAGATGCCACTACGTGCGTGACTGTACTTACCTCTGCGAGTTGTTAGCTAGTCTGCCGTATTAAAATGAACACGTTCATACTCCTTAGTACGTACTCCTGTACTAAACAAACTTACCTGTACATACTCCCATGCCCGGCTGAACTGCTCCAACCAGCGGGGACACGTGGAGACCAACGAGGGCGGGGGTAACTACACCCGGTAGTAATAGAGAATTTCCCTATAGGAAGTCTATTCATCATTTAGGGTCTAGAATAAGTTATTCTTCACCCGAGGTAATATTACGATCATTTCATAAATAAATTATATTTTAAATGTAAATAGTTACATATATATTAATTCACTACGTAAAGTTTGACATAAAAAAATAAAAATATAAGTCATAAGACAAAAAAATCATATTTTATGTATATTTTACACCATGTTTTTATGTTTGTAAATTTACATGACATAAGTATTTTTATGTTGACTATATTTTTCTTATGGTCTCTTTTTACGTATGGAATACGATAAAATTTACGGAACGTAAAATTATTATGAAAATAGAGGGGGTGAAAAATAACTATTTCTCACCCAGGATGACGAATAATATATATATATATATATATATATATATATATAAAGAAAAGAAAAAGGTAAATATGCTCGGAGTCATAGAACTTGAAGGAATTTCTGATCATCTAACTTGCGCGGGCGTGTAAATATGGTTGCATTTCACGTATACTTATGGGCGTGCAAATATGGTCACATTTCACGTTCACGAGTGTGTCCGGGCCCAAATATGGTCACATTTCACGTTCACGGGTGTGTCCAGGCCCGCTGTTATCGCGTGGTCTATTTGCATAGAAGTCCTCATTGTTGTATTTATTTATGTATTGAGCCACTACAATAAAATTGGAAGACAAGGGCGAGGGTGAGGTCTCGTAGTAGGCTCGCGTGGACAACGACCTAACTTTGTATCCTATGAACACAAACTGGAAGCTCTAAAAAGAAACATAACCGAAAAATGGGAGCCCCAGGGCTGAATATGTGACATCGTGGTCATCCTTAACTAAGCTAACCATCAAGCAACATCAACATGGCATGTCTAGAAGGGGTAAACATTTTCAATGTTGTTATTTCTTCTTGTTCTATATAAGAAAACAACTTAAATTCTGGTGTTTGTGACACTTACAAAATGTTCATGCATTAAAAAAAGTACTTGGCGTTTAAGAATGTTTGAACATTGTAAAAAATATTTGTGTCATTGAAAAACATAGTTGCATTTTAAATGTTTGCATACTTCAACAAATAATTATATAATGTAAAAGAATGTTCACATAGGTTAAAAATATTTATATAATGTACAATCTGAAAAACATTTAACACGTATTTAAGAAAAATGTTTAAAATATGTTAAAATTGTATAAAATTGTTTTCAGATGTATACCTAAAACGGGTAATGTATATGAAAAAATAGACATCAAAACTTATATTTAAAAAGTTGCTAATCATGTATTTAGAAAATAATAAACATGCATAAAAATGTTTCCTGATGTATACAAAAAATTACAATGTGTGAAGAAGTATACATTAAAACATACTCCTATATTTGAAAACAAAATCACTTTTTCGAACCATGGCCTATGTTTTTTTTCATTAAACTTTCCACCTTGATTTGTATGGTCCGCCTTAAAGGGATATAAACACTAGTTATGCATATCAGACTCAAAACATCTTTGGTCATGTGGATACCCATACAGATGCAAGATCTTTGGTCATGTGCAGTGGCGATTTTACTGGGCAGGCATCAACAGGCTGAAGCCTGCCCTCCAAAATTAAAATCCAGCCTATCCCAGCTCATCTCAGCCTAGTTTCAGCCCATCTTAACCCAGTTTGGCCCTTGTATTGTTATTGAGCTTGTCCTCCTAGATTCGTCACTGGTCATGTGGATATCCATACACTACATGTAGATGCTGGTTGTTTGTTCGAACTAAACCTGCTCAAATGACGGGCCGGGCCAGGTTTTGGGTCTGGTTTGTAAAAGCCCGACCTTCATTTCTCAAGCCCGAGCTTGGCCCGAAGCATGAAATACTCTCTATTTTCAAGTCAGAGTTCGGTCCAAAATCAAGCCCGAAACCCGAAAGCTCGGCCCAAACGTTGTTTTTCGGTATACACACGTGCAAGCCTGGCCCGAATATTGTTTTTCGGTGTACGCACGTCAATGGCGGAGCTAGCGAAAGATCTCAGGGGGGCCAAACGTAAAATATGCAACTTGGGGGGGGGGGGGAAATGAATGCACTCTAGTAAATTTAAGTCTTAACAAAAAATTTCCTTCGCTAATTAAGCTATGGCGGGGGGGGGGGGACACCCCCAGTATTACATGTCCGCCCCTGACGCACGTGCAAGCCTGGCCCGAAGCCTGAAAGCCCACCCGAAATACAAAAAAAAGTCCAAGCCCGGCCCGAACTACCTTTCGTGCTGCAAAACAAGACCTGAGCCCGGCCTGAATGGCAAGCCCGACTCGACCTGGCCCGGGTTTTTCGGGCCGTGTTGTCCATGCCCAGGTCTAGTTCGAACCACGCCAGCACTCCTTTTATTTGAGTGGTTTCTTACATAAATAAATTGCAAGGGTGTTTGCAAATAAAAAATATCTAGTGCGGCCCAGCCCTTGATTAGCATTTTCTATTTTATTTGCGGGACTTCTACACAAAAAAAAAATGCAAGGGTGTGTTTCTGAAGAAAAATGCCTTTTATTTTATATGCAGGGCTTCTATGCAGATAAAAAAAATGCAAGGGTGTTTTCTCTCGAAAAAAATTCAATGCTCGCTTAGCACACAACCCCTGCCAACCACTAACAGTGCCCCCCTGCCATGTTGGCATGTCAACGTGTATTGTATACGACCACATATACAATAGAAAGGACCATATATGGTTGAGAGGACAAGTTAAATGAACAAAAACACGTATTTAAAGGTTTATGCATCAAACTGTCCGTCAAGTGCAAGTTCTATGACTTACCTCAAAGTAGAAACAAATAACCCTTGGTGACCTACAACCCCAAACACACCATTTTAGACTATAAATCTAGGAAGCTTAGTAGATTAAGATACATAATATGGTTGTCGAATAAGAGGATTGCAAGACCAAAGGTTGAAAGTGTTGATTCTAAGCCCAAGCTCATGTGAGCTCAGATGAAAAATAAAATCATAAAAAAAATCCATTTTTTTAGTGAAACATTGACAAATGTTTACATAGCTTGTAAAATTTCATCATCATATGACATCCGTGGATATCGTAAAAAAACGCTCTAAAATGTTATTTCAAACTCACATGAGTTCAGGATTAGAACAACCACTTCGAACCAAAGGTTTGCTTGTTTGCTACTTCCTCTGTAAAAAACATAAAAACATTTAAATCATTGCTTTAGTATTCCCTCCGGTCCTTTTTACTCCGCGTATTAGATTTGTGTCAAGTCAAACTTTACAAATTTTAATCAAATATATATTAAAAAATATAGATATGTACAATACCAAATATATATTTCATGAAACTACATTTCCTAATGAATCTAACAATGTTGATTTTGTATTGTGAATACTGATATTTTTTTGTAAGTTTGGTTAAAGTAAAAATACTTTAACTTTGACCAAAACTTATATACAGACTAAAAATGACCAGAGAAAATACAAAAGGAATACTTAGGTTTCCAAAGGAGGATAATACTCACCACATCCTCACTCGATGCGTGTACTCTCCTCGTAAGCGCACAAGTGGTCTTGCAGCGGGCGCAAGTGGTCTTTCAGCACGATGATTACTCCGTCATGATGCCTAAGGGTCAGTTCTTTTGCTAGCTTTTTTTTTAGAATAAGCTGTTCCCTATTCAATTTATTCTAAAAGTTCAACCAAATTTATTTATTTAGAAGTCTGTTAATCAAATCTTAATTAATAGGCTTTTAAATAAATAAATTTGGTTGAGCTTCTATAATCCATTGGGTAAGGACAGCTTATTCTAGAAGCCAAAAAAACCGGTCCTCAGTCTTTTGGGTCGCAGCTGCAATCCATCAATAAACTTCTGCAGGACCGCACAAGTGGTAGGGCTGAATTCTGTAGCGAGTAGTCAAGTGTTGTTTCTCTAATTTGACGCCCTTTGTTTTCTTCGATAAAACTATAGAAACACTAAAAATCTGACATCAGGGTTTTTAAGGATATGGGAAATCTGATGTTTTTCATGGCAATTTATATTGACACGACGAGGACAAATTTAGTATGCAAGTACGGCAATTTTCTGACAAAAAAAATGAATTGAGCCAGACTTGCCATATGCAAAGAAACATAATTTGCCATGAAAAACGTTCGCTTTATGGTCAAAAATCTGATGTCAGATTTGTAGTGGAGTCCTAAAATTATCATACGCAACCTGCGTACTCTAGTGTTTTCTTCTGGAACTATGCAAAAATAGCATCAGGACATATGCACTGAGATTTACAAAGACCAGTTAAATCGCACCTATTCCTCAAGTCGAATTTCGACCATAAGTACAGTATCCTCCCGGAACAAACAAACAAGCGACGGGTGAACAGTAGGGTCCTCATGTTGTTTCACGGCTGCCACCCCAGTCTTACGGGAAGTTGAAACAAGTGTTCTACCAGTAGCACCCATGATGGAAAGTTGAGCAAAACCTTCATGTATTTGCTTGCCTCTGAGTCTTCCTTCAGTGATGAGAGTCGCCTTCATGCTTCATGCTCTGTGGGGAGAGAGTTTGAATCAGTGAAATATGCACACATGTGAATATGATACGTGTCTTGTTTTCAAATACAAGTTCAGTATTTGCACAAACCAGTCTCCTAAAAGACCCGCCATGTACCAACTTCTTCAGCTTCTCTGCATCTGATTTAGCACGGTCCAAAGCCTGCAGCCATAAGCAAGTCATCAAGACATAATTCTATAGCGCTTTCATTTACTGGATATTCCATGTTGAACCATTATCTTGCTTCATTAACATGATCCTTTCATACCACGTAATCTAACTCGCAATGTGCTTTTCCAATTTGGCGTCTGCCAGATGGGGACAATTCAAATTCAGATTCATTCTCGCCTTTTAAAGAGAGTCAATAATAATTGGAAGATTATCACCCTTTGACTCGAGACCACACCTATTTAATCATGTTCCCACTCCATATAGGGAGTCTCATGATTTTCAACATTTCTGTTCATTGTTATTTTCATTAGCTTCTTCCATCTTGCAAACTTAGGTGAACTACTGGAAACCCAATTCTCTTACCTGCCTTAAAAATATAATTAACAGCAGGTTAAGACCATATAATTAACAGCAGGTTAACATCATGATCATAGTCTCGTCTGTTCAATTATACTGACTAATGGGAGTTTTGAATAAACCTAGCAAACTTATTGGATAACTGAAGGAAAGGTTTTACAAGGTATATAAAATGCTTTGATTCAATGAAACAATGTTTATATTTACCTGGATCAGAGACTCAACTCTACGCCTCATCCTGGTGTGCATGAATCCTTCAGAACACTGTGATACACCAAATAGCAACAGTTGAGTGCTCACAAAGTTATGATAGGATACCACTTATGGTGGTATCTATGTATATGTAAGGCAGAAGAAAAGTGCTTCACAAAATTGACACCACACTAGAGCAGGCTTATTAAAACTGTTCCCAGTTGGTTCCAAGGCTGGCTCACACAAACTAGCTTAAATCAGAAAACATGGCAGGTCTTGGATTCTTAGTCAAGAATAAATAAAAGGACCAACTTGCATTGTCCTACTTGTAAAATGTAAATGTAAGATTGATGGGAAATCTGCTAAGTGGCTACTGCTGACTGGTTCACAGCTATTTCAGGGATCCGCGAACTTAATAAATATGAAACCAGAGCATGAAAACAAGGACGTTACCTTCACATGGTAGCTTACATAAGCATGAAAGGTTAACAAACTCCAAACTGTTTTGTCTAGCTTTCTACCCTCAACATGCCGAGGGAAAACAACTGTCATAAAGAAAGGCTGTGAGACAAATTGATATCTTTTTATTTTTGAGGGTAGAACCCGATATCTTGGAAGAACATGAAAAACTTTTGTCAGAAATACACATTACCAAAAGTAACAAAACCAGCATTTGCATCAAGTGCATCAGCATTCACGCCTTTTAACTCAAGAGGTGGTACTGGAGACCACATGCAGGAAGGAGCATTATTAAGTGCAGCAGTCCGCCTTGCTTCTACAAATTCCTACACATAACCATCCCAAATTTTAAGCATATTCAGCAGAATGCTCCCAGCGAATTGTGGCTTACCAAACGGCTTTGCGTAAGATAGTTATGTAAACATTGAAATTAACTCAAGCTTCAAACTCATGAATCTAGTACGCCAAATATATTTATTAATCATAAAATGACAGCCGTGCTGAAAGCCTAAATATCAGTCTAATATAGATGAGCATAAAAGGTTAAAAGAAGAAACTGAAGCCATAAAAGCTATAAGTGTCCACAATACCTGCAAAAACGAAGTTGCTAGGACAATATCAATTGAATCCTGGAACCTCATTGGGTACAGAACCGTAACTTTGTCTGCCTGGGAAAAAAAAATTCATGCAGTGAACATGCAGAAGATACAATTAAGAACCAACACTAAACATCGAATACACAAATAATTTGAAATAATAAAATATTTCTACCAACAGATTCACAAAGCAGACAGGAGCCACAAAACGGTGATGTTTCAGCATAATATACCCAGATTTGAGATGTCTAATATGAAAGTCATACCTGGGGAGCAAGGAAGAAGGATTCATTAGGACGATGAACAAGGGCAACCAGCTTATCCACATTAGGAGCCACTGTCTTTGAAGCTAGATGCTTGAGCAGAAGCTTCAGCGGTGCACCCAGCACAACCTCTCTCACAGATGCAATTTGTGTCAAGACAACATTCCGCTGCTCTGGAACATAAGAAAGCAATAGGTAGTTAGATGACAATTTCAATTGAGAGATTGAACTATACAAAATAGAATGTCATGATTCGGTCAGGCTTGACCAAAACCAAAAAATTGGAGATTGTACTTTGGCCAACTCCCTTGTTCCGAAGAATAAGCAATTAATCATGCAACCAACACTGTGATCGGCCCAAGAAGCACGGAAAAAATCATCAACAATGAAAAATGACTGAGGAGAACATCGTTATAACAAGAGACTCTTATACCAAATTACATCACAAATTTTAAAATGCAAATGAGTTAACTTCGGTGGAAAGATAGAAATGATATCTAGAACCTAATACCGAGCTCCTGCAAACAAGACCATAGGAAAGTTAAGGTTCCATATTAACCAAGGCGAGTTCCACATTCCTTCCATTTAGGCATTTGCACACATAAAAATAAAACTGCTTCCATGATCTAGGCAAACGACATCCGTGTCCAAGTCCTGGGCAACCAAGTGTGTCAGTACATATCTGACATATCACTGAACTTTATTCTCCAGGGCATCTACATCTACATGTAAAAAGCTGAAGATGTTTCCAACCATGACTTGCACCAAAAGTAACAGTTTGCCAATGGAGAACATCTAAGATAGACACCACCAGCTAATGATCATGTAGCACGACAAGACAATGATAACCTTGGAAAGGGAACTCTAGAACCTTCATCTGTCGGAAGCTTTGTTAAGATTATCTTCATTGTGAGATCAAAACAATCCTTTGGAGGATCAAGAATTTGAACCACTGTCCCATAAGCCGCCTTTATAGCATCAATAGCACCAAGAGGAAGCCCGTCATAGAGAATAGCCTCAGGAGGCGCGAGGGGCAATGCCACTGATAGCACCATTACTTTTGGATTCCTCATTGAAAACTGCAACAGAAGTCCATGCCCATCAGTATATAGAGCATAAGCTGACCTTTTATGCACATCTGAAAGCAAATCATGAGTATGACGCAAAGTTCTTACACAAAACAAATGATTGGTTAGCAATGGAAGTACTCTGTTATTTACCAAAGTTAAATTCACTTTCAGCTTAAAATTGCAGTGCTTGAAGAACAGCAAGTCAGGATTTATTACATAATAAGAAATTAAACAGCAAAGCAACCCACACTACTAGCACACATAAATTTCAGTAGTAACGACACAAACATCAACGCCAGGTAATCTAAAGAAGGAACGCATTCATAAAGCTTCCTCTTAGTTCAGATTTGTTCCTAGTATTATTTCCCCCACTACACATAAAATAAATGAAGCTGCAGTCTACAAGATTTAACATGGGGAACACAATCTTTTGGGCTGATGCAAAGCAAAACCTGAATTCAATACTGAATCTTAATACAGCAAACCGAAATGGGTATTCGGATTCGTCCGGAGAACCGAAATGGATAATTCAGATCCGTCAGGAGTATACTAAGCATTAACCTGGATATGATACCGCACATCGTCGAATTCCACCGTGTGGCAATCGATGTCCACGCCCTTGTCGCCGCTGCAGCGCGAATACTCGCATGAGCCACATGCGATATACCTCTTGGGTCCGCAAAGAAAGATGGGCTGAGCAGCGACATACCTGACGACGCGATCCTTCAGGATCTGGAGTAGGAACCTGGATGGGGACTGGAGCAGTATCATCCTCTCCTATCCCTTCTCCTGAGAACCAGCCCCGCTCGATCCACCCCTACCGAAATATGATCGAAGGGGCGGCGAAAGAGGCGCGTCACGGTGGTGCGGCCGCGCGCGCCGGAGCTTCCGTCGGCGGTGGCGCTGCGCAACCCCGGTAGATCTTCGCTTCTGGGGGATCGGCGGCCGCCGCGAGATGCGATTCGGAATGGGGGGACAAACGGGCAGAATGGAAAGATGAAAAGTGGACAGGTAGCGGAGATGCAAATGTGAGAAACTTAAGGGGCTTCTTTGCAAAAAACTGTCTGAGCCTTCAGCCTGGGACTGAGAGTTCCGCCAAAATCTACCCTCCGATGTAGATCTGACGGCTGAGAATCCAAGTATTTTTTTCCTGAATAATAACTGCGGTAGCCAAGCCGACGACTCGGTGCTTCTCCGCTCTCGAATGATCGGCGGCGGCGGACGCAGCAGGCGGCGCGGGCGCGCGTCGGCGACCCTGCCCTCCGGCCCCGCCGCGAGCCGCACTGAGAGATCCGTCTCCTGCTGGTTAGTCAATCCACACGGCCTCTCTCTCTCTCGCGCGCGCGCGATTTCTCCCCGGCTATACATACCCAATCCACTCGATCTAAATCGGGTTTTATCTAGCTTCCTATTTCGTTGTCGTCATTTTGTGTTAAGTATCAGTACAGAAGTGGCTGTTATGTTCACTTATTGTGCTTGTGCGAACTTTAGGTATTGTGACTGCAAAATTTATATCTTCAATGACATGATATTCAATTTGGGGTGGAAACATGCTAGGTATGCTTTATCTTAGCCTCTGAAGTTTCTGCAATTCTGTAATTTTTCTCATTTGCACAAATTCCATGTAGCTCCGATTTGGGGTGGAGTATTAGTGTAGCATCTGTACAAAGATAAGTACCATTTACATTCACCAAGTCAAGACATTGTATCTGTTTGCCTGTTTGGGACATCTCTTTTGCATGGCTTGAATCATATATCTGTCCTACGGCACACCCATGCTATCCAAATGTGTAGATAAACAGTTATTACTACACATCAAGTCATTTTGGAAGAATATTGGCCATAGACCACACCAAAAGTTAAAATATATTCTGGCAGATCTGGCATGCTAAATGTTGATGAAAAATTTAGCACCTGATAGCAATGTTTAATTCCTATTTTCTCTGAAAAAAATTAAGCATATATTATGTACTTATTCTGTTGATTGAGAAGAATATTCTGATAAGAAGAGCCATTTTACTATGAACATCGCATAATTTCCTTGTTATACTCGCAATGTATAGCTTAGTCATTGATTGTACTTAAAGTCATACCGAGTTAATTCTTCTTTGCAGATACACCAGAGCATGGTTTTCTGTAGGAGTTTATTTCTCTCTCGTTGCTTTAGTTGGTATATCTTTGGTAAGTTAACTGTCATTATGGCAAATAATGAAATGTAGTTGTTCCGATTATTATGTCTGTGTAGTGCATATACTAATTCCAAAGTTTGATAGTATACCTCTGTGTCATGAATCTCACTATCATGCCATGTTGCTGCTTAAACAATTTTATATTTGACCTGACAAATTTATGATACTTACTTATTATGGGATATATTCATCTGTATGTGACCTTGGTATCTTGATACCTACTTCAGACAGCAGATAGGGCACTTAGATTTTTAACTCAGTTCCCTGAATGCTTAACGGCTATTTTTTATGGTAACTAACGTTCACATAAGTGTGTGAATAGAGCTGAAATTGGTGCCTCCGATAATCTAGATCCTATTCAGAAAATCATAGAAAAATGCTTTGTTTTTCTTCACCCGCCAAAAGGGAGCTGGTTTCTGGTTTTCCGCCTTCATGGCCTGCCTTTTCCACATGAAGATTTCATTGCAGCTCTAGTAGCCATCACAAGAATATTGAAAATGTTGACTATATTAATAAATCCATTAACTGGTGTTAATCTGTATCTTCTAGTTCATTGGTTCCTGAGATGGCTACAGAAGGCAGTTAACATATCATTTCTATACAATTTTGGATTGTTATATTGTTCTGTTACAATTTTCAGTTGCTATTGTGGGATCCAATTGGTGCATTATATTTTAGACGCGGATCCGTTAGCGCCTGGTTACCAAATATACTGGTGAGGAGACATGCTTTGTTATTTCATTTTTCAAATCAATCACTCAACACGCATTTCACTCATTGTAGGCTCCCAGCTTCAGCGGATCAATAATGGACACCTCAATCATCATTGCATCAACAATCTTATCTATTGCTTTCCATGAATTTGGACATGCTATTGCAGCTGCAAGGTCCTCATCTGCTCTTGCACCTTTTTTGTGAGATGTGTTGCCTGTGCTTAAATGTATCTTCCGTTCTCTGATACTCTAAAACTCCGAGTGTTGTTTCATTATATCACTGCCACCTACTGATGTAATTTTTTGGCACACTGTTGAATTGCTGGTATGTTCATTGCTCAATATGCAACAGCGAGGGTGTACAGATGGAGTATGTTGCAATATTCATGGCTGTACTTTTTCCTGGGGCATTAGTTGCTCTGAACTATGACCTGCTTGAGAATCTACCCCTCTTTTCAATGCTTCGGATATATTGCGCGGGAATTTGGCATAATGTTATGGTAAGTTATCCTGATTTGCATGAATTAATTTCAAACTCTTGCCACAAACATCTATTTTCAATATCTGTGGTATGCCATGCTAAGTTATAGAGACCCTTGGTGCTCAAGATAAAAAGAATCACATGCAGCTTGTATTCTTGTATTCTTCTGGCAAACATCTACTTTCAATTTCTGTGGTATGCCGTACGAAGTTGTATAGACCCTTAGCGCTCACATAAAGAGAAGCACATATTACTTGTATTCTTGCAGTAACGAGGACATCAAACAAGAAATAAGAACAATTAGCTTCATGTTGATTGTTATAAGATACCATTGGATGCTTCAGTTAGACGATGGCCCAACAGATATTAAAAATTTAGTATCCTACAGTGGGTAATCATGCACTAATATCCTCATACAACAACAACAACAACAACAACAACAACAACAACAACAACAACAAAGCCTTTAGTCCCAAACAAGTTGGGGTAGGCTAGAGGTGAAACCCATAAGATCTCGCGACCAACTCATGGTTCTGGCACATGGATAGCAAGCTTCCACGCACCCCTGTCCATGGCTAGTTCTTTGGTGATGCTCCAATCCTTCAGATTTCTCTTTACGGACTCTTCCCATGTCAAGTTCGGTGTACCCCAGCCTCTTTTGACATTATCAGCATGCTTTAGCCATCCACTATGCACTGGGGCTTCTGGAGGCATGCGCTGAATATGCCCAAACCATGTCAGACGATATTGGACAAGCTTCTCTTCAATTGGCGCTACCCCAACTCTTATCTCGTATATTATCATTCCGGATTCGGTCCTTCCTTGTGTGGCCACACATCCATCTCAACATGCGCATCTCCGCCACACCTAGTTGTTGGACATGTCGCCTTTTAATCGACCAACACTCGGCGCCATAAAACATTGCGGGTCGAACTGCCGTCCTATAGAACTTGCCTTTTAGCTTTTGTGGCACCCTCTTGTCACAGAGAATGCCAGAAGCTTGGCGCCACTTCATCCTTCCGGCTTTAATTCTATGGTTCACATCCTCATCGATATCCCCATCCTTCTGCAACATTGACCCCAAATATTTAAAGGTGTCCTTCGGAGGCACCACCTGCCCATCAAGGCTAACATCCCCCTCCTCCTCGACTGATATCCTCATACTGGTAATAAATAGATTTATCCCTACAAAATTTGTTATGGAATAAATCAGCACGTATATGTCTAGTAAACATAGGGAGATTTTCCTTGACCGAGATATCTGATAGCTGATATTGATCTTTACTAGTAGGTTGTTTTACCATACATTTCTTGGTATACTTTATGATTAACCAGGGCCTGAGATGTATGAAGTATGAACTGGATAACAATAATTGCTAGTATAATAGTGATAGTTGACATCAGGTTGGAGAAGTGTGACACTAGCTAGAAACTTCTGCATGAGCATTTAACTACATGGTGATACATGTCAAGGTGTACTGGATCATAAGATTTGTGACAACACTTCCAATCTTAGACGTGGCACCATGGAGGTTTTTAATTGTATACTTGTATACATTATTATATTTTAGAAGTACCATTTCTGCAATATTAATTTGTTTACTTTAAAACTCTATTTTCATAAGCCTCATAATGATGTTGCTGTTATGATTTCATGTTAAATAGTTTTGTGCAGCATGTGTGCTGGTGGCATTATTACTTCCTTTGGTCCTCTGCCCTCTCTACGTGAGTGGTGATGGCCTTATTGTAAGTCTGTTTCCTTTCACTTCTCATCATTTTTTATCTCCGCAATCTTGCGATTCTAAATGGCTTCAAAACAGGTCATGGGAGTCTCACAATCATCTTCTCTGTCAAGGTCATTGTCTGTTCATGATGTTATCCTGTCTGTGGATGGTCTGAAGATAAGAACAACTGATGATTGTAGGAAAATGCTGGCTCAAGGCACTGTAGGGAAAACCAGTAGTCCTGAGTTTCTTGATGGTTCTCAGAGCTACGGTGCCACTAATTCTGGCAAAGGTTATTGTGTTCCCAACTCATGGATGGATGCAAGCAAGAATCTCTGGCAGATAAATGACAAGCTATCTTGCCCAGATGAACTGATAGTGTTTGGGAAATTTACATGTAATGGCTCAACGTATTTTCCTGGGACTGACAAAGTAAGTGACAAGAAACAAACTGAGGACATGTATTGCTTGATTGCAAAAGATGTAGTTAAACTAAAAAAATGTGGAAATGGATGGCGGGGTACAGAAGATGATGACAGTAACTGTACCTGCTTGGAGGTGAGATTTTTGTTGTCTTATTACTACAATGTCGTAATGATTTGGAGTCTTCATGCATAATCTTGAGGAATTTCTTCCTTGTAGTAACAACAATCTTTTTTGTATGATTTACCAACTGTGATTTTTATTAATGCTGGCAGGATGAGCACTGCTTGGTACCTATTCTTACCCCTGGGTTTTCATGGATAGAGATCTCCTACGCCAGACCATATTCTTTGGAGTGTTTACAGAAAGAAGGAAATTTATCATCATCACATGGTACAAATGATAACTTCGGTCCGAGTCCCTGTGGGGGAACTTTTGTTTATGTTGGTGATCTGTCATCGGCAGCAAGTTCTGTTAAGTTATCCCCCTACAGGCCCCGATGGGCACTCTTCCTTTTTATTGCAGATGTTCCCTATATCTTGGAAAATTGTTTAAGTTGTTTGCTTCATGTGTCTGCGGCATTGGCTGCCGTCAACTGCCTACCGGTAAGTCCATCATTTACTGAACTTTTCTTTGATATTTGGATTACCGTATATATTTCTTTTTTGTGCGTACGAAACAAGTTGGTTTTTGGACACTACTCTTCTCGTATACTCCCTCTGACACATGAAGCAAACAACAACAATGTAAGGAATTACAAAACAGGACCTACAAGTTACAGCAACAATGTAATCCTTTTCAATTCATAAAGTAGGGGTAGGAGTGAAAACGTTTCAATAACCACACCCTTGATTCCCTAAATGAACAACTATTTTGAAACAAAGACCCACAAGGGGAAAGAGAGATACTATTACAAAACAGGGGAAGTACTTTGGTCGTCCGGTTTTGTAGTTACTTGTCTCAAGTTTGAACTTAAAAATGTTTACCTACTGCGTCTCAAGAGACAGGAGTACTCTTTTGGTACCTAACCATGTAAAGGATGAACAGGTATATTTTCTAGATGGGGACGCCATTTTGGAGACTGCCTTACGCTATGTTGCGTGGTTTAACCGGAGACAGCAGCGGGTGATTATTAAGTTTTGCCGCTTTCTGTGGACCGTCCTATCCATCATCATGTTCTCAAGGTTCTTATATCCATGACAGTATATTATGGCTAATGTACAACTCCGTATCATGGGGTTCTCTCTAAATTGTGCTTACAAGAATTCATTAACATAGTACCAGTCAGCTGTATGAGAGATATCACAAAACTGGCCTGCAAGATGCCTCCTTATGAAACAATCGCAGTCTGAGATTGCTACAAGTTGATGCAATTTGGCCCCTTAGAAGTAGTACAAGTCCTTCAGTACATTCCGTGTGCAAAATTTTGGATAATTCCGCGGCTTGTAGGAGTTTTGGAGACAAGGAATAGAGTTGGTACATTAGGAGCTCAGTTCGATATCCATAACTGTCAATCTTTAGTACACTATAGGATTTAGTGCAATTTATTGGAAATAACTAAAGTGAGACTATTACTAGCACTCAACATTGAAGCCATATATATTGTTGATTTAGAAAGATACTAACTATTTGACCAAGTAAATCTGGCTTCATTTGGTCCATTGAAGATACAAAAGAGTCTTGGGAAAACAAAAGGAATACACCACACTAGACCCTAGAGAAAACAGCCTTTGCTTCAACTTGACCGGAGGGCGTTCCTCGTAAAAATATCAGAAACGCGTGTTGCCGGCCGGAGCTTCAAAAGCTAACCTTGTAGGCTAGCCAAATACTTCCTTTGGCTGCTCCAGACCCTCAATGGCGTTGCTCCAAGTGAGAGGAGATTTTCCTGGAGCGGACCCATGCAAGACACTTAAAACACACCCCTCTGCCTCATTTGAGCAGTTCCAAATCCAAAACCAAAGAAATCCCGGAAAAAAGAGACAGGAGAAGGTGCGAGCAAAGCAGCAGAGAGGAATTGTGCGATGCTGTGACTGCTCAGTTAGATGTGGATGCCGTTGCCATTCGCGTAGCATCCGTTAACCAAGCTAGTGAGAGGCTTCTTCTTCGCATGCCCGTTCGGGTAAGGTTTTATGGCTGGGGCTGCGGTGCCGGTGCCGGTGCCGTTGGTGCTATATCTGGGTGCCGTCGGTTTCGAACTGACGACGCCGCAGCTGCGCTGGAGCAGCAGGTCTAGCTGTCCGGATGCTGCTGCAATTAACCCTGTGATCATTAGATGCATTAGTATTGAGAAAATGCAGATGCTCAAGAATAATCTCAATGATCCAAGTGTTGTATCAAGATTAGAGTTGGGTGTTACCTAAGAAAAGCGGAGATGGCTTTCCTGGTCTTGACTTGAATTCAGGATGGAACTGTGCACCGATGAAGAACACATGATTCGGTAGCTCAATGATCTGCATCCAGTAGATGAAGTTTATTCGTCAGCTCTTATTGAAGATCAAAGCAACTGTTTTAACAAGTATATATACCTCCATGCGCCTTCCACTTTCATCCTTGCCAACAAATGAAAGACCGGCCTTCTCAAGCTCTGGAACCATTTCAGGGTTCACCTGAAAAAACAAATAAGATTATAACATCTCCACCATTTTACAAAAAACAAACAAACAAGGGAACACATAGAATGATCTGTTTCATCAAGTAGTTCCATGTGTTTAACCTCATATCTGTGTCGATGTCTTTCATCAATGGAGGTTGCATTGCCATACCTAAGATAATTCATCATAATTATATTTCACACATAAACGGGAGGGAACATCAAATGATAAAATGCAAAAATTGTACACAATACGATCCAGGAAGACGACCAGTGGTAGTGTTTACTTACAGCTTTGCGGATTTGCAGTTATTGGCTAGGAAATATGTCCTCCTTGATCCAAGACGCATGGTCGCCCCCATTTGGGTTTTGGAGCCCTGTTGAGGTGTTGTCCAAAGTAATGTGTTCAAAGCTGATGCTTAACACAGAAGAACAGCCAAACAGTATGAAGTTAGCACGCACAATCTACCTCTGGCATGAAGATGACACAGGGTGATGTTGTGGCCGGGTCAAACTCTGTGCTATTTGCGCCACTTAGTTTCATGACCGAACGGGCAAACTCAATCACGGCGATTTGCATACCCAAGCAAATGCCAAGATAAGGAACATTCTTCTCCCGTGCATATGTCGCGGCGAGGATTTTGCCCTCAACTCCTCTATCTCCGAAGCCTCCAGGAACTAGCACACCGTCCGCACCCTGAGGTAGAATTTTCCTCAGGTGACTGAACAGAATTATCAAGGATTGCATCATGGCAGTAGTCAAGAATGTCAAATGTGCTAACCTTGAGTAGTTTCCATGCCTTCTGATGGGCGTCAGGGGTCTACACACAAGCAAGCACCTCCAAAGCATCAGTGATAGGTTCATGGAGGAAAACAAAGCTGATTTGAAGTCCATACTCAACGACACCGACCTCTTTGGCTGCAGAATCTTCAAGATCACAGGAAGGAACCCACTCCACCACAAGCTTCCTTTCCATAGCAACTGATGCGTGCAAGAGAGCCTGGAACGAGGGTCAAACAAGATAAATCAGTGAACACTGCAGTTCTTAGGTAAATTTGTAAATTTGAACTAAAACAGCGTCACTTCTTTCCGAACGGAGGGAAGTATTATTTGATAATTTCACCTTTAAAACAGATAGATAAGAATCCGACAGGCTGGTATATTTTCCAACCATGGCGATCTTAACCTGGAAGCAAATTGTGCAATAATTATCAGCTACAAAAAAAAATCATATAATAAAAGTAGATAGGAAAAAATGCAACACGCTACCCATCACAAAACATAGGAGAATGAGCTAAAAAGGAAGATAAATAATCCTACCTGAGTTTTCAGTTTGTCAAACTTGTTGGCTCTTTCGGTCCATTCAGCCAACTTAGGTTCTCGAGGTACTTTGCCAACACTGCATACATGAGTGGAACAAACACATTGAAATGTCATCATTGTTCCTTCATACTATCAGGTGAGGAATAAACTTACAAAAAAAAATACATACAGCTGAAGATCTAAAACTTTCTGAATGGCTTCATGCGCCTTCTGGTCCTATAGAAGAATCAAGTGTGCATTGGTTAAAAAAAAGGGGGCAGTTCCAAGTCGCACCGGTTGCAATTTTGTACTCCCTCCGATCCAAAAGAAGTGTCACACTTTTGAACTGTGGTTAGTTCAAAACCGCGACACTTGTTATGGATCGGAGATAACAAGATTCAAGTTTGGAACACATGCATTTCAAAGAAACTCATCATACCCTTAGCAACAAGGGGATGTGCCAAATGTTTGTAACGTCATGGAGGTTCACAATACTTGAGATCTGCAACAAATAGGTCATTGTCAATACTATGCCAGCAAGAGACAAAACTTGAAATAGCCCTGAAATTAATTATCATTACTGGCACGTGGCAGAACTGTGAGAGCTTGGTTGTCACATGTTCCTCCAATGGCTGTCAAAAGCACAGAGATGATCGAGTGAAGCAAATTTCAGCACAAAGGTTAATAGACATAGAATACTTGCTATATAAAGGACTGAAAGAATGAAGGTTAGATTGTGTACCTCAGTACTGCGGCATGCCAAAATGTCAGGTGCCAACCCAAGTCCCCTTAGACCACGAACACTATGTTGGGTAGGCTTAGTTTTCTGCATAAATGAAAGATAGACCATGATTCGCAAGAAAATATCGAATGCAATAAACTCAGATAACTGTTTTTTTTCTCAAACACGTCCCCGAGCGTGTCATTTTCATTGAGAAGAAAGCGCCAAAGATGTGTGAGCAGCCAAGGTTTACAAAGATTTGCAATGAGCACCGCACCCGCCAATGACAAGGCCAGAAAGGAAAAGAGAGAAAAACATGACCAACCTCACCAAACAACCTACAACCAGCTGAGACTTTTGAGAGATCTATCCATAATTCAATATTTTTGTATGTTTGTCTCCTCCTTCCCTTTTTACTATAATAACAAAGTGCCACTTTGCTTAAGCCAAATTGCATCTCAGCGGAAATTACTACAAGTACAATTACACTTTCATAGTTCATATCATTCAGGAAAATGGTTTTTCATTTGTATTTCTTTGCAGAAAGTGCCTATTCGGCATAACTGCAAGTATTGTAACAAGTTCCCATTTATCTTAGCTCTTTGTTCAAATGAGCAAAACATACCTGTTCACCAACTACATTTAGCACTGGAACAAGGCTGACATGGACCAGGCAGAAATTTCCAGGTCCTATAAATCAGACCAAGGAAGCTAAATGTGTAAAAGGCAAACAAACGCCAAAATAGATACGGGCATTCAGGGAAGGGCTGATCTTTACTGACCTACACGGTATGAAAATTGACCTAATGCTTCAATAAAAGGCATTGATTCAATATCCCCTGCATCAAGAGTGCCACTGTCATTATGCACAGCGAGAAAAGATTTTGTCCCTGCATTGGGCAGGCACTGCTTACACGGCTATAGGAACAGCCGAGGGAAAATATGCTAAACTATATTCCACATGCATGCTTCAAGAAGGCGGCATTGCAAGCTGTGCTACACATGAAATTATTTTGTTTACCTATAGTGCCACCGAGCTCTATTACACAAACATCGGGAGGCCCTTCTTTACTGTCGACCGGCTTTATCGCCACGCGTTCGATCCAATCCTGAATTTCATCTGTGATATGTGGCACAACCTGAAAAGGAAGATGAATCAACAGCAGTAATCTTTGTCATACATGGTGTTTTGCATGAATGCTCCAGCTACACGCTATATACTGACGACAAACCTGGACGGTTTTCCCCAAGTAGTCTCCTCTCCTTTCTTTGTCAATTACAGCCTGGTGTGAGGATTTTACAAGGAAAAAATGCTATCAACTTCCAGAAGATAGAAGCCGAACCTACAATCGATATTAAAACAAAATAGCCCCAAAAAGTTTGAACACAAAAAAATCAACCTGAAATAACGTGTGTACGTTGTGAAATTGACACTTGACTCTGTTCCCAAGTTAACGGTGTCATACTGGTGTAGGTTTCAACTGTAAACGGCCGGCTAACTTGAGTGTCATACTGGTGTAGGTTTCAACTGTGTTTGTGAAACCTAGTTGCTTGGTCTACTTTGCAACCCGTAGAAACTCAGGCTCAGGTGGTCAACAGAAGAAAGATTCTTTTATTCGCTAGTAAGTAGTAGTAATTGACAGGAGCTAGCAGCAGGCTGCAGAGCATCATCGTCTCTACAATTAAGCCACCATGTGACAGGCTGAATCTTATATCAGTAGCCCCGGCCCGACAAGGGTGGCAGAGTGGAGGACCGGATGATTCTGCACATGCATATGATTGTACCGCAGTAGATCTTACGATGAAACATAAAGCGAATCAATAAGGATTTGTGGGTTCCATATGTGGTACTGATAATATTCGGTGAATCAAATGCTCAAACATAACTTGCAGACATCCTGAAAGTTGCCGGGAAACCCCTTTTTCCCTTTCCTGATTCATTCAAAAGGTTAGACGTGTAGAACAAATCTTTTTTTGACTTGATAGCACAATCCCAGGTTTTTGCACAAGGATTATTAGGGCTAACGAATCCAGTTACTAGTACCTGGTAGATCTTTCCTGTGGTTATGTTGTGGTCGCGGGTCAGTTTGATGTCCAGAAAACGTTCGTAGTTTCCAAGGTCCAAGTCCACCTTCATGAAAACAAAACAAAACCAGAGAGGGTCCAATCAGCCTTTTAAAAGAAAAGAAAAACGCATGACTCGCTTGTTAGAGCATCTCCAACAGCGGGCTGTAAACAACGCGTGGGCGTGAAAAAAATCCGGATTTAGCACGCGCAGCGAAACCGGATGCTCCAGTGGCTGCGTAAAAACAGCGCGTGCGCATTAGCGATTCCGTGTGCGGAACGAAACGGCATCGCGCGCCATTTATTTTGTGCGTCCGCTTTCGCACGCGGAATCACTCGAGCGTTCGCGCCTCGTTCACTGGCTGCTCGCGCACGCTGTTGGAACGCCGCGCGCGCTATATTATGCGGAGGCCGCTGGTACCAGCGGTCAACCGCACGCTAAAAAAGCTTTATGCGCGCTGTAAACTCGTTTTTTGCACGTCGCGCGTTGAGCGTCCGTTGGAGATGCTCTTATGTTCTAAAAAGAAAACAGAGCATTATGCGATTTAATTTCTCCCCAAATAAATACATAAAACCACTAGGAAGCCGTATGCAGCTTTGCACTAAGAGCGGCGGAGAAATGGCGATGTCGGAGCAGCTACCTCTCCGCCGTCGTCCAAAACGTAGACCTCGCCATGCTCGATCGGAGACATTGTGCCAGCGTCGGTGTTGAGGTATGGATCTGCAGATGAGCAGTCACAGCAGATGAACAAGCATGATTCCTCAACCCAAAAAAAGAAAGATAAGATAAAGATGAACAAGTATGAGAAGAAATAAACAAGAAGAAATAATGGCCACCTAACATAAAAATCAAATACTAAATGGTTTCTTTAACCCCTTCACCAACTTGTTGTATGATGGAAAGCTTGCAACTAAAGTCTTGAACTGAACTAACAGGCGAACACGGATCGGTCAATTTTTTCTTTTTCTTCTCGCTGAGTCATCTCGAGTGAACCGAAACAACCGCACTTTTTCGTACAGCAAAATTTCGTCAGGGAAATTTAATGCCTGAGATGACAGTGTTGGCTTTAAGAAGAGATGATTTCGTGCGTTGGAAGGAACACGAGACCGCGACACCGGCATAAAGATCGATCGGGTATCCGCCCGCTTCGCAAAGATACCATATGAGCAACCAAAAGATAAACACCAGAACAAGATTGCCAGGAGGGCAATGCAAGATTTAAGCTGCCGATTAGAAGAGAAATGCAAAAAGTTTGAAGCTAAAATGGAGATTGAAAGGCCTTTTTTCCGCTTCAGCTTAATTTCTTAGAACCACCTGTAGGAAAGACCGAGGGCAACCAAGCGCGTTGGCACAGGTGGCTGCCACGCGGCCCCGAGCAGGCAGGCCCCAGAGACATTTGGGAGTGCTGCCGCCTCCTTAATCCTTATCCCAATACGGCTACACTAGCTAGCTTGTTCCAGCGACGAAAGCAAGGGTGGTGTTTTGTTTTTTGGACCCAGCTAGGGGCTCCAGCATGCGGGAGGCAGGATGGATCGACGCCGCGTTGAAAAATCCTTTTTTTTTTATCTTTCGGTGTCTAGGTTCGCGGCGGTTACTTCTGTGCTGGAAGGCCAACATTAGATGGAGCTTGGCCTGCTTGGCCTTCCAGAGAAAGAAACCGGCACGGGCGCGGGGGGAATGGGAGATGAATGGGCACCGTACCGATCTTGATGGTGGTGACGCGGAGGCCGCAGGCCTTGAGCACGGCGCCGATGCTGCTGGCGGTGACGCCCTTGCCGAGCCCGCTCACGACGCCGCCAGTCACCACCACGTACTTCATCGCCGTCCCCCCTCCCGTGTACACGGTTCTTGGCTCTGCGTGACCAACCACCGTGGGACGAGAGGAGGAGGAGGAGCGAGCGAGCGGGCTAGAGCTTCAGTCCTCGATCTGCTCTGCTCTGCTCTGGGGGCTGGGGCCGTGGAGAGTCGAAAGGTTTAAGGCTGGAATGGGAGTTGGCTGAGGGAGACGAGAGCTTAAATAAAGGGAAGGCTTCCTGGGGACGAGGGAACAGATCTCAACGCAAAACTGCCCCTCTGTCTCCACAGAATTAACTAATCGCAAGAGAAATGGGCTGTTAATTGGTTGGCCTGGCTAACTAGGGCTCTCTGTGATACAGGACTAGTATGCCGCTCCCTCCGTTCACAAACATAAATATTAAATGTTTTGAATATTTCAACATTGTCTATATATAGAGAGACTGGAATGAGCGAACAAACAAACTAAAATGCATTCATCTGAATCAGAAAAAAAAAAGTTATTTCCTTGGATCTGTATTATTTGTCGATGATTTCGTATAACTTTGTGCTAAATCATTCACAATTGATACGGCAGAGGGATGCAACGAAGACTAACGGTTGGTGGTTATGAAATGGCAAGTGAGGGCCAACTTTGTTTGGGACGCAAACTTCTGATAGCAGGATCTAGCTGATTCGTATGACGTGAATGTCTATCTTGTAACCTTGTCCCTGGGTTAACTGTTTGTCGAGACACCGACGGGCGGGATAGCACGAAAGCCATCCATTGAGAAGCTGACCTGGACTAAGGTAAATAATTGTTTGTGGATAAAGCGACGTGAGGTCAAAATGGCCGGGTTGATGTTCGTTAGGTTTATAGGTTATGGTTAGAGCATTGTGTACAATGCAAAAGCTTAGAGCATCTCTAGCATATTTTGTATATCATCGATCCGTAAAATTTATTTACAGCTCATGAAAAAACGGTTTTGGGGCCGGCGCGGGCTACGGTCGAGCAGACCCCGTATGGCGGAACTGTAAAACGGCATTTTCGCGGATATTCCGTTTTACAGTCCTGTTATGCGGGGTCTGCTCGGTCGCAACCCACGCCAACCCACAAATTAGATGGGGTTTTATCTGAATTTCACACATATGACACCTATTCAGAATTATCAATCCAATATAACATAAAATTTCAATATTACAATACAACAATCATCCAAATTACAATATTTATTCAAATCACCGAAGCAAACTAAATAATTCAATACAAAACTTGTCCCGAATACAAATCACACACGAATTAAATGAAATGAATGCAAAAATGGAATGTGTTACTACCTAGCCCTTTGCAAAGGGTGCTCAACGAGATCCTCCTGAAGCTGAAAATGGGTGTTTGCATGTTCAATCTTCCAGTAGGTTTGAAGAAATGCTCTAATGCGGTTAGGGTCTCTACCTGGTTTGACACGGCTACCCACATTGTCATAAAAGAACTCCAAATTCATGTCTCTCTAATCTCCGAGAATCATATTGTGAAGAATCACACAACACGTCATGATGTTTTTCAGGGATCACTTGTCCCAAAAATGAGTTGGACCACGAACAATGGCAAACCTAGATTGCAAAACCCGGATGCTCTTTTAATATCTTTTTGAGCTGCCTCTTGTACCCTTACAAATTCACATTGTTTCTTAGTTTTGGGCTCTTTGATGCTCTTGACAAATGTGCACCAAGAAGGGTAGATACCATCTGCAAGATAATACCCCTTTGTGTATTCATGCCCATTGATAGTGTAGTTGCAAGCAGGGGCATCATCACTAGCAAGTCTAGCAAACAAATGAGACCGTTGCAATGCATTGATATCATTGAGAATACCCGGCATACCAAAAAAGCAATGCCCAATCCATAAATCCTCGGATGCTATGACCTCTAGCACAATTGTTGCATCACGAGACTTGCCACAATACATTTCATGCCATGCTTTCGGGCAGTTTTTCCAAGTCCAGTGCATACAATCAATGCTTCCTAGCATGCTAGGCCAACCTCTTCTCTCACCTGATACCATCAACTTTTTTTGTCTCTTCCTCGTTGAGTGCCCGAAGATATTCAGGACCAAAGACACGGATGATCACTTTGGCAAACCTACACACTGACTCAATTGCATTATCTTCACCAATGCGAAGGTACTCATCGGCATAGTCAGCGAGAATGCCGTATGCAACTAGCTGCATAGCTGCTGAGATTCTTTAATATGCACTAAATCCCTTCAAGCCCGCGGCATTTTTTCTTTGAGTAAAATACTGACAATTGGCCTCACAAGCTTGCACTATTTTTACAAAGAGGGATCGGCGCATTCGGTACCTTCTCCGGAAGAGGCACGGCGGATATGTTGGATTATCCGCGAAGTAGTCTTGCATCAACATCTTGTTTCCGAGATGGCGATTGTGAGGAATGCAAAGACTGCCGACGGTCGATCCTCGTCATCTCTTTCGGTTCTCATCGTCATGCTCCTTCACGACGAGGGCCATCACCAACATCTGCTGCCGAGTAGTGTCTCAACATCCGAGTCGTCCAAATCGGACGAATCCTCGAGCAAAAACCTCCCGCGAGGGCTCAATTCCATCTAAAATCACAAATACGAACGCGACATGAACCAACTATGCATATCACATCCGAAAGCACAAGCACAAGTACTCACCGGCGAGTCGGTGCGGTAGCTCTGCGGCGATCGATCCCAGGGCGGCTCGGCTTGACGGATCCGAGGAGCCGGTGAAGCGGCTAGGTGGAACTGGTGAGGGGCGCCCCGGTGGCGTGATTCCGTTCGCAGATATGGCCGGAATCGCCGGCGACGGACGGGCAGAACCGATGGCGGGCGGCTGCGGAAGAGGGTAGGGAACGCGCCCGGGATGAAATGCCCCTCCCGCCAACCGCTTTTCTAAGATACAGGGCACCGTGGGGTCGAGGGGAAACTTGTGTTTTCACGGGTTGGAGGTGGGATTTTACCGTGCCCCTCAAATTTTTTTATGGGTCCGACACGTTTACAGTGTCTGATCGGGCGGGTTTTTTCGCGCGGACCCGTATTTTGACGATTATTTTGCGGGTCGAAATATTATAAGGGGTCTACTAGATATGCTTTTAGTGAACATGTTTGGCAAAACAACTTGATATTTTTCCCTCACTATGTATGAAATTGATGTTTATTTTAGCAATCCCATTGAAAGAATATATGGCATGGCATTTCACATAACAAGATGCACGTAACAAACACGTTTGAGACACGAATAAAAATACCAAAAGCGTCAGGCAAGTAAAAAAATTCCTAGAGTGCACGGATGCTTGCCACTACTTGTGGGAGGACTGATGAGAGCAAAAGCAGGGAGCATGCAAGGCATGTCTCCCTTTTTATTAGTTAAAGTATATTTTTTTAGAATACACACGAGTATGTGTAATATATATTATAAAAGAAAAGAGAAAAAAAACCTGCGTGGCTTGGTTACATCAGGGGCTACGAGACGTTACGCCGTCCTTCACCTCAAGTGTGTTCTATAGACTATTTACTATGCGCTCACTCCAACGTTGCCCAAAGAATGCCTCTAGGTTCCCTCGGATAAGGCCCGCCTGCATCCATACCTTGCTCTCACTCGTTATATGGCCCAAACTTGCTACGGTCATGTTGTCACTCCGTCGAATACAATGTCATTTCTATGCTTCCATATTTCGAACATGGCAAGGAGGCATATGGTCCAGACCGTCTTTGCATTACGCCCATGCGTATCCTGCCTAGTGCACTAGCCCTGTAGTGTCTCTCCTGGTTGTGGCTCACCGTGCGGGATTCCTAGGACGGAAAAGACATTTGCCCATAGCTCTCTCGAAAGAGGGCATTCGATGAGTAAATGACCAATCGTCTCGTCATGTTGGTGGCAAAAGGGCACGAGTCCTGGTGCGGCAGTCCTTTTCGTGCCAATCTATTCGAAGTTCAGCACCGGTTCATGATCGCGAGCCATGCGAAGAATATGCACCTAAGCTGAGTCCGCGAGTGCCATGTGAATTCCGTTGTGGGTGAGATCTCTCGCCTGCGAACTTGGTCGCATAGGCAGACTTGGCTGAAAATGTCCCGTTGCTCTCCCAGGACGAGATGAAACGATCAGCTCGCTCGTCCAGTTGCACCGCCGCAACCCTTGGCTAGATATCCAAGTATTCCGCAAGGGTCGCCTCGCCTAGCGCTGTCCTAATATCTTTGGCCCATCTCTCCCTGATTGACTCATATATAGTTCTTGACCTCCTCATTCTGACCGGAATCTGCTCGTAAATTCGTGGCGCAAGCTCCTGCATCCGGTAGCCACTGAGCCATCCGGTTAAAATATTGACTCTTTTCCATATTGATTCTTGCCGGCTAATCCCTTTTTCAAAAATGAAATGATTCTTGACGCTATGGGCGGATGTGATGATCTTTGACCATTGGTGTACTTTTCGTGTTTGCATTAGTTTGACAAGGAAATTCACCGCAAACGATTACTATATTGAGGGGGAGGGGAGGGGGGTTCTTAAATCTTGAGCTCATGAGGTCGACATGAAAGCTACTCCTTGTATATAAAGTGAATTGTTTCGTCAACATGAATGTGTCTAATAAGAGCATCTATAGACGGAGTTGGCAATCTGGCACCCTCTACGTCCCGTCGGCTCCTTATATGTTACGCCGGACATTCGCATACCTCAAATGTAATTCTTAAATCCATGCAATTAATGCAGGTCGATCATTTGATACAAATTGTACGAATGCAACAGTTCTGAAATAACGCAAATCAAATCACTGTTCATCTACGCCTACATCCGAGCTACGTGCTCCGACTACATCCTGGCCGCCTGATCCGCTGTCGCAGCCACCCTCACCGCCTCCAGAGCCATACATTCATTGATCTCCTTCTTTTTCTCCACAAGCCAGTTCTTTGCATGCTCATCCAAGACGGCTTCGTCCGCCAACATGATCTTCGCATCCTTCGCGCCCCTTGCGAGTTGCAATGTCTCCTTCTTGAGCTCAATCTCTCCAAATGTCTTGGCCTTCTCGAGTTTCCTTGTCAAAAAAATGCCTGTCCATGTGGACAACATTTTTGTAGCCACGGTGTCACGGAAGATCCTTGCCTTCTCCCACTTGTTTCACATGACTTGTCGGTTATTCTTTGGCACAATAGCTCTTCCATTGGTGACGACAACCTCGTCATCCTCATCGCATCGCCCAACTCAATGGATCAGTGAGAGCCTGATCCATCATTCCTCTTCTTGCCAGCTTTGAGATCAGCCACAACTTGTTGCCACTTTGGCTTGCCATTCAATAAGAGCCAACAATTGCTAAAATTCAACCTCGTGGTACAAAGTGGCCGCCACCGCCGTCTAGCAAACAACATACGTGTGAGCACGAGAATGCAAACACAAGAAGCATATTCAAATGACAATAAGATGAGGCAATTGAGATTACATGATTTGCCACTCCCATCCCACTTTGAGGGCATTTGGTTAATTGTGAGTAGTAGCCGACGTACTTGTTCACTTCTTCTTGAATGATCCCTCATTGATAGTGAAGAGATGCCACATTGCGGGTGGTCACGATAGGATTCGGTTCCACATACTCCTTTCGTTCATGACAGTCCTTCCAAATCTTCTCCCAATATGTCTTCCACTTTTGCTCGGTGAATCTTATTGGATCCAATGTTGTGTCCAACCAAGATTTGACCAACAACATGTCCTCAAATCTTGAGAAGCCGGACCTCTTGCCTTAGCCGTCTTGCCCTTCTTCTTCTTCTTTCTCGGATTGGGATCGGATGTTGTCCCAACCAAAAATGGGTGTCCTTCAATTCCTAATCCATTTCAGTCAGATCTTCATTGTCATTGATCATGCTCGCCAAGTATGCCTCCTTGATGATCATGGTTAGCAAGCATTCATCATGTGAGAACTAATGGTCTATGCAAAACATACCCGATCGGGTCCTGTCATTCCATCGAACAGGTGGAGTGCAGCCTGGGCGGTGGCGGTGTCTGTGCTCATCCGCTCCCAAACAAGAGGCAACGACTGACATTCGTCCACTGCCGGCTTCTGCATCGGCGAAAAGCGGTCCGGAATGGCACAGCCGGCCGTCGAATCCTCCTACACCCCAAGGGTGCCAGATAGCATAATTCGCGTCGACGCTTGGATGGATGGGGTGTGGGAATCCGGGCATGGCGGGGGAGACATATCCTCGACCATGTCCGCACCTACCTGCGATGTCGCCATCGCCTCCCTCTCTCACTAGCGGCGATGCCACAGCTTCCGGGTGACATTCTCCGGCTTGGAAGACGAAGTGGAGGAAGGGACACCGACAGACGAGGAGGACCGCGTCTCCATCGTGGCTGTCGGGGACAGGTTGGAAGACATCATGGCGACAGATCGGGACCGGTGGTGAGGATGGAGAGCAAGGGTGCCGAACCGCAAGGGCTCGGGCATGGGAAATGTTGGAGGGCGGCAGTAGGAGGAGGAAGGGTTTGGAGAATTTGGTACAATTTGTGATAGGGTCGGGTTGTCGGGTCCGACGTGACGGACGTGCCCGGGCATGCCCAAGCTCCCCATATATGCCTCATATTTGGACTGGATATGAGGGGTGCTGGTCAGCCCGGGCGTTTGAGGCTCGTTTAAAAAGATCATTCGGATTGAAATTTCGTGATCGGTCAGTGACCGGACGGCCTGTCCGGGCGTATGAGCCGGGTTTGGGGCTCCCTGCTATAGATGCTCTAACAATAGTCAAAAGGTGGTTTGTTTGCATGAATTTTTGTTGTACTATGCATATCAAATTACTAGTACGAAAGTGATGTTCTGCACCCGAGCTCACATAAGCTCGGATGACCAATAAAATTTGAAGAAAAAAAGTCAAAAAAAACTTTTTTTTGGCACGAAACATTGATGGATTTTCACATACATGCAAAAATTCGCTACGAAATCCCATTTGTGCAGGTGTGGGCAAAACATTTGATGCTCCAAGTAGCATCAGTGTTTCTTGTAAGAAAAATCCTATTTTTTTTAGATTTTACTGTTCATCCGAACTCATGTGAGCTCGTGTATAAAACAATTGTGTCCTTACTAATGGTCATAGTTATAGTAATGGATTTAAATTTAGTGTAAGGCATGGCATGTGAACCACAATCTATACCTACTAGGGCATCTTCAACACTGACCCATAAATTCTCTCCTGCATCCATCCACGTATCGGTGGGATCAATCCGTGGATGCGGATGTGTGAGCCAGCCATCCAACGTTACCAGCATACATCTCAAACATGGTTGAACTAAACTGGACGAAATTCATGCAACAAACCAAATTTTCATATAAACCAGACGAAATTCACTACATTTTGAACATTTTTCATATAAATCAAATGAAATTCACTACATTTTGTACAAATTTTTAACCTAAGTAATATAAATGATTGTCGACGTCCGTTTCCCACATACGGCCGTGAGCCTCGAGAACTGAAGCTCCGGCTCTTGCCTTCACCTTCTCCAGTTCCGCCTCGACGCTCTACAACTCTTCCTCTGCAGCCTCTGCCAACACAGCCTGTGCAGCTAATCGGTTGATGTTGATCACTCCGCCAAGCTTAGCTTCAACGGGAGGGAAGAAGCGGTGGCCTTCATGGGACCCAAGCGGCGGGGACCTACCATGCACTACTCTTCCTCGTTGCCGCCAACACCTGCGGACGTGTCAGCTTCATGGTCGTGGTGGTGGGGCACGACCGGGGCATAGATGGCGATGTCCTCCCCGTTGTCACTCTCGCCGAACACCCCATTTACCGTCCCATCAAACTCCCTGTAGGCGGATTCTAACTCCACTTGATGATGGTGGTACCGCTAGCGGTCGTGACAGATCTCGCGGGCGGAGTAGTAGGACTCGACCAACGCCTCCTACTCAGGCACGTCCACGTCCAACATGATAGATGTGTTGGCGACGAGAAGATCCTCCGTGCATCGGTGCTCGATGAGGAGATGGTCAGCATGCATCTGCCGGAACCTGGCCTTCCGCTCCTCCCGCAACATGTCCGTGTAGTGGGCATGTGCATCGCCGATGGTGATGCTGCCATGCATCGGCAAGGAGGGTGGCGTTGGTTCATCATCAGCCATGTCCTCCATTGGGCGTCATCGGCCTCCGTCTGCATGCTGGCCTACGAGCTGGTAGCAGTGGCCGCCATCTTCCTCTTCTGCTCGGATGAGATGTTGTCCGAGGGGGCTTTGGAGCGCGAGGGGGCCATGATGGGCGTGGTGCGATTAGGAGAAAGAAACCGAAGGAGGATGACTACAAGTGTGTCCAGGATGGAGTTTACATAGCAGACGGATGGCAATGGGTAGCAACGGTGTGGTTAGTTATGGGCAGCAGATGGGTGGACAGGTGGTGTCGGAGTAGGTTCCTCGGCAACCGCATATCATTAGTGTAGGACGATGGACCCGCTGGGTGCCATTTGAATGCGGAGCAGCCGCCCTGCACCGGGAAGCGGCGCAGATGACGCTCTGTCCGCCGTCGCGCCGCTTCAATGCCGACAATAGTGTAATGTCACATCCGCTCTAGCTGGGCATGAATGTGCCATTGGCATTCTGGAGCGACGTTGACCGTTTCGGGTGGAAAGTGCGTGCATGCGAGGGAGGGGGTTAAGGGTGGGCCAGGGCAGTCATAAGCGGACGTGGCAGCGGTCCGGACACCTGTACCCCCCCCCCCCCCACACACACTTTGTCTCCGGTTTACGTAAGAAATCATGTTTGGACTACTTGGACCGATGCAAGATCGCGTTGGATGGCAAAACACGTTCGGACTGCATGATTTATCACATTAGAGATGCCCTAATCAATACCTACTAATAAAATGATTATTGCTTCTGTCGCTCTTTTTATAGCAAACCCCGCGTGTTTTTTGAAATCAACCCACGGTACACACTTAAGTGACAAAAACGAATCGATATTCATATTTTTCTTGGAAACACCTTGTCATTTCTATTAACTAACCCGTAGTTCATCTTTAGGTGACTGGTGTTTTTAAAAAATCATATATTTTAAACCGCAACTTTGATTTTAACTTGTTATATATGAAATATGATTAAAAAATATGTAAAATCTGAATATGATGTTATTTTACCTATTTATTATTTTTAAAATTTTATATATGGTTAATTTTAATCAATAGAGCACAATCAGTCTTTTTTTACCAGCGCCGATCCGTGTGACAAATGAACACCTCATCAAAATCAGATTGAAGACGAAAAAACCATCAATAGCCACACATGCATGCCTCGGAAAAACCTCATAAGGAAAGAAGAAATCCAGTGTTAATCTTATGCCAAGAGAGAGGAGAGAGGGAGGGAGAGAGAGAGGGAGGGGCAATTTCAAATAAAGGACATGGACCTGTTAGCGTCTTGAGTCATGATTACGAGGTTAGAAGCGTGCAGCATTGTTTCCTTCCGTTATGACGCATAGGCTCTTTTGTTGATATACTAGTAAGGGATTAGTGCTTCTTGCCGTCCGTTGGTAATTGTGCAAAAAAATGTCTACTGTTTTCTGTTATCAACTCATGGTCCTGTTTAAAGTGAATAAGAAAAACATTTCGGTTTTGCACATAAGAAAATCTTCTAGTTAATCAACATGCGGTCCTGTTATAAGTGAATATAGAAAATATTTTTCTTTTGGCATAAAAGCCCCTGATCTTTCGTTTAATCAACTTGTGATACTTTTTTTTGGCACACTCAAATGTTTCTTAAAATATCCATATCTTTTAATCTCTAACTCTAAATTTGACATGATATGTATGAAAATTGATTATAAAAATGTATATAATATGAATAAAATGTTATTTTACATGTTAAACATTTTTAAAATTATATTTATGGTCCCATAGTGCATGCTTCACCTGTCTTTTGTACATGTGTAAATTCAGATTGAAAATCAACACCTCAATAAATCATCTATAACTACGTATGCATGCCTCATCAAAATCTCACAGGGAAGAAAAGTAGATTTCTCATCTTATGCGAGGAGAGAGATACAAACTTAATTAAACATGTTGTGATTGTATGAGCATTGAGGCCACCGTCTACAAAGATGGGAAGGAGAATAAATGGAAACATAGATGGGATGCATGTGAAACTATTGGGGTCTTCAGTCATGATTATTGGGTTAGGAGCATGCGGTGTTTTTTTTTTCCCGTTGCAACGCACGAACTCTTTTGTTAGTAACATTTCATAACCAATAATTGCATCGCTCGGCGAACCTAGGTATGATATATCTGTTATCTGTCCTTTTTTGCTGGGACACGAGGTTGTTCTTCAGTTGGATGCAGTTTTTTTTTTCGTTGCACTTAAGGGCCTTATAAAATTTGAAGGCAGCATCAAGACATTTTTACTGTTTCCTGCAAAATAAAAACATTTTTACTGTAACGAATAGTAAATATTTCCCGTATGGAGACCCTGTTTAAAGGTATCCTATGCTACCTAGGCTGAAACATGCCGACTAAGCGTCATGGTCATTATTATTGAAGCAAGTCATAATCTCTGGCGTTCGGTCAGGCTTATTTTTCTTTAATTCGCTGCTCAAATCTTCCTTTTCCACCATCACTTTTACAGCTCGAAATCTTGCTTCAACGCTACTTTTCCTGTTCTGACGTTTGTACAGTTTCACACTGGTCTACAATAAAGGATGTTAACAATCGAGCCGGTGGACTGGTGGTCAAGAATCAAGTTGGTGCACCGATCCATGCACAAAGTCCTTTTATGCCCCATATAGTTTGTTAAAAGTTTATAGGAATTCTAAAGCATAAGAATTTGTAGAAAAGTTTCTTTGAAGCCCTTTGTTTTATAGGAGCAGAATCATATTCTTGTAAGGATTTACAGAAACCTCTTAGGAATACTGAAGGATAAGGATTTTATTGAATTTTTTTCCTTGAAGTCTTTTGATTTATAGGAGCGGAATCCTATTCTTGTATAGGATATGAACCAATCCTTTGTATTTCAAAAAAAAAACAATAGTCTAGACCTCGTAATAAATATCAAGAATATTTAAAATGCGTTCTACAAAAATAGTGTGTTTCATTCATGTTTATGTTTCATTTTTGGTCACACACTAATGAATAAAATCCATCTCATTATCTTATTTCTTTCTAAAATAAATATCAAGAAAATGTATGACCATATATATAAGTTACATTATTCATATCGTATCTGCAGATGTCAAATTCATATTACAAAGTTCTATTTATTTATCTTTGCATTCTTAGCCTGGCGAAAGCATCCTCAAAATTATTGCATCATTCCGTATGATGGATCCATCATTGCAACCACAAGATTGGTACTGAAGATAAGAAGAGTCATTTTATTTGGGTTATGATACTTCCTTCGAAGACTATTTTACTCCCTTACATTTGTGGCTTATCACTGACTGTTGAAAGAAGGAAGTATCATAACCTTCCATTAGTATAAACATACCATTAGTATAAACAAATTACCTACAACGTGTTGAAAGAACCTTCCATTAGTATAAACATACCATGCTTTGTTCAAGGCCCTCTCATGGTCTTTGAGAAAATAGCTTCATCATCTTGGTGTCAGCGCTTCACAAAAGCCTGAACACTTTGGGCACTACAAATCCAAACCTTGAATCGATAGCAAAAATATATTAGAAGGGGATTGCATGGGATTACAACAGATAGATGAAGATTGTATCTCTATTTTCCTCCCGTCCTCGACTGCTTATGTACAAAGGGAAGACGAGGGGTGGTCAATGAGAGGTGGTGGCGGGCGACGAGATCTAGGGATCGGGTTTTGCAAAGAGGGCAAAGTGGAGAACTTGATGGGACTATATGAAAGCTTGTCAGGATGTGGACCCACTTGTCAGCGGATGCAAAAAACCGTAACAACTTAGCCAAAAAAATGGGTCATGGGTTCAAGCGTTTATAAGTGTGTGTAGGTAGTGCGGTAAGAGCATCTACACTCGGACTGGCCAAAGCCACCCCCTATACGTCCGCAGACGCGTCCGGGCGGACGCATCCGGATGTGTCCTCATATTTCGCTCTGTGCATTCACATACCTCATGTTCGGGCTCTCAAATTCATGCAAAGTCATGCACGTCGATCATCCGATACTAAACGTCGCACGTAAAACAAATGTTGGTACCGAACATAAGAAGTGTTTACATCAAATTTATTTGAAGTGCACAATCAATTATCTGCTCTTTGATTTACATTGTGGATCCACATATGGTCCACCAGGTCATTGAGTAGTTGCGTGTGCATGTGATGATCTCGGAGATTCTGATGCATCTGCAGAAATTTCATAAGCTGAATTGCATCTTGACCTTCAGGGATTTCAACTTGTTCTCCAGATGCTTCAAAATCATTGGTTTGCGCTACACCATCACCCTCATCCTCGACGATCACATTGTGCAAAATAACACAACATGTCATCAACTGGCACAAAGTTTCGGTTCCCACATCATTGCAGCCTCACCAAAAATTCCCCAACGCGCTTGCAGCACTCCAAAAGCGTTGCTTCCTACATTGTTGCGAAGTGTTTTTGTTTTCTATCATGTGGTTCGGATATGGTCTTCACAAATGCAGCCAACTGAGGATATATGCCATCGGCAAGATAGTATCCCATGTTGTAGTCTCGGGCGTTGACGATGTAGTTGCACGAAGGTGATTCCCCGTTGCAAAGCCTCTTGAATAGTGGAGACCGTTGAAGCACGTTGATGTTGTTGTGAGAACCTGACATTCCAAAGAAAGCATACGAAATTCATAAGTCATGTGATGCCACCGCCTCTAGTATGATGGTGGCCTCTCTTGTGTGATCTTGGTACATTCCTCGCAAACCTTTGGGGCAGTTCTTTCATTGCCAATGCATGCAATCGATTGATCTGAGCATTCCTGGAAACCCTCTAACCTCTCCAATAGCCAACAACTTCTCTGTGTCCTATGCATTTGGCTCTCTCGGATACTTTGCTCCAAAAACCTCCACCACAGCATGACCAAACTTGACAGTAGTCTTTAGGCATGTGCTCCCCCCATCTTGACCATCTCACAAAGTGTATCTACCACAGTACCAAGTGCAACCATCCTCATAGCAGCCGTGCACTTCTGCTTGGAAAAGAAAGAGAGTTGACTGCAACAATCTCTTGTGAGCTTGAAGTAGTCATCGTGTGCCTCCACTCCCTCCACAATGCGCAAAAACAATGGTTTTCGCATGTGAAAATGACGACGAAACGATGGATCATCCGAGAAAGTTGCTTTCAGAGCAAAGTAATCCTTTTGCAGTAGATTTGCTCCGGATACACTATCCCGATTGATGACTCTTCTCCCTTAGATTGAGCCCTTGAAATTGAGAATGTGCTCCACTTCCCGGTCCATTTCCTCTTGCATGCTCATGAGCATTATCATGTCCACTTCTTTGTCCGAATCCGATGAATCAAAGAACTCATCTTAAATCAATTGATCAAGCTCCGTCGGTCCATACTCCTTGCCGGACGAAGCATCGGAATCCATTGTTTCCCCTAAAATTTGACCAACAAATCGTGGCAGACATTCTGTCGAACACATCCGGCGCAAGGCAGAGCCAGAGAGTTGCCGGACGTACCGCAGTGTCTTTCGGGCCGGCGACGACGTCCTCCGTGGAGAGGTTGGGAGAGATGATCCCTCTGGCCGAGTGGCCAGGGGTGGGCAAAGGCTAATAGGCAACGGAGCGCGCGCAGCGGCAGAGCTGCAAGACAGACAACGTGAGGAGGAGGAAGAGACGAAAACCGGAAATGGACCCGACAATTCTGCGGGGTGGATTTGGTGCAATTTGCGATAGGGTCGGGATGTCGGCTCCGACGTGGCGGGTGGCGCATCCGGGCTCCCCCATATCCGCGCCATATTTGGGCTGGATATGAGGGGTGCCGGTCAGCCTGGGCGTTTGAGGCCCGTTTGAGGGATCCGGCTGGATCAATTTTTTGTGATCGGTCAGTGACCGGGCGGCCTACCCGGGAGTTTGATGCGGGTTTGAGGGGTTCGGTTGTAGATGCTCTAAGAATAGAGTATCAAACATAAGTCATACCCTTTTTCAGTTGTATACCTAAACGAAAATGTATGAAGCGTTCAAGGAAGTCGGATCTAATATCAATGTGAGTTGTCATTCTGCCTTATCCTCTTTTGCCCGACCAATGGCAAGGCCACACTTCGCAATCCATTCCTGCATGAACTTTGTCGTTCTATAAAACCCCAACATGTGTCATTGCCAACGACACTTCCATTCCATTGGTGCTCACAACAATCACCACGATCAACATCATGGTCCGCATGAAGATCACGAATTGTGTCTCTGTCTACGGGATCTAAGATCACCTCAAACTGCCCCGGAAGCACGCGCATGAGAAGGGGTGATGTAGGCTAGTAAGGAGGATGTTGTGATGGAGGGCGCCGACGAGTAGGACACAATGGAGATGGAGTCGGGGCTTACGGTTGAGCTGTCAAGGATGGACAATGCCGATTTCAAGGAGGTGGCTACCGTGCACACACCGTTCGACACGACCTGCATGGAGCAAGTTGACCATGAGCTGGAGTCCGGCGTCCTCTGTCGCGGCATCGAAATCACCCTTGAGGACACACCTCGAGTAGAAGCGCTACATGCCTTCCTTAGTCCAACTCCAACGCATGACCCCAAACGGACGTCCATTTTGTCCGGATTTCGTCCGTATGGGGTGGGAATGGGGCCGTGTGTGCCTGGATTTGGGTTTGCGTTGGCCGGGCGCCCAACGCGCGGCCGCATCTTTGGTCACATCTTGTCCCCATGCATGCAAATGTGAAAACCAAGGATGTTGGCCATGGACGAGGTTCGCACTTGTTCACGCCAGCTCACAACACAGCCGACGACCTATAGTCTCATGCCAGCAACGAAGCCAGCAGCCGGCACAGGAGCCACCCTTCAAAAAGGACACGTTTCACGCCGGCAACAAAGCGAGTGGCCGACACAGGAGCCAGTCCTCAAAATGAACAAGTTTTGACGTTGGCAACAAAGCCAGTGGCCAGCACACCATCCAACCTTCAAAATGAGCGGGTGTCGGTCACGGCCCGAGGCCTCACCTAGTTCAGGCCGCCGCGGGCGAATATCTCCTTCTGCCGATTCGTGAACCAAGCCTTCCTCTCCGGCAACATGTTGGTCTTGTCCATGCTCACGAACGCGAGTGCCACCTCTTTAGCTTTGGTGTCCACCATGGTGGCCTCGATCTCAAGCTTCTTGAGTTGAGCGGCCTCCTCGATGTCAAGCTTCCTCCTCATTGTTGCCTCCTCCATGTCAAGCTTCCTCCTCTGTGAGGACTCCTTCACGGAAAGCTTCTTCATTTGAAGCTCTAGATATATCTTCATTTTCTCCTCCTTTCCTTTGCTCCTCCTCTCGTCCCCCACTTCCTTTTGCTCATCAAGTTCTCCAAAGTGCCTTGCAAGGCAATGGAAGATGCATCACGCCTCTCATCGACCTTCGAGCTTGTCTTGCCACTCGGCCTCTTGAGCAAGTCTCCCTCATCATCTATGGCCTTCTTCCCTCCTTTCTTCTTGCGAGCGGCATATTGGTCTTTGAACTTGGCACAATATTTGATTATTGCCCAACAATGCATGAGAGTGAACGGCTTGTTCTTGTGTCGGGCCTTGATTGCTTCCAAAAATTGAAATGGTTTCATAATCATTGATGACGATGCTAATGTAATAGCGAAGGACACAACATGTATGAAAATGAAAAGCATTCCAATATGAATGGACACAAAATGAAAAGACAAGAGGTTCATACCAAGTCACCAATGTGAAGGCCACTCACGAGACGGGCTTGGACGCTCTCTAGTGCGGCACAATACTTGTTGCACTCTTATTGAATGAACCCTCATCTCTTTCGGATTGAATTGATGTTCCCAGTGCTCCCAAATTGATAGGGGGGCAAACTTCCTTTGCTCATGGAAGGTTTTGTGAACCCTCCCCCAAAAGATGGCACATTTTTGCTCGGCACCTCTTATTGTATCTTCCCCTATGTCAATCCAACTCTCACAAATCAATTTGTCCTCTTTGGGGGTATATGATCCCGTGTGAACGCTTTGCTTCCTCTTTTGTGCCTTGACCCTTTGGTTGAGCTCATCGATAAACACCAATGGCTCTTGCGAAATGTCGAGCTCTTCCTCCTCATATTCACAATACAAGTCATCATCTTCATGCCATGAGTAGCCATGGTCATCTTCCTCTTCATCATGGCCGGCGAAATCAGTGTCCTCATAGTGGCCGCGACCGTCCTGGCTCTGGGTCTCGTCGGGATCGAAAGTCTGGGCTTGGCAGAGGTGCTGGAAGGCCTCGCCACGACCCCCGAACATGACGCTCTTCATGAACGCCGAGCAATCAGGGTCTTCGGCTGTGGGCACCGGTTGTGCCATTCCACCGAACAACTTGCGGGCACCGGCAAAGCTTGTCGTCGGAAACGTCCGAGGCTGCTTCCTTTGCGTCCCGTCGGACGTGTGGCTAGCGCCAGTGTACCCGGGCGTCACATTGAGGTCGATGACACCCGCGGGCGTGGCCGGAGCGACCACGCTGCCCTCCGGTGACGTGGAGAACCGCGTCTGCCCATGGCCGTAAGGCGGTGGACTGGGTGTGGTGGACGAGATCGGTGACCTGTACTGAGGAGGACGACTGACAGATGATCCCGTGCTTGCTGCGGCCATGGCAGCGACCGAGAGGATGGCCGGCGGTGGTCGTGCCACCCCAAGCATGAGAAGGGCATGCGCCTTGGCGACGATGGATTCCTTCTCGTCGACGTCGGCAAGATGCCGCGCTTGACGCAGGGCGTCGGCCTCGACAGTGTAGGCCACGACCGCCTTCATCTCCTTCGCCTTTGCCTGGCGGCCCCTTCTCTTCGCCGCTTCGAAGTCGAGGATGGCGATCTCCTCCAACGTGCACTCGAGTCGAGGCTTCCTGGGGCCCTTATGACCCTTCTTCTTTGTCGCGGCCGCATCGCCGTGGTTCGTCGGGTTGTCGTCCATGGAGGAGAAAGGGGAGGGGCGCGCAGGAAGGTTTGGACGAAATGGAGGAAAAGTGGGATGAGGTGTGTCCCCGACAGGCGAGCCACGGGGAACAAGGGCGCACGCCCCGGCCGTCCGCGCGTTGTCTGTTTGGCCGCAAACGCGGTCCAAACTTGAGACAGAAATGAATCGAAAGCGGACCAAAAATAGACATTTGTTGGGCCATGATTTGTATCCATTTATCCAAAACGAACGTGAATGAACTATTTGGGATCGTGAGTTGGAGATGCCCTTACGGTCAGAATCACGTACGGTGAGAAGTGTTGAATCTTTTTTTTCTTTTCTTTTTGCAGGTGCGAATTGTTGAATCTCCACTTTTCACTATTGTTGAGATTTTTTTTTATGAACTAGGTGAGCTTACAATTACACGGTACATGTGATGCTAAGAACCCCCGTTGCTAGCAAGGCAGCGCGTTAGGAGTGGTGAGGCTCGTGGTGTGGACTTTGGACCAAACCCTGACCAGGCTCCGAGTCATCTCCCCATCAATTCCCCGACGTGGCAGCAGGCTCATGCAGACCAACTTGAATCAAGAAGTTAATGGTGAACATTTCACATGCCAAGCGGAAGACAAGTTTGCTACTTTATGTGTGTGTTTTGTTGTTGCGAAATTGCTACTTTATGTCCGTTCGCTGACTCCTCGCCGACATGGATCCACGTATGTAACCCATCATCTGCGTTACAGTATCCTGTACTCGCTTACGGATGCACCTGTGACCTGGTGATGGAAATGAGATTATTCCTATTTCTGAGTTAGATTATTCGTTTGATCGTTCCTACTCACTGCGTTTACCCTATTGATATGTGATGCATATTTATTTGAGCACCATACGCGTTCGTGTTACATGGAATAGTGTGTTGGTTCGTGCTAATTAACTGATATTTATATGAGTAGCTTAATAGTATGTTTGTGTATTATACGTGTATATACTTCATTGTCTCTTTCCTTCTGAACAAATCAACCACAAGGGAATATGTCATCTAAATACATTGCACCTTTTCTTTTTCTTTTTATATGGACGCCACTAGCCGACTTTTGCTCCCAGGGATGACATTTGCGAACAGCTCGGGTGGCAATGTGTAGAGTAGGAGGGGGGAGGGGTGGCATTTTTTTATAAATTGTCATGGCAGTTTTTTAGTTTTAGTGTATTTTTTTTTGAGAAACAGTCACCCCTCATGCTTTCAGTGTTACTGCATTATGCTTCATACACAAACACAGCTGAATAAGCCTTTGTTTACATAACTAGGAGAGTGGCCCGCTCGATACGTGGGATAGAATTTTATGAATTTTGATAATGAGAACATATTATTTTATTGCTTAAAGTAAGATTGTACTATTTAGATCCCTTTAAATGTGGCATTAGATATAAAGATAAAACAAAGATAACCACTAAATGACACCATGCAAATCTGATGTAACACTCAAAGTTGGCCCAGTACATGTTTCACCATCCGAGAATCTAATTCTGAGAAGATATCCACCAAATCTATTTATTTTAAATTGAGAAACGGAATACAATGATCGTGTAATTGTAATTTCATGTTCTTTACTTGATTGATACATATAATTCATAATAATCAAAATTTGATCCCATTAGGAGTTTATGGCTTAATGAACCAACCATGCCATGTCCTCCGTTCTAACTACCACATTAGGAGCTTATGGCTTAATCAAAATTTCCATGTGGTTGATAATTTCTGTTTTCTTTTTACATTTATATATTGGCACCATATCCTATGCAATCCTGTGTGTGTCCGTGCATCCATCACGCGACGTCCCCATGCTACCTTGGATCCAGATTCGCCTCACATCGACAAGGTTGGGGAAGAACGATAGATCCACCACCATCGGACCAACCTCCTTGCTCCAGAGTATCTGTCTCGCCCTGGTCGCTAGCGTTGTCGCGAACGACAAACGCCAGCGACACACCGAGAAACTAATCTCGCCATATCTGAAGAACGGCGAGAGGACCAAGCCACCTGCTTCATGGGGTCGTTGTTCAGAGCACCCCCAAGATGGGGGAGAAGTAGGGGCACCTTGAAGGGGAACGTTGTTGCCGGAGGTGCATGCGATTTTTTTGTTTCCCATGCAACGTTCCCCTTCAAGGTGCCCCAACGTTCCCCTTCGCGGTACTTGGATGCGCATATTGGTTCCTACATATTCTATGAAAATCTTTGTCGGTCAAACCATGATGTCAAGGATTCAATCAATCTCGTATTCAGTTCCCTTTGTTCATCGGTATGTTACTTGCCCGAGATTCGATCGTCGTTATTTCATACCTAGTTCAATCTCGTTACCGGCAAGTCGCTTTACTCGTTCTGTAATACAAGATCTCGTGACTAATTCCTTAGTCACATTGCTTGCAAGCTGCTTGTGATGTTGTATTACCGAGAGGACCCAAAGAAACCTCTCCGTCACACGGAGTGACAAATCCCAGTCTTGATCCATGCCAACCCAACACACACCCTTGGAGATACCTGTAGAGGACCTTTATGATCACCCGGTTATGAAGTGATGTTTAATGCACACAAGGCATTCCTCCTGTGTTAGGGAGTTGCATGATCTCGTGGTCTTAGGAACAAATACTTGATATGAAGAAAGCATGAGCAATAAACTTAGTGATACGATTGAATGTTATGATTATTGTTGAGTCTTGTCCATCACATCATTTTCTTAATGACGTGATCCCGTTATCAAATGACAACTCCTGTCTATGGTCAGGAAACCTTAACCATCTTTGATCAATGAGCTAGTCTAGTTGAGTCTCATTAGGGACACGGTGTTGTTTATATATCCACACATGTATTTAAGTTTCCGATCAATACAATTCTACCATGGATAATAAACAATTATCATGAATACGGAAATATAATATTAACTACTTTATTATTGCCTATAGGGCATATTTCTAACAGTCTCACACTTGCACTAGAGCCAATAATCTAGCTTTACATTATAATGAATCTAACACCCATAGAGTTCTGGTGTTGATCATGTTTTGCTCGTGAGAGATGTTTAGTCAATGGGTCTGTGACATTCAGATCCATATGTACTTTGCAAACATTCAGATCCATATGTACTTTGCAAATGTTTATGTCCTCCTCCTTGATATAATCATGAATGGAATTGAAGCAGCGCTTTATGTGTCTAGTCCTCTTGTGAAATCTGGGCTCCTTGGCTAGAGCAATGGCACCAGTATTGTCACAAAAGAGAGTCATCGGATCCAGTGCACTATGCACAACTCCAACAACCGTCATGAACTGCTTCATCCAGACACCTTCCTCCGCTGCTTCCGAAGCAACTATGTACTCCGCCTCACATGTAGAATCTGCTACCACGTTTTGTTTGGAACTACACCAGCTGATTGCTCCACCATTCAGAATAAATACGTATCCGGTTTGAGACTTGGAGTCATTTGGATCTATGTCAAATCTAGCATCGACGTAACCCTTTACGATGCTCTTGATCACCTCCATAAACGAAAAACATCTCCTTAGTCCTCTTTAGGTACTTAAGGATATTTTTGACTGATGTCTAGTGTTCCACTCCTGGATCACTTTGAAACCTTCCGGACATACTTATGACAAGGCTCACATCAGGTCTTGTGCACAACATTACATACATGATAGAGTCTATGGCCGACGCATAGGGGACGACACTCATCTTTTCTCTATCTTCTGTAGTTGCTGGGCATTGAGTCTTACTCAAATTCATACCTTGTAAGACATGCAAGAACCCTTTCTTGGACTGGTCCATTTTGAACTTCTTCAAAACCTTATCAAGGTATGTGTTTTGTGAAGGTCCTATTAGGCGTCTCAATATATCTCTATAGATCTTGATGCCTTATACGTAAGCAGCTTCTCCGAGGTCCTTCATCGAAAAACTCTTGTTCGAGTATATCTTCACGCTTTCCAAAAGTTCTATATTGTTTCCAGTCAGCAATATGTCATCCACATATAATATTAGAAACTCTATAGACCTCCCACTCACTTTCTTGTAAATACAAGCTTCTCCATAAACTTGTATGAACTCAAACACTTTGATCACCTCATCAAAGCAAAGATTCCAACTGCGAGATGCTTGCACCAGTCCATAAATGGATCGCTAGAGATTGCATACTTTGTCAGCATTTTCAGGATCGAAAAAACCTTCTGCTTGCATCATATACAACTCTTCCTTAAGGAAACCATTAAGGAACGTTGTCTTGACATCCATCTGCCAGATTTCATAGTCGAAAAATGCAGCTATTGCTAACATAATCCTGACCGACTTAAGCATCGCTATGGGTGAGAAAGTCTCATCGTAGTAAACTCCTTGAACTTGTGAAAAACCTTTTGCAACAAGTCATGCTTTATATACGATGACATTACCATACACGTTCGTCTTTTTCTTAAAGTTTCATTTGTTCGGAATGGCCTTACGATCATCAGGTAAGTCCTCCAGAGTCCATACTTTGTTTTCATACATGGATCCTATCTCAGATTTCATGGCCTCTAGCCATTTGTTGGAATCTGGGCCCACCATTGCTTCTCCATAGCTCATAGGTTCATTGTTGTGCAACAAAATGACCTCTAGGACAGGATTACCGTACCACTCAGGGGCAGTATGTGTCCTTGTCAACCTATGAGGTTCGGTAGTGACTTGATATGAAGTTTCATGATCATCATCATTAGGTTCCTCTTCAATTGGTGTGGGCATCACATAAACATCTTTCTGCGCCGTGCTACTCTCGAATTGAAGTGATGGTTCTATAACCTCATCAAGTTCTACCTTCCTCCCACTCAATTCTTTCAAGAGAAACTCTTTCTCTAGAAAGGATCCATTCTTGGCAACAAAGACCTTGCCTTCGAATCTGAGATAGATGGTATACCCAATTGTTTTCGTAAGGTATCCTATGAAGATTCACTTCTCCTTTTTGGGTTCAAGCTTATCAGGTTGTAGCCTCTTAACATAAGCGTCGCAGCCCCAAACTTTAAGGAACGATAGCTTAGGTTTCTTCCCAAACCATAATTCATACGGTGTCGTCTCAACGGACTTAGATGGTGCCCTATTAAAAGTGAATGCAGTTGTCTCTAATGCATAACCCCAAAACGATAGTGGCAAAACAGTAAGAGAGATCATAGATCGCACCATATCCAATAGAGTACGATTACGACGCTTGAACACACCATTACGCTATGTTGTTCCAGGTGACGTGAGCTGTGAAACAATTTCACATTGTCTTAAATGCATACCAAACTCATAACTCAGATATTCTCCACCATGATCAAATGGTAGAAACTTTATCTTCTTATTATGATGATTCTCAAATTTACTCTAAAATTGCTTGAACTTTTCAAACGTTTCAGATTTGTGTTCCATACTTTCATTAGGTAAATATACCCACATCTACTCAAATCACCAATGAAGGTAAGAAAATAACGATATCCACCACGTACTTCAACACTCACTGGACCGCACACATCAGTATGTATGATTTCCACCAAGTCACTTGCCCGCTCCGTTATACCGAAAAATGGGGTTTTCGTCATCTTGCCCATGAGGCATGAGTCGCATGTATCAAGCGATTCAAAAACGAGTGATTCCACAAGTCTATCAACATGGAGTTTCTTCATGCATTATACACCAATATGACCTAAGTGACAGTGGCACAAGAAAGTGGTACTATCACTATTAACTTTGCATCTTTTGGCATCAATGTTATAAACATGTGTATCACTACAATCGAGATTCAACAAGAATAAACCATTCACATTAGGTGCATGACCATAAAAGATATTATTCATATAAATAGAACTACCATTATTATGTTACTTGACCGAGATTCGATCGTTGTTATCTCATACCTAGTTCAATCTCGTTACCGGGAAGTCGCTTTACTCGTTCCGTAATACAAGATCCCGTGACTAACTCCTTCGTGACATTGCTTGCAAGCTTCTTGTGATGTTGTATTACCGAGAGGGCCCAAAGAAACCTCTCCATCACATGGAGTGACAAATCTCAGTCTTGATCCATGCCAACCAAACAGACACCCTCGGAGACACCTGTAGAGCACATTTATGATCACCCAGTTACAAAGTGACGTTCGATGCACACAGGGCACTCCTCCGGTGTCAGGGAGTTGCATGATCGCATGATCTTAGGAACATATACTTGACATGAAGAAAGCGATAGCAATAAACTTAGTGATATGATCAAATGATATGCTTACGTTTGAGTCTTGTCCATCACGTCATTCTCCTAATGATGATGATCTTGTTATCAAATGACAACTCATGTCTATGGTAAGGAAACCTTAACCATCTTTGATCAACGAGCTAGTATAGTAGAGGCTCATTATGCACATGGTGTTTTTTATATATCCACACATGTATTTAAGTTTGCGGCCAATACAATTCTAAAATGAATAATAAACGGTTATCATGAACAAAGGAATATGCTAATAACCACTTTATTATTGTCTCTAGGGCATATTTCTAACACATCTTATGCCGACGTGATGCCTACCCCGCCACTGATGTGACGCCTCTGAAAAACGTAGTCCAACCCTAACTACTCACCAATGGCGAAACATCGGGGTCCCCACCCCCTGCCACCGCCATAACGACAGACGAAGGAGGCAAGGACCAGCTATCTCGTTGATGGAGGTAGGTGCAAGGGTATGGGTCTTTGCCGCCTGTACAGGTCGGGAAGAGAATGAAAAGGAAGGCCTAAAAGGAAACCGTCCACCTCCTAGTATTATGAAGGCAACAATTAGTGGAAACATTACCGGAAGATATTACTTCCCTAGCGTGGGTTCTCTACTATCAAAACGAATGTCCATCTTGTTTTCATCTGATGGCCTATGACTAGTTGATAGGATGCACCTATCAGTGGTATGATGGCTAGCGTCGCCCAAAAGACAATGCCGAGAGCATGGATCTATGCAAAACACCAATGCGTGAAAGATTTCAATTGTTAAACAATTAAATGAAGGAAGTCTAGCTATAAAAAAAGAATAACTTTGACTGCATATTTGATTTGCAAAATACTCCTTCCGTTCCTAAATACATGTCTTTTTATAAATTCCACTATGAATTACATACTGAGTAAAATGAATGAATTTACGCTCTAAAGTATGTCTATATACATCCAGGGCCGTCTAGGGGGTTGCGCGAGAGGTGCGACCGCATAAGGCCCCCAAATCCCAAGGGCCCTATTTTGGACCAACATTGTATATTTTTTATTAGGCTACTTTATTTGTTTGCACTCTTTTAGGCCTAAGGTCTGGTTTGATCGCTCGAACGCTCCCCCAACCTATCGATCTCAGAGCATCTACAACCAAACCCCTCAAACATGTCTCAAATGCCTGGGCGGGCCGCCCAGTCATTGACCGGTCACGAAAATGCGACTCGGTCGGGCCTCTCAAATCGGCCTCAAACGTCGGGTTTGACTGGCACCCCCCATATCCAGCCCAAATATGAGGCGAATATGGGGGCACACTGGAGCGCCCGGGCATGCCCATCATGTCGGCCGGATGATGGGGTCCCACGCGGACTCGTTCAGAAATCCGGTGGATCGAAGCTCGTCCACTTCATCAGACCGATTTAGCTGCGTGGTGCCGCTCCGACGAGAGAGTACTCCCTAGCTCGACTATTTAAGCCTTCTGACAGCGTCGAAATCCTACCCATCCACCATTTCCTCCTCGCGTACGCCGCCGTTGTCACTTTCCACTCCCTATCGGCCGCCCTCGTCCCTAGCCCGGCTATTTAGCCATGCCCCACCCACCTCCGCCACTTTCTAACGTCAGAACACCGGCTGTAGCTCCTTGAGCAGGTACGGGCAAGGCGTAAAGCGTGGATCGCCGCGGGGGTACCTCCGAGTGTAGTGGATCCAGAGGAGGAGTTGTGGGAGGAGGGCGAGTAGGATATAAGGGACGCCGGGGACGCGGATCTATAGGCAGAGCAGCAGGCCATCCTCGACTCCGTCCATTCGGATGCGGAGGCCAGACGATGACATCGGCAGGAGATGAAGGTGGAGCAGGCCGGGGAGGAGGTGGAGATGATCACCTACCTAGATGAGCTCAAGGAGGACGACGACGAGTCGAAGCCCTCCAACGCACTCGTCTATCAACCGCCCGGCACCGATATCGTGGACATCTCCAATGATGAAAACTAGAATAGTACGTGGTGTGTAGTACATAGGAGTTTCTTTTGCATGCTTTGTTTGGATCAAATATAAGAGACTCGGATGTGAAGGAGAAGATTTGAAGATTGACCGATCAGTGCTAGTGGAAGTGCCCGGTCGCATACGTGAATGTTTGAGGGACCGGATTAGCAAGTTCCGGCTGCAGATGCTCTCATGCCCGGAGCTTTTCCCCAACTCCCTCTCGAGCCTTTTCCCAACTCCCTCTCGGCCAACCCTCTTATTAGAGTAGTCATTATGTTATACAACTTCGAGTCCAAGTCGGTTTGTAACCTTAGCCCAAGTCGGTTTGTAACCTCTTTATATACTCTTGTATGCCTCACCAAATCAATCAATAAGCAATAGTTTTATTCATCAATCATGGTATCAGATACCGGTCCTAGGGTTTAGGTATGGCTCCGCCAAAGCCGCCACCGCCGCCCGGCTACTTCGAGCGCCGGGCCACGCTCATCGCCAAGGCTGCCATGGCCGCGGCTGCCTCCTCTCGGCTCTCACCCTAACTCCACTAATACCTCCTTACCCCCTCCTTGCGGCACCAATGTCCCTCGTTGACACCATCTCCGATGTCAGCCCCTTCATCCCCATAGTCCTCGACCTCGCCGCCCACAACTACTATCATTGGAGGCAGCTTTTTGATCTCCACCTTGGCCGCTGCAACCTCTGCTCGCACGTCGCCGCCGACAGTCTTCCTCACCCTGATGATCCACAATGGCTAAAAGACAATCTCGCGATCGTCCAGTGGTTCTACACCCGCATTACCACCGAGATCTTCAACATGCTTGATCACGATGGCGCCACCACCGCCAACATCTGGACCTCTCTCCACCAGCTCTTCCAAAGCAACACCGATGCTCGGAAAAATGCTCTCCAGATCGAGCTCTGCAATCTAGTGCAAGGAGACGCCCCGGTGAACCTGTTTTGCCAGCATGTTAAGGCCATTGGTGATGAGCTCCACGAACTCGACGATCCAGTCAGCGACTCATAGCTACTCAACATCATCGTAGTCGGGCTCAGCGAGGACTTTGACAAGCAAGCCTCATTCATACTGATGATACGTCCTCCTCCTACCTTCGCTGAAGTTCGCTCCCTGCTCCAACTCGCGGCGGAAACACAAGCTCACAAGGACTCTTGGCCCAAGGTCTTCCATGCTGCGGCTCGTCCTCCTCCGCCGTCTACACCATCGCCACCTCCCATGCCGGCTCCTGCCACGGGGCCGTCCGCATGGTCATCCGCTCAACCACCCCCAAGCTGGCGCCCTAGTCCGAACTACCGAGGCAAAAACCCTATCTACAGGCCTTCGTCGACTCGTTCGGTTCCGCCTACGACACTGCCACCACCGAGTCCCGCACCACCTACCAGTGCTCCATCTACGGCTGCATGACGTCCTCCCCATGATCCTTGGATGGGGCTCGTTCAGGCGTGGCCTATGCCATGGTCTGGGTTATCCCCACTCGGTGCTTCGCCGGCCTATTCAGGTGCCTAACAACCCGGCCTTCGCCTGCCTACTGGTGCTCCCGAGGTTCTCAACCCCCGACAACCGGCCAATGCCTACCACGCCGCCCCGACATATGCTCCTTACGATCACTACTTCACCAACGGTGGAGCCTACTACACACCCTAGCCGGCCCTACTGCCTTCACCATCCTATTCGTCGGTGCTGCTCTCGATGCCACCCTTGCCTGCGACGTCGAGCTGGGATCAAGCTGCTTTTCTCCAGGCCATGAATAATTTTCTGCGCAAGGAAACTCGGGAGTACCTGACCAAGGCCGAGATCGCTCGCTTCAATAGCTCCGGTGATCTATACTCTCTTAATGGAGTTCCTGTTGCCGCCCCTCCTACATCCATGTTGGCCTCCGTCGATCTCTGGCATCGTCGCTTGGGTCATCCCAACCCTGCTGTTTTAGCTTCTATGCTTAGTGAATTTACCATACCATGTAATAGAGATTCTCATAATTCTGCGTCTGGCGAGTCGTGTCAGTTAGGCAAACATGTGTGTCTTCCCTTTAGTTCCTCTAGCTCTTGTAGCACTTATCCCTTTGAGTTAATACATTGCGATTTATGGACCTCTCCCATTGCAACTATTTCGGGTTTTAAATACTACCTTGTCATACTAGATGATTTCACCCACTTTGTCTGGACCTTCCCTCTACACAACAAATCCGAAGTTCATATCTCTTTCTTAATTTTCAACGCTATGTTTCTGTCCACTTCTTCCTACCCATTCGCTTTATCCAATGTGACAACGGTCGCGAGTTCGATGACATTAAAAATTGGACATTCTTCTTGCAACATGGCATCCTTCTTAGATTCTCATGTCCCTACTAACGAGGATATGTACCTAGGGTAGGGTCCTAGGCAAGGCCCACATACCCTACCTAAGGACACTACATGGAAGGACATGAAGATCAAGCATGAACTTCCGAGTGGATCCCTGGAGACATCTAAGACCACTCGACAGTAATTCACTCGAAGCTCCTCCTCTCACTCAGCAGTCGCGTGCTCGAAAGACCTCGCTCCACTCAATGCCAGAAGACCAGAAGCCATCATCAAGATCCCAACGGGCGGATGCCGGTTCAATGGTCATTAGTAGCTTTTATTATGTACATTACGAGTAACGGCAGACTTTAAACCCCACGACCAGACCCTTAGATGCGGGATAATTATGAGGGGCAGCGAACTCTATATAAGCTGCCCTCCCCTCCTGCACAAGGGTTCGCAACCATTGTAATCTCATTATTCCACACGACATAACTCCCGAGCACTGAGACGTAGGGCTGTTACCTCCACGAGAGGGGCCTGAACTCATACATACGTGTGTACATCCTCGCCGTAGCTAGGACTCTGCCCTCTCCCTTTGTACCCCTACCTTCTACTGTCAGGCTCGTACCCACGACAGTTGGCGCCCACCGTGGGGCAGGCGTCTAAGCGACTTCCGGCGAGGTTGCGATTTTCATCCTTTGACATGTCTTTCGGTGGTGTTTTTGCTCTGGGCCACGAGATCCGTTTCGGAGCGCTCACCTTCATCGCCGATGATTCGGCATGGCTCCAGGAGGCGTCTCTCGATGTCGAGGCGCTCCCGGTCCACGGGGCCGCGCACTTCCGTGCGAGTCCCTGCGGCGTGTTGCTGCGTCAGCCGTCGACCCCTTACGCGTCGGCTCCTCTCGCTGTTCGTAGTCGCAAGCGGTCTGGCCGCTCATGACTTCAGCGTTGGGTTAAACATGCAGCGGCACGTCAAACTTCTTCGCAGATTGCAGCGCTCGAGCCCGTCGAGTCCCTTCACAGCATGTTCGAGTCGGATTCCGATCCGTCCGATGTGCCTTCCGAGTGTGAAAGCTGCGATCCCACAGCGGAGGTCTTGATGGCAGGATCTCATCAGAGCTCGCCGCCTGGCTTCGGCCATGGCAAGCGCGAGGCTGGAGGTCCGTCGAATGGGCAGCCGCATCATGACGAGGAGGTTCTTCACACTCCCATCATCGGCACGACTGCTGAGGCCCAAGCTTTGGAGGCCGCGCGCATTCGTTTGGAAGAGCTCCAGGCAGAGATCGACGAGCGCGCTCGCCAGTGCCCTCCACGTCCCAGTCGACACTAGTGAAAATCTCACGACGACGTTGAGGTATACTGAACTCCTGTGCTAAACATTGCTACTGCTGCTAGGATAGCAGATTCCATTCAACCATCCCGGTCAGAGGCTGGAAGAGGGTTGTTGCAGATCAGAGCTCTGTTGGATGCGACGCAACATCAGAACTCAGTAGTTTCTCAGTCTCGCAATAGGATTCACAGCAATTCACCTAAGGCAGAGACCGTTCAGTCGACACACAACCCTGGATCGCCCTTGCGTTGTCGAGGCGGCGGTTTCCGTGAAGGGCAAGACAGAGATCAATTTCACCGTGATGACCACCGTCGAGTGCCCACTCCTCCGTGGAGTGGTCCGTACGCACCCCGGCGCCAGGACGACAGGCGCTCCTTCGGTGATGAGCGGGATGCGGACTTTGATGCCCGCGCCTACCTTGTTCAGAAGCGGATCGAAAAGAGCAAAGCCTACAGAGAAGGACACGACAAAGATGTTCCGAGTGGAAGCTCAGCTATGGTGTCGGGTCCCGAGTGTTTCAGCAGAGCTATACGTTCTGCACAGATCCCCCACAATTTCAGAATGGCGGCAGGAATCGGAAAGTTTTCTGGTGAGACAAAGCCAGAGACTTGGTTAGATGACTACCGAGTGGCTGTGCAGATTGGCGGCGGAAATGACAATGTCGCAATGAAGCACCTGCCCTGATGTTGGATGGTCCAGCTCGAGCTTGGCTAAATTGTTTGGCCCCTTCCAGTATACATTGTTGGGAGTATCTTACCCGAGTGTTTGTCCGAACCTTTGAAGGCACATGCAAGCGTACGGCGAGTCTGGTCGACCTGCAGCACTGCGTCCAAAAGCCCAATGAAACCCTAAGAGACTATATTCAGCGATGGTCCACTCAGCATCACACTGTGGAGAATGTGTCGGAACACCAGGCCGTGTGCGCTTTCAAGGCCGGTGTGAGATACAGGGAACTATACCTCAAGATTGGGCGGGCGGGTGATATTTCACTCGGCAAAATGATGGAAATCGCCACTCAGTACACCAATGGCGAGGAAGAAGACCGCCTCCATAGCGGCAAAGGAAAGGCAGACGCCAATGAAGGCGGCGGCGGCAACAATCGGAAACAGAAGTGGAAGGCTGAAGACCCGACTCCAGCAGAGGCAGCGGCACTGGCGACTCAGCCGAAGAACAAGGGCAAGGCCAAGGCTCAGTATGTCCCCAAGAAAGGGAAGGGCCAGTTAGGAACTGACATCATGGATCGGCTGTGTGTAATTCACACGAGGAAAGATGCAGAAGGCAACCTGATTTTGCCCAAGCATACCACTCGACAGTGTCGAACCCTTATCCAGCAATTCAAGGGGACCAGTCGAGTGAGAAATCTCCTGAAAAGGGGGATGAAGATGAGGAAAAAGAAACATTCCGGGATGTCACTGCAACGCTGGTGATCTTTGCTGATGTCGAGAGCAAGAGTCGGCTGAAAGTCATCAACCGAGAAATCAATATGGTTGTACCAGACACCCCCACCTACCTCAGATGGTCCCAATATGCTATCACATTCGACCAGACAGACCATCCTACTCGAGTGGCCACTCCCGGTCGACAGGCTTTGGTAGTTGATCCGATGGTGTAGGGGACTCGACTCACAAAGGTCCTCATGGACGGCAGCAGCGGCCTAAACATTCTGTATGCAGATACACTGAAAGGGATGGGCATTCCGATGTCCCGTCTGAGCAAGAGCAGCATGCAGTTTCATGGGGTCATCCCAGGAAAGAAGGCCAAGTCACTCGGCCAAATAGATTTGGATGTGGCATTCGGAGATGACAAAAATTTCCGAAAAGAAAAGTTGACATTTGAAGTCGTGGATTTCAAGAGCGCTTACCATGCCATTTTGGGTCGACCCGCTTATGCACGTTTCATGGCCCGACCATGTTACGTGTATCTTAAGTTGAAGATGCCTGGCCCTAAGGGCGTGATCACGGTCATGGGCAATCGATAGCGGGCCGAAGAATGCCTCCAGCAAGGCTCCAAGATTGCCGATCAGTAGATGGCCATGGTTGAGCTGGAGGAGTACAAGAAAACCGCCGACCCTGCTGATTTGCTTCGTGCAAATAAGCCGTCTTCCGAGTCGGCATTTCAGTCGGCAGGGGAGGTGAAGAAGGTGCACATCCACCCAACGGATCCAACTGCTGCTCCGACGAATATCTAAACAACACTCGACAGCAAATAGGAAGTCGAGCTCATCCAGTTCCTCCGTGAGAACTGGGATATCTTTGCATGGAAGCGTGCTGACATGCCGGAGATTCCTAGGGAGCTGGCTGAGCACCGTCTACGAGTGGATCCGAAAGCCAAGCCCGTCAGTGAGCATTTGCGTCGATCCGCGACGGAGAAGCGCAAGGCAATCGGAGAAGAAGTGGCCCGTCTCTTGCAAGCCAAGTTCATTCGGGAGATTTACCACTCTGAGTGGCTCTCGAATGTTGTGATGGTGCCAAAGAAAGATAAGTCGTTGTGCATGTGCATTGACTTCAAACATCTCAATAAGGTGTGTCCTAAAGACCATTTTCCGCCCCCCCGTATAGATCAAATTGTTGACTCGATAGCGGGGTGCGAGCGATTATCATTTTTGGATGCTTACTCTGGGTACCATCAGATCCGTCTTTATGGCCCGGATGAAATAAAAACAGCCTTCATCACCCCATTCGGGTGCTTTTGTTACATCACCATGCCTTTTGGTCTCAAGAATGCCAGCGCTACTTTTATGCGCATGATTCAGAAATGCTTACTCGACCAGATCCCTCGGAATGTCGAGGCGTACATGGATGATATAGTGGTCAAGTCCCTCAAAGGTTTCGACCTACTGGCTGACTTGGCCGAGACATTCGCCAATCTGAGGTGATTCAACATAAAGCTGAATCCGGCCAAATGTACCTTCGGTGTCCCTGGCGGCAAGTTGCTCGGTTTTCTCGTTTTCGAGCGAGGAATTGATGTCAACCCTGAGAAGATCAGCGCCATTACCCGTATGAAGACTCCCGTGCGAGTGCACGATGTTCAGAAGCTCACAGGTTGCTTGGCGGCATTGAGTCGATTCATTTCTTGTCTTGGTGAGAAGGCTCTGCCCTTATATCAATTGATGAAGAAGTCCGACACATTCAACTGGACTCCCGAAGCCGAAGCAGCGTTTGTTGAGCTCAAAGCCCTGCTCTCCACCTAGTTGGTGTTGGCCGCTCCTGCCAGCAAAGAGCCCTTGCTCCTATACATCGTGGCCACAAATCAAGTCGTCAGTATAGTGTTGACTATCGAGCGAGAAGAGGAAGGTAAAGCCTATAAAGTCCAACGGCCAGTGTATTATGTCTCGGAAGTATTGTCCCCCTCAAAGCAAAGATATCCACACTATCAGAAGTTGGTGTATGGTATTTACCTATCAGCAAAGAAGGTGGCACATTATTTCCAAGACCACTCGATTCAGTCATTAGTGATGCTCCTTTATCCGAGATTTTCAATAATCGCGACGCATCAGGTCGAGTGGCTAACTGGGCAATTGAGGTTGGACATTTTGACATCAGATTTTAGGCCAAGAAAGCAATCAAGTTCCAAGCATTAGCAAATTTCATGGCCAAGTGGATTGAGCAGCAACAACCTATCCAAGTTCACTCGGCGCATTGGACAATGTTCTTCGATGGCTCCAAGATGTTGAATGGATCCGGTGCTGGTGTAGTCTTGATATCTCCTAGGGGTGGCAAGCTCAGCTATGTCCTGTAGATTCACTTTGATTTCTCCAACAATGAGGCAGAGTATGAAGCACTTTTATATGGGTTGCGCATGGCTATCTCACTCGGCGTCAAGCGCATGATGGTTTATGGTGACTCAGATTTGATGGTGAATCAAGTGATGAAAGAGTGGGATATCAGAAACCCCTCTATGACTGGATACTGCAATGCAGTCCGGAAGTTGGAGAAGAAATTTGAAGGCCTAGAACTTCACCATGTCCCCCGACTGAAAAATCAAGCGGCTGATGAGCTGTCCAAGATTGGTGCCACTCGACAGGTTATCCCTAGTGGTGTGTTCTTGGAGCATTTGCACACTCCTTCGGTTCAAGAGGATCCCTTCACCGAAGAGCCCCCGCAAGCTTTGAGTTCCACTGACCCGACTGAAGTCGATGTTCCTGCTGAGATTAACCTGGTCATGGAGATCCTGGTTATCATTCCCGACTGGACTGTGCCATACATTGCCTATATCCTTAGACAAGAGCTCCCCGAAGATGAAGCAGAGGCTCGACAGATTGTGCGCAAGTCCAAGGCTTTCACTGTGATGGAAGATTAGCTGTTCAGAGAGAGTGTGACTGGTTTCACCCAGTGCTGTATTTCCACCGAGGAAGGTCGAATGATCCTGGACGAGATTCACTCGGGAACTTGTGGTCACCATGCGTCTTCAAGGGCGATTGTCGCTAAGGCGTACCGAGCTGGTTTTTACTGGAAGCGAGCGAATGAGATGGCCAAAGACATCGTTGATCACTGTGATGGTTGCCAGTTCTATGCGAACTTGTCACACAAGCCGGCGTCCGCCCTGAAGACAATCCCTCTCGCCTAGCCGTTCGCGGTTTGGGGACTTGACATGGTTGGTCCCTTTCGACCTGGAAAAGGAGGATTCACTCACTTGTTGGTAGCAGTCGACAAATTCACTAAATGGATTGAAGCCAAGCCCATCAAGAAGCTGAATGCCCGTACGACGGTCACTTTCATGAGGGAGATCATTATCCGATATGGCGTCCCGCACAACATCATCACGGACAACGGCACTAATTTTGACTCGGAAGAATTCAGAAGGTTCTGTAACTCCCAGGGCATCCGAGTTGATTATGCTTCTGTTGCACATCCTCAAACAAATGGGCAAGTCGAGCGGGCTAATGGTCTCATTCTGCAAGGTCTGAAGCCTCGTCTCATGCGCGATTTGGATCATGCCGAAGCCTGGGTAACTAAGCTGCCGGTCTATTTTGTGGGGATTGAGGACAACGCCTAATCGGTCGAATGGACGAACTCCTTTCTTCCTTGTCTATGATGCCGAAGCCATACTGTCGAGTGATTTGGCCCACAATTCTCCTCAAGTTGAGCTGTACTCTGAAGCTGAAGCTGAACGGGCCAAACAGGATGGGGTAGATCTTCTGGAGGAGGAGCGAGAGATGGCTCTAATCCGGACTACTGCATATCAGCAAGACCTGCAGCGCTTCCATGCGAGGAATGTCAAGAGTCGATCGTTCCATGAAGGGGACCTGGTGCTCCGAGTGAATCAACAACGACCTCACAAGCTTGCTCCTGCATGGGAAGGCCCTTTTGTCGTCACCAAGGTGCTAAACAATGGAGCCTATCACCTATACAATCTCATGAAGCGGATAGATGAGCCACGAGCCTGGAATGCAGATTTGCTCCGACGTTTTTACACTTGAGACAAGAGTTTTCTGATGTAATAAGAATACCTCAACAATGCAATTCACATTTCTGCAATTTACATTGTTGACTCCGATCGTACAGTTACATTTTTGGGGATACTCCGAGTGATGAGCAATCCTCACGCTCGGGGGCTTAGCCACGAACATGTTTCGCCTAAGTTAAAAACCCTGTCGGGTGGATAGTAGTCCATTCACTCGATGGCCTATTTGCGAATCCGTCTTCGCTTAGGTTCGAAAATACTCCGAGTGATGAGAAATCCTCACACTCGGGGGCTTAGCCGCGAACATGTTTCGCCTAAGTTCAAAACCCTGTCGGGTGGATAGCAGTCCATTCATTCGACGGCCTATTTGTGAATCCGTCTTCACTTAGGTTCGAAAATACTCCGAGTGATGAGCATTCCTCACACTCGGGGGCTTAGCCGTGAACATGTTTCGTCTAAGTTAAAAACCTCGTCGGGTGGATAGTAATCCATTCACTCGACAGCTTAGTTGCGAATAGACATTCGCCTAAGTTCAAAAATACTTTGAGTGATGAGCAATCCTCACACTCGGAGGCTTAGCTGCGAACACGCTTCGCCTAAGTTAAAAACCTCGTCGGGTGGATAGTAATCCATTCACTCGACAGCTTAGTTGAGAATCGACATTCGCCTAAGTTCAAAAATACTTCGAGTGATGAGCAATCCTCACACTCGGGGGCTTAGCCGCGCATGTTTCGTCTAAGTTAAAAACCTCGCCGGGTGGATAGTAATCCATTCACTCGACAGCTTAGTTGCGAATCGACATTCGCCTAAGTTCAAAAATACTTCGAGTGATGAGCAATCCTCACACTCGGGGGCTTAGCTGCGAACACGCTTCGCCTAAGTTAAAAACATCGTCGGGTGGATAGTAATCCATTCACTCGACAGCTTAGTTGCGAATCGACATTCGCCTAAGTTCAAAAATACTTCGAGTGATGAGCAATCCTCACACTCGGGGGCTTAGCTGCGAACACGCTTTGCCTAAGTTAAAAACCTCGTCGGGTGGATAGTAATCCATCCACTCGACAGCTTAGTTGTGAATCGACATTCGCCTAAGTTTGAAAATACTCCGAGTGATGAGCAATCCTCACACTCGGGGGCTTAGCTGTGAACACGCTTCGCCTAAGTTAAAAACCTCATCGGGTGGATAGTAATCCATCCCCTCGACAGCTTAGTTGCGAATCGACATTCGCCTAAGTTCAAAAATACTTCAAGTGATGAGCAATCCTCACACATGGGTGCTTAGCTACGAACACGCTTCGCCTAAGTTAAAAACCTCGTCGAGTGGATAGTAATCCATCCACTCGATAGCTTAGCTGTAAATCGACATTCGCCTAAGTTCAAAAATACTCCGAGTGACGAGCAATCCTCACACTCGGGGGCTTAGATGCGAGCACGCTTCGCCTAAGTTAGAAACCTTGTCGGGTGTATAGTAATCCATTCACTCGACAATTTAGCTGCGAATCGACATTCACCTAAGTTAAAAACAAATTCAGTCAAACAGACGATTGAGAGCCAAATACGAACAAAATCCAAAGGGTAAACCATGGATAAATGTTTCGTGCGAAAGCAAATGTGCTCAGGCCTAAGGCCTGAATGAAGTTTCAAAGGATACAAATCCACTCGGCATACCGAGGCAAATTTAACTGTTTTTTCCAAAGACCAAGTTTTTTTAAGCGGGAGATGGACTGGCGGGCTCGACGAAGGTGTCCAAGTCGATGCCGTTGGCGATTCTAGTGGCTGCCTTGATGAAGGTCTCCATGAAGTCTTCAAACTGGAGTTTCTTCGTGTTTACCACCTGGAGCTCCTTCAGTTTCTCCTCCCTCACGTCCCTGCAGTGGACCCTGACGAGTGATAATGCCATGTCGGCCCCGCAGCGAGCAGCAGATTTTTTCCAAGCTTGCACTCGGCTGGGGAGTTCATTCAGACGAGCCATTATGGAGTTGAGGTCGAGCTGAAGAGTGTCCTCGGGCCACAACTCCTTGTCGATTCTTTCCATGGCAGATTTCAGTCGAGCAATGTAGGCCTGGACACCTTGGAGTCGGAAGTTGAGTCGCAGCATATTCATCGCCATCGCATCAGCAACTGGTGATTTGGTGGGGTCAAGATTGGGCTCAACCTCTTCTGTTTCCTTCTCAAAGTCCTGGCAGAATTCTATCGAAGAATGGGGAATTGGAAGAGAATTGGTGAACCACAACTCTCGATTTTTTTTGCAAATGTCAGTCGACAAGAGACACTCACCGTTGAGCAGAAGATACATCTTCCTCGAGAATTCGCCCAGATGCCTCTCCAGGCCATTGCTCATCTTAGTCAGTTGCTCAACTTTCTTGACGAGGTCCGCACGCTCTTGCTTCAACTTGGTGTTCTCATCATCCATCTTCTTGGCGGTCGCCAGCTTCCGGTTCGCAGCTTCAGTTTTGTCCTTGGCCGCCTGTTGAGTGTCAGCAAGCGCCTTGTCCTTCTCCTCCAGCGCCTTCTTCATGGAATCTAAAGAAACAACATTGTTGAGTCGCGCTTGGAGTCGACGGTTTTCATTGCGTGCGTCTGCTCGAGTGAAAGCACTCGGTTCAAAATATGACGAGTGAAGAGGAAAATGTGGAAAGTCAGCAGTAATTACCTCCCAAAGCCTTCACCTCAGCACACGTTCGCTCCAGGGCGTTGTTGGAGACCGCCAGATCCACCTGCAGCCAGTTTCTTTCGTCCTCCACGTCCTTGTACTCCGCCCCAAGTTCACAAGCCCTTTGGAATCAACACAAGACAGGAATTCAATGGCAAGTGACGCTGGGACAGTCGACTTGGTATATTAGACGAATTCAAGCAGAAAGTCCACTTGACATGTCGAGTGGCTCTGGCACTCCGCGCGTCATAAACACGTTCAAAAGCTATATCTATTAAGACCCCTGCCGATGGAAGCACTCGACAGTGGTCTCGAGGACTACACCCAGTGGGTGCGCTAAGAGCGCCCCCACTGAGACGGTTAACTCTCGATCTGTCGAGTAACTCGTCAGAGAAAAAAAAACACTCGACATGTCGAGCGGCTTTAGTACCATGCGTACGACAAGTTTTGAAACCTACCATTTATCGTTTGTGATGAACAGTCTCTATTAAAGACCCCTGCCAGTGCAAGCACCTCACAGCGGTCTCGAGGACTACACCCAGTGGGTGCACTAAGAGTGCCCCCATTGGTTATCAAAGCATTCGACAAGGTCATCCATGTCAGTTCACTCGACCCGTCAAGTGACGCGCATCCCTACTCTGTGAAGTTCAATCTATCCTTATGCAGCGTCATATCATGGTTTGTCAATAATATCCATGAAACCTGCAAGGTAGCTATGGAGTGGTGTGGTTCAAAGCGAAATGTATCATGTATACAATAAACCCTAAGACCCTCGTCGGTGCAAGCACTCGACGGTGGCCTCGGGGACTACACCCAGTGGGTGCACTTAGTGTGCTCCCACTGGATCTGTCGATTCTCGATTAGTCGAGCGGCAGAAACACCCATCATTCTAAGAAGTGCAGTCTATCCTTATGCAGCATCATATCATGGTTTGTCCATAATATCCATGAGACCTACAGAGTAACTGCGGAGTGGTGGGTACGACAAACTCTAAGACCCCAGCCGATACAAGCATTCGACAGCGGTCTCGGGGACTACACCCAGTGGGTGCGCTAAGAGCACCCCCACTAAAATGGTTAACTCTCGATCCGTCGAGTAACTCGTCAGAAAATCCACTGGACATGTCGAGTGGCCCTAATACCATGTGTGCTATCTATCTCGATCCTACTCAACTACGATCCGATCTATTCGAGTGGAGAAAGTTCACACATTCTACAGCAATCACCCACTGGGTGTACAACGGCCAGGAGAAGACAGGAATTCAATCGACAATGGACTTACAATCGAACTTACTCGGACATTGGTGCGGAGGGCTGCGCTGACGTCAAAAGCCAGTTTGCTCGCCTCGAACGCCTCCTTGGTCCTCAGCATGAGCTGCTCCGCCTGAATCATGGCTTCCTTCGCAGCTCCGGTCTGATCTTGCGGGGTGCGATGCATAGAGAAGGCCGTCACAGGTGGGGTCGGTGCGGTCGTTGGGGCAGCTGAGGCAGTCTGAAGAGGTCCTGTTGGAGTCGATGTCACGACAGTTGAGGCGGCTGGAGGAGCATGCGATAGAGGTGCTGCGGGTTCAGCCCGGGGTTGGGTCGAGCCACCTCTCCCCTGGGAAGACTCCGCAGTCGGGCGCTGAGGCGCTTGCGCTGATGAAGCTCTGCGGACGCGAGGACGCGAAGGGACCAGTTGCTCCTCGTCATCCTCCACCTGAATGACCTCTGCAACAACAATCGACAACGTCAACATTTGCATATGTCGAGTCACATTCGGACAAATCAACAACTTACTAACCTCTATGAGACGTGGCTGCATCAGCAGTGTCAACATCCATTGCCTCCCCACCATCCCGATGAGGCGAGGTCACGGATGTAGCAGCTCTGAAAGATTGAACAACATTCGATAAGAAACAACTCAAGACTTCAGTCGACAGGAAAATTTCAGAGATAAGTACTTACATGGAGACGACAGGTACGACCATCCTCATGCGGGGCAGAGCCTTGCGAGGTTTGGCGGTGGCTTGCTTGGGTTGCTTGGCCGGCTTTTCACTCGACTCAATAGTCGAAGGGCGGCTCCACTTCGGGTTCTTCTCACTAGGGCTCGGAGCCCTATCCCCAGTAGCTACTGGGTCCTGGCGAGCCTGGTGCGACCTTCGCGATGGGGAAGTGGCTCGACTTCTTCCTCCTCACCAAAATCTTCATATTCGTCCTCGGTGTCGGAAAGATCATCGCCGTCCACGCTGCCGCCCTCGCTCACCACGCCGTCGTCCACATGGTTCCCATTGGGAACGGGGGAGTGCATGTTCGTCCACTCCTGCATGATTCAAGGGAGGAAGTCAGTCTACAAGTTAATACACCATTCGACAGTATAAACACGTCAGTCGACACCACATTACTCACCAGGTTCTTCGGTGGGTTTTCTGCCGAGTAAGGCTGAATCCTCTTGGCTCCCATGGGGTTGTCGCAAGTTCCGGTGATGCTCCGAAGCCACTGCTCGACAGTCTCCGGTGGAACTTCTTCTGGATGCGTCCTGGTCGAGTCCTCCGGGCCTGCGTAGTGCCACATGGTGTGGTCTCTGGCCTGGAGTGGCTGAATACGTCGACCGAGGAACGTCTCCAACAAATCCATTCCTGTCACTCCACCCCGGATTAGTTGCACCACCGCCTCTACTAAAATACCCACTTGGATATGTTCCTCTTCGGTCACCTTCAGGGACTTGGGAGCAGTGGGGCGGTCAGGTGTATAGGGTGGGAGGCCAGTCGACATATTGGGTGACGCTGCATCTTTGCAGTAGAACCAGGTCGACTGCCAGCCTCTAACGGACTCGGGAAAAGTAATGGTAGGGAAGGAGCTACGATTTCTTTTCTGAACCCCTAAACCTCCACACAACTGGAGCACGTGGGTCTTCCCATCAGCAGGAAGGGCTTTCTTCACGGTCTGGGATCTGACCGTGAAGAAATGCTTGAACAACCCCCAATGGGGGGAACACCCCAGGAAACACTCGCACAAAGTGACGAATGCCGCCAAGTACGCTATAGTGTTCGGCGGGAAGTGGTGCAGTTGCGCGCCGAAAAAGTTCAGAAATCCCCTAAAGAATGGATGGGGTGGCATGGAGAAACCTCTCTCCACATGGGAGAGGAGAAGAATCTGCTCCCCGTCGCGTGGCTCCGGCTCGCGCGCCTCCCCCAGCAACCTCCAGGCGCCGTCCGCCACGAGCCCGTCGCAGACGAGGCCCTCGACGTTCACGCGAGTGACAATAGAGGGAAGGAAATCCCCCTGCATCCAACCCGCCGACGCGGTGAACCGAGCGGTCGAGGGCCTCTTGCCCTTGAGCTTTGACGTCCCCTTCTTCGCCCGCTCCAGCTTCTCCGTCGCATTCTTCGTCATTGGGGCGGTGGCTCTCGTCATGGAAGAATGGAGCGCGGGGTTGGGGGCAGAGGAGGCAGAAGAAAAGAGAAAGAAATGGCGAAGGTACTGTGCGAACCGCGGCGTCAAAAGCTTTATACGCTGCCGAGTGTCTCACTGACCAGTGGGCCCGCGAGATTGCCTCACACGCCAACCGCTGAAGGCGCCCAGTACATGGCGATATGACCGGTGTGAAAATCGAGGCGTTGTGCCTCCACTTGCCCTGATCGTGGCGTCATCATCGCACGCGCACACGCTTCCCAAATTTTCATATCCCGTAGAATTCGGGCCTGTCAGACCGACCCGTCACCTCCCAAGATACTCTCAATTTACTCGGAGTAAAATAGACCCTGAACATCCACTCGGACACTTTTAAGGCTGAATGGATCGAGGCGAGCGGAGAAGAATTCAATCGGTGTAAATTTCGTTGAAGCCCCGAATATCATTCGAAAGATTTTGCATGTCGATCCTGAATGGACGCCGATGTTCAGAGTTCAATCGACGCAAGTTTCATGGAAACTCCAAATATCATTCGGAGAGTTCGACGCACCAACTCAAGGTCGACGTTGATACCTCCTTCCACCACTCAAACCCCGATCCATTCGGGGGCTAATGATGAGGATATGTACCTAGGGTAGGGTCCTAGGCAAGGCCCACATACACTACCTAAGGACACTACATGGGAGGACTTGAAGATCAAGCATGAACTTCCGAGTGGATCCCTGGAGACGTCTAAGACCACTCGACAGTAATTCACTCGGAGCTCCTCCTCTCACTCGACAGTAGCGTGTCACTCGGAAGACCTCGCTCCACTTGACGCCAGAAGACCAGAAGCCATCATCAAGAGCCCAACGGGCAGACGCCGGTTCAATGGTCATTAGTTGCTTTATTATGTACGTTACCAGTAACGACAGACTTTAAACCCCACGACCAGACCCTTAGATGCGGGATAATTATGAGGGGCAGCGAACTCTATATAAGCCGCCCCTCCCCTCCTGCACAAGGGTTCACAACCATTGTAATCTCACTATTCCACACGACATAAGCTCCCGAGCACTAAGACGTAGGGCTGTTACCTCCACGAGAGGGGCCTAAACTCATACATACGTGTGTACATCCTCGTCGTAGCTAGTACTCTGCCCTCTCCCTTCGTACCCTTACCTTCTACTGTCAGGCTCGTATCCACGGCACCTACACTTCCCCTCAAAATGGTAAAGCCGAATGTTCTCTTCGCACCCTTAATGATATTGTTCGCAACCTTCTCATTCAATCTTCTATGCCTCCCAAGTTTTGGCATGAAGCCCTACACATGGACACCTTTCTTCTAAACATTCGACCTACCAAAACTAATCCCAATACCGCTCCCTATTATTCCCTCTTTCTTTCACACCCCAACTACTCCGCGGTTCATGTTTTCGGTTGTCTTTGTTTTCCCAATGCCTACGCCACGTCCGCTAATAAATTATCACCACGATCTATCCCATGTGCTTTTCTCGGCTTCTCTGACAAACACAAAGGCTATCGTTGTCTCAACCTTCACACAAGACACGTTCATGTCTCTCGTCATGTCACGTTTGCTGAGCACATTTTTCCTTTCTCTCAACGCATTACTACACCATCCACCCCCGTAGCTCGGCCAACACCCGCTCTCCCCGACCTTTCCAACTATATACTCCCCTTCCTCCACCCACTCATGATGTACACAACATAACACCAACAACAATCACACCTACCACTACCCCGACACCACCACCAGCCACAGCCGATAACAACCCTCCCCACACCCCTCCCAAGCCGTCACCCCCATCCCCAACCCCTTCCCCCTCCCCAACACCCCTGACCCCTACTCCCACCCCACCGCCCAACCCTGCTCCTTCGTCCGACTCTTCCGTTGCGCCGGACTCACCAGTACCAATCATACCCCCTCGTTATGTTCCTACAGCAGCCCCGATCAATGATCACCGCATGCGTACTCGGGCCAAATCAGGATTTCATCAACCCAAAGATCGCCTAAACCTTCATACCATTGTATTCTCTCTTCCCTCCCAAAGAATTACAAAATTGCTCTACTTGATCCCAATTGGGCCGCTGCCATGCAAGAAGAATACAATGCTTTACTTGAAAACAACACATGGCAGCTTGTTCCACGTCCTTCCAATATAAATATTGTTTCTGGCAAATGGATTTTTTGTCAAAAGTTTCACTCCGATGGGAGCCTCTCACGCTATAAAGTCCGGTGGGTATGTCGTGGTTATTCTCAACAACAAGGTATTGATTACGACGAAACATTTTCTCCTGTTGTTAAACCTAGCACCATTCATACCATTCTTAGTGTTGTTGTCTCCTCTTCTTGTCCTATTCACCAACTTGATGTTAAAAATGCTTTCCTTCATGGTTCTCTTTAAGAAACTGTCTACTGTCAGCAACCTCTTGGTTTTGAAAATCCTTCCTTTCCAAATCATGTATATCTTCTTCAGAAATCTCTCTACGGTCTCAAACAAGCCCCGAGAGCTTGGTTTCAACGCTTCTCCTCCTTCACCCAAACAATAGGCATCACTCCATCGCTCTCTGATACATCCCTATTTGTGTATCATCAATATTCTGAAACTGCCTACCTCCTTCTCTATGTCGATGATATCATTCTCATCGCATCCTCCCAAAAGTTCTTAGTCATATTGTCTCTCTTCTTAGATTTGAGTTCTCTATTACTGACCTAGGACTTCTTCATCATTTTTTAGGCATTGCTGTTGTTCGCGATTCATCCAGCCTATTTCTTTCCCAACGTCAGTATATTCTTGATCTGCTTAATCGTGCTGGTATGCTTGACTGTCAATCATCTCGCACTCCTGTCGATACTAATTTCAAACTTTTGGCTGTCGGTGAACCCTTTTTGGATCCTACTCTCTATCGTAGCTTAACAGGTCCTCTTCAATATCTCACTATTATTCGTCCTGAAATCTCTTTTGCTGTTCAACAAACATGTCTCTATATGCATGATTCACGGATTCCTCACTATAATCATGTTAAGCGCATTCTTCGGTATTTAAAGGGAACTCTCAATCATGGTCTTCACATAAATAATAATTCTCCAAACTCTCTTAGTGCATACTCTGATGCAGACTGGGCTGTTTGTCCTGACACTCGAAGGTCTACTTTCGGATTTTGTGTTTTTCTTGGTAACAATTTAATTTCTTGGTCCTCGAAAAGACAGGTTACCGTCTCTCGCTCATCGGCCGAAGCTGAGTACCGCGCCGTGGCACATGCCGTTGCAGATACAATCTGGCTTCACCAGTTACTCTCCGATCTACACAGGCCGATTGAGCAGGCCACTAGTGTCTACTGTGACAACATATCAATAGTCTACATGACCGGCAATCCAGTTCAACAACGACGAACCAAGCATATTGAGATTGATATTCATTTTGTTCGTGAGAAGGTCGCTCTTGATCAGGTTCGGGTGCTTCATGTTCCCTCTACTGCTCATTTTGCTGACATTTTCACCGAAGGACTACCTACTAAGCCGTTTCAAGATATCTGTTTTAGTCTCAACGTCGTCGAGCCTGCCGTTGATACTGCAGGGGATGTAGAGTAGTCATTATGTTATACGACTTCTAGTCCAAGTCGGTTTGTAACCTTAGCCCCAGTCGGTTTGTAACCTCTTTATATACTCTTGTGTGCCTCACCAAATCAATCAATAAGCAACGGTTCTATTCATCTATCACCTCTGCCCCACTATTCTTTCCATCCAGTCTTCCTGAGTGCCACGGTCCGATCTAATCTGCTTGACCAGGCGGAGCAAGACACAGGATGGCAGGGACAGGCGGCAGAATTTGCCCCACAAATCGAGCAAAAACTAGCGCGAGCAAGGGCCAACGCCATCAGAAGGCAACCACTGCTAGCCCGTGGTCAAGCGCCCAGGATTTGCACATTAATCAGGTTTAATTTAGGTTATTTTTGTTCTATAATTTAATGGGAAATGAGTATCTCGTATATGCACATCAGTACTTAAGTGAATTAATAAATTGATATGTGTATAAATTGCTATATGTTTAATGTTCAGCCGATGCATTCCTTATAGAAAATAGTTGGTGTATCAAATATATTTCATATATTGTACGAAATACAAATACTAAAAGTTAATATGACTTAAATGAGAGTATCATATAGTTATATTAATACTTGGACGTCGATAACCACCACATGGTGGGAGCAACATTGTACGCCTTATGACTATTGATTGAGCTATCTCACCGCATGCATGCACAAGTGTCGAAACTGATGATGTTGGCAAGAATCTTTCGTCTATTCAGTTTTTAAAAATGTTTTATCTATTAAATGAAAAAATCAATAGACAAACCGTTTTCACCATTAAATCCATCACGACGAGATCTTTAAAACTAGATCTCATATCGATATGTTTCGACGAATTATCATTTTTGGTTAAAAGTTATCATGTCTATTGTACATAAATTGTCATCACCATCACAATGAAGTTGACATGATATATTTCAACTACTTTTTCTTCTACGTTTAAAGTAAATTTTGACATGTTATAAAAAAGAATTAAGACACTAAACTTGTCATGATGAATTACTATAATTTGCCATGATCCATGAAATAATTTTGACATGATTCATAAGTAAAAATAAATATATCATCAATTACTCTAAAAATGCATGGTCAATGACTCAAATTCGTCATGAACTATAAACTAAAATTGTCATGATGAAATACTTGAATTTGCATTATACATGCACGAAAATTTGTCACGGCTCATACAGAAAAATTCCATGTTCAAAATACTAGATTTGCCATGGTCAACATACTAAAATTGTCATGATCCATAAACTCAATTTTCCATGATGAATTACTAAAAAGTATCATGATCCATGAATTAAATTTGTCGTGATTAATTTGTAAAATTTGCCATAGTGAATTAATAAAAAAATCCCGTGAAAAGTAGTTGAAATATAATGATAGCTTTAAATCAAGAAGAAAAAAGTAGATGAAAACATGTTGTGGCAACTTTATTATTGTAAACACCATGCCAACTTCAATGTTAAAGTCATGGCAACTTTTGGCCCCAAAAAAATATCGTCAAAACATATCAATATAGTATCTAGTTTGAAGATGTCGTTGAGACGGATTTAATGATGAAAACGGATTATAAATTAGATTTTTTATTTAAGCTATAAAATATTTTTAAGTCCAAAACCAAAAAGATTCCGTTGATGTCATATGTGTTATGTGGCAAGATGGATGGTTATGAACACGTGTGGACCATGTAACCTCGTGCCATACGTGTGGACGTTATTATTTGGGTAATATTTTAGTTACAAGAAATTTTTGGATTTTTAAGGCATCATTTTCATTCCACACCGGCCCCTCCAATTTCTAAAGACGGACATGTATGTATCCGTATGTAGTTCCTAGTAAAATCTTCAAAAGACTTATATCTAGAAACGAATGAAGTATGCGCGATATGTTATAAAATTTATATTGTTGAATTCGTATTTGAAGATGTTGCCATTTTTACTACGTATAACTCATATTTCACATGAATGCATGATCAAAGTTTTGCCTCAAAATGTAATTGTGGCTAATAAATTCGGGCATATGAAGTGCTTAGCACCTAAACCCTGGCATAAGTCGGGCGGGGCTTGTAAAAGCTCGTCGTTCTTTTCTCAAGTCCGAGCTCGGCCCGAAGCCCGAAACACACTCTTTACTCAAGCCCGAGCCCGACCCGAAGCCCGAAAGCCTGGACCGAATGTTGTCTTTTATTGTTTTGCAAGTGTAAGCCCGGCCTGAAGCCCAAAATCCCGATCCGAAAATCCTTAAAAACATAAGCCCGAACCTAGCTCAAATTATCTTTCGGGTTGGAAAATGAAGCCCGAGCCCGGCCCGAATGCCAAGCCCGAAGCCCGGTTTTTTCCGGCCGGGTTGTCCATGCCTGGGTTTATTAGCACCTCACCTAAGAAAAACTCTAGCAGACCCGTATAATGGTCAAACTCATAAAAACGACGTGTTTACAGTTTTGATCAAAAAATGGCGCCTAGCAAACTCCGTAAAACTTGTTCGACCCGTAAATTTTTTAAGGGGTATAGTAAATCCATCGACGAAAATCTTATATGTATAGTTTCAAAGGCAATATACAATTCAACCCGTAAACCGGTCAAACCTCCCTCTGATGGGTGCAGCGATCGCGGCGACTCCCATTGCCAGGCCTGGCGGCCGATTCTGGGTGCTTGCACAGGACGAGGAGGATGACGAAGACAGAGAGGGGAGTCCCGTCGTGGCGACGCCGGCGGTAAGCTCACCAACTCCCTCTGATTGCATTTGTGATGCATTTCAGGATGGGATCGTAGATGCGGATTTGGCTGATCTAGCGAAAGCGAGGGTGTCGAAGGATGATCCAGCGTGGTCGGGGATATCGCCATCGAACAAGATAGAGGTCGCGCGGCGGCTGGTTCATCAGTGATCATCGACGACGGCGATCGGGCCATGGATTGGGCCAATCCCGAAGGTACGTCTGCCGAAGCCTACTCTTTTCAATTTCATTCTACCTTCCTCTTGGCATGCGGTTCGTCAGAAGAAGACGAGAAGGCCGCCGGCGGCGGCTGCGCCGGCTCTGCCGATCGCGCTCACTGAGATCTGATCGAGGCGTTTAAATTTTTTGTTGGGCCCTGTTGGGCTGCCTTCATTCGGGACAGCCGTGGGCCTCAATGATACTGGCTATGTGGCCCAGTTTGAGACTCAAGTTGATCCCGTCGCGGTTTCCTCTCGTGATGTGGTAGACGAGCAGGCACCCGATCACTTCGTCGCTCCTTTGCCTAGGGTACAGCGGCGACAAAACCAGCCAAGATTCCCACGTCTACGGGAGGGTCGGGCGCCTCGTGTCCCCTCACCACCGGCGGCAAAGTTGACGATGGTCGGCCGTGGCAACCCACAGCCGCCTCCTAAAGCACCAGCAGTGCCCGCTAATGGAGGGGAAGGGTGTGGAGATAGCATCCAGGCAGCCCGCGGTCACAGTGATTACGGCGGTGGTCGAGGCAACAAGGGAAGGTAGCAGGCTGGTGGACGGTGGGGAGATGACGGGAACCATGCATACGACTATGGGCTGCACCAGGGATCTTCTTCCATTGGCGGCGGTCGAGCGGATGGAGGAAACCGGGGGTTTAATGACCCCCAAGCCTGTTCGTCGAGGGTGCTATTTGACCGGTGAACCAGTACTGGCTGGCGTACCAGCCAAACTACAGGGGTCGGGGTGGTGGCAGACGGCCACGGGACCCCTTACGACCTCGGACTGACCCACCTCCTCAGGCGGAGGCAACGGCTGAGGTCCGGGCAGTAGTTGCACCAACGGCGGGCGCTGCAGGCCTACCAGGCGTAGCTCTGGATGTGGTCCGTGCACTGGCGGACATTACTATTCCCATTGCATCTGACGCGGCAACTCGAGAGATGGCGTCGAAGAAGGGTTCTGAAAAGTCCGAGGGAGAGAGGGTTACGAAGTGGGCCAGGAAAAAAGAGAAGATGACATGCTACCGTTGTGGGGGGGCAGGGCATTTTGAGGCGGAGTGCACGGTGGAGCTGTGCGATATCTGTCGCAAGCCAAAGCATGATATAGGGGTGTCCTATACTCTTGAGGCCGAAACCGGTGGTTACTATATATGGAGTTTGCTGCCCAGAGCTCATGTTTTTTGAATCACCTAGATCCACCTTGACTGTTTCGCTTCCGGAGAGTTCCCGGACTGGGGTGGTGAGGTTCATGCGTGGGTCTTTGACTTCTAAACAAGTTGTGCAACGCCTACGTGAGTTGGTTTCTGCTACTTTCCAGTGGGACCCGGTCAAGCTCGACGAGCAGGTTTACAGAGTGGATTTTCCTACTAAGGAGGACCTGGCGAGGCTCCTTAAGTTTGGGATGAGCAGGGTTCCTAACAGCACCTGCATACTTGAGTTCGATGCATGGACTCAGAAGGAACCAGAGGGCACCCCACTGCCACAGCTTTGGGTCAGGTTCTTAGGGGCGCCACGGGCGGCGCTAGATGACTTTATGGTCACCTGGAGCCTTGGATCTCTGATTGGTAAAACCGAGAAGGCGGATATGCCGTTTACTCGTGCGCAGGGGATTGCCCGTCTATTGATCAATATCATTAGTGTGGAGCACATTCCCGATATAGTCGCGTGGACGTATGACGGCCGAAGCTTTCAGCTAGATATTGAGATTGAGGAGGATGCTGGCTTCCTTGAGCTAGCTAAGCAGGTCGATATGGACACTGATGAGAGTCATGGTCAGGATGGTAACCTGGACAAGGGCCATGTTCAGAGAGATACCATGAACAATGGTGTGGCACCATCAATAGAGACATCAAAGGGTGACTCTACTAGGGAGCACACGCATAGTTCTTCCAAGTCACATCACTTGAGATTTGGATCATTTGGGCCTTCCTCTACACCTGCCAGATTATGGGGTGTTAGAGCAGAGATGGATGATCCGATGGAGCAGGAGCTTCCACCGATATCACCCATGCTAATGCCTGTTGCGTCTCCTCGGGCACCTAGTATGAAGACGAGGGCCATGAGCCCAGTGGCGGGTGAGTACACGCCAAGGATGCATGTTAGTTGTACTCCGTCGCCTACAGACTCGGAGTTTCGATGGTCGGTGTCTCCCAAGGTCTCAGTTGGCCGGGGAGAGTCGGGGACGGGTGGGAAGCGAACGTATGACCGTGCCCTGTCTCCGGTGACGACGGCATGGCCGGCTGGTGAGGTGGAAGGAGAACACACCCCAGCACAGGCCGCCATTTGCTACCTAGTGATGAGTCCTGCCCTGGGGGTGGTAGGAGTTCACTCTTCGGTTGCGTGTACGACTACTTCAAGCCAGGCGGGAGCACTGGTTTGCATGGCCGGTTCCACGACGGGAGATGCTCATGTGGCGTAGGCTGGACACGTGGCAAGTGGCCATGGTCTGACTTCTCCCATTACTGAGGATGCCATCGAGTTTGGGGTGATCCCAGACCCGACGAGCTAGGCGAGGCGGGCGAGCAGCCGTCTACAATCGCAGCCGGATGTTGACGAGCTACAAATGGGCCGTGCCATGCGGGCGGCTAAGCTCCGTGACATTGAGACTTCCACAGGTATGGCTATTGACACAAGCTATTCTATTTTGCATTTCTCTAATCATGATATAATTCTGAATGCAAATAAATTAGGGATATCTCTGGGTAGTAATGGTAAATAAATTTCTAAATCGGTCAATGATCTATTATACATAGAGGCAGATAGAGCAATAGAGATGGATAGAAAGATTGCAGCAGTTGAGCCTATGAATGATTCTGACATTAATGCACTAGGTATAGGGGCTTTAGAACAACTTTGTGAGGACCTGGTGCCGCACTCTCTTATGCCTGTTGAGGATAATGACGAAGCTGCGGAGGGGTATGTGGCCCCTTTGCGAGTGAATGGTTGTGACTCTCAGGCTGCTGGTTATATGGACCGGCCGGTCGGACAGGACAAACCGAAACGCACCTGGAATAGGAAGGTGTATCCTGTCTCAGCAATGCGTAGAAGTGCATGATTTAAGGCTGCTAAGAAATTCCACGATGAGAGATGAAAGGAATTTTTTGGAATATCAGAGGTCTAGCGGACTTGGCTAAACGAAGATTTCCTGCGGAAGCATCACTTGAGCACAAATTAGATTTTATTGCATTAATGGAAACTGGGAGGGATAACTTTACATCGCAGTTTCTTAGCACACTTACTGGTGGTATTGATTTCGATTGGCACTGTTTGCCTCCAAGAGGAAGGTCTGGGGGGATCTTACTTGGGGTACGGTGTAACACGCTTGAAGTCCAAATTGTAGGGCTTGGGGACTTTGCGGTCAAATTTAGAGTGCGGTCCAAAGAGGACGGGTTCCAATGGGCACTGGTAGCTATATATGGAGCGGCTCAGCCAGATCTCAAGAGGGACTTCCTGGCGGATCTTGTCCGGGTTTGCGGGGACGATAGGTTGCCAATTTTAGTAGGGGGGATTTCAATATCATCAGGAGAAGAGATGAGAAAAATAATGATAACTTTGATGGCAGATGGTCATTCATGTTCAATACAATTATAGAGAGCCTTGATTTGTGTGAGATTGAGCTATCAGGAAGAAAATTTACTTGGGCAAACACGCTACCTACTCCGACTTTTGAAAAGTTGGATCGGGTCCTGTCAAGTGTGGAATGGGAGAAGAAATTCCCACGGGTTACAGTGAGAGTGTTGCCAAGAGCTATCTCTGATCATACTCCATTGTTTGTTGACTCGGGGGAGGCAACATATGTGGGGAATAAAAATCTGTTTTCTTTTGAACTGACATGGTTCGAGAGAGAAGGTTTTGTGGACCTCATAGCCAGAGAGTGTGCTAGGGACACGGGGGGTATCTCGAATATTGACAGGTGGTAGAACAAGATTAGACACCTGAGATAGTTCCTACGGGGGTGGGCAAAACATGAAAGTGGAGTATATAAGAAAGAAAAACAACGGCTTCTAGATCTTATAAACGAATTAGATATAAGAGCCGAAACTTCGTTATTAAATGACAATGAGAGGTCTTTGAAAACGGAGGCGGAAATGAAGCTGAAACAACTATTGAGAGAGGAGGAGATAAAGTGGGCACTTAGAGCGAAAGTGCGCCACGTAATACAAGGCAATCACAATACGCAATTTTTTCATCTAATTGCAAATGGAAAACACAGAAAGAAGAAAATCTATCAACGAGCAGGATGAGGGTACAATCGTAGGACATGAGAACCTAAAATTGTATATCTCTGAGTACTATAAGAAACTATTCGGTTCGCTAGAGGATAATCATGTATCCATGGATGAGCACGAGGTCAGGGACATACCTCAGCTAGGGACGTACGAGAATGGGATATTAACCACACCTTTCACGGAGAAGGAGGTGTTTGAAGCTATTTCGCAAATGAAAAATAATAAGGCACCAGAGCCGGATGGGTTTCTGGCCGAGTTCTACAAGAGATGTTGGAATATTATTAAAGGTGACTTATTACCCATGTTCCAGGATTTGTTTGACGACCGCCTTCAGTTATTTCACCTTAACTTTGGAACAGTTGTTGGGGAACGTAGTGGTAATTCAAATTTTTCCTACGTATCACCAAGATCTATCTATGTGAAACCAACAACGAGTAAGGGGTTTGAGTGCATCTTCATACCTTTGAAGATCGCTAAGCGGAAGCTTTACAAGAACATGGTTGGTGGAGTCTTACTCGCAGCGATTCAGATCATGGTTGATTCCGATCTAAGCGCCGAACAACGGCGCCTCCGCGTTCAACACACGTACAGCCTGGTGACGTCTCCCGCGCCTTGATCCAGCAAGGAGGAGGGAGAGGTTGAGGGAGACCGCTCCAATAGCAGCACGACGGCGTGGTGGAGGTGGAGCAACGTGGCAACTCTGACAGTGCTTCAACAAGGACTATGGAGGAGGAGGAGGAGGAGAGGGGCTGCCCGAGGGAGATTGGTGTGAGCCAACAGCCCCTAGGCCTCTCTATTTATAGGAGGAGGAGGAGGGGGGCGCAGCCCCTAGGGTTCCCACCCTAGGGCTGGCGTCCATCCCTAGATGCCCCCTTGGGGTGTCGGCCAAGAGAGGGAGAGGGGGGAAGCGCCCTAGGGTGGGCCTAGGGCCCATCTGCGCTAGGGTTTGCCCCCCTTTGCTCTTGCTACACCTTGGGCCTTGGTGGGAGGCGCACCAGCCCACCTAGGGGCTAGTTCCCTCCCACTTTACACCCATGCAGCCCTCTGGCGTCGGTGGCCCGACACGGTGGACCCCCGGAACCCTTTTGGTGGTCCCGGTACGTTATCGGTGATGCCCGGAACACTTCCGGTGACCAATACCTCACTTCCGATATATTAATCTTTACCTCCGAACCATTCCGGAACTCCTCGTGACGTCCGGGATCTCATCCGGGACCCCAAAAAACCTTCGGTAACCATGTACACTATTCCCATACAACCCTAGCGTCATCGAACCTTAAGTGTGTAGACCCTACGGGTTCGGGAACCATGCAATCATGACCGAGACACCTCTCCGGTCAATAACCAATAGCGGGATCTGGATACCCATATTGGCTCCCACATGTTCCACAATGATCTCATCGGATGAACCATGATGTCGGGGATTCAAAACAATCCCGTATATAATTCCCTTGTCAATCGGTATGTTACTTGCCCGAGATTCGATCGTCGGTATCCTTATACCTTTTTCAATCTCGTTACCGACAAGTCTCTTTACTCGTTCCGTAACACATCATCCCATGACTAACTCCTTAGTCACATTGAGCTCATTATGATGATGTATTACCGAGTGGGCCCCAAGATACCTCTCCGTCACACGGAGTGACAATTCCTAGTCTTGATTCGTGCCAACCCAACAGATACTTTCGGGGATACCCGTAGTGCACCTTTATAGCCACCCAGTTATGTTGTGACATTTGGCACACCCAAAGTATTCCTACGGTACCTGGGAGTTGCACAATCTCATGGTCTAAGGAAATGATACTTGACATTAGAAAAGATTTAGCAGACGAACTACACAATCTTGTGCTATGGTTAGGATTGGGTCTTGTCCATCACATCATTCTCCTAATGATGTGATCTCGTTATCAATGACATCCAATGTCCATGGCCATGAAACCATGACCATCTATTAATCAATGAGCTAGCCAACTAGAGGCTCAGTAGGGACATGTTGTGGTCTATGTATTCACACATGTATTATGGTTTCCGGTTAATACAATTATCATGAACAATAGATAATTATCATGAACAAGGAAATATAATAATAACCACTTTATTATTGCCTCTAGGGCATATTTCCAATAGTCTCCCACTTGCACTAGAGTCAATAATCTATTTCACATCGCCATGTGATTAACGCTTACATCACCATGTGATCATATTATCATGTGATTAACACCCAATTAGTTCTGGGATTTGATCATGTTTTGCTCTTGAAAGAGGTTTTAGTCAACGGCTCTGCGACATTCAGATCCGTGTGTACCTTGCGAACTTCTATGTCATATTGTAGATACTGCTCCCACGCTCCACTTGGAGTTATTCCAAATGGCTACTCCACTATACGTATCCAAATTTCTACTAAGAGTCACCCGGATTGGTGTTAAAGCTTGCATCGACGTAACCCTTTACGACGAACTCTTTATCACCTTCATAGTCGAGAAATATTTCCTTAGTCCTCTAGTTGCTAAGGATAATTTCGACCGTTGTCCAGTGATCCACTCCTGGATCTCTCTTGTACCCCTTGACAGACTCATGGCAAGGCACACACAGGTGCAGTACACAGCATGACATACTATATAGAGCCTATGGCTGAAGCATAGGGGATGACACTCATCTTTTCTCTATTTTCTGTCGTGGTCGGGCATTGAGCTGTGCTCAATATCACACCTTCTAATACAGGCAAGAACCCTTTCTTGGACTGATCCATATTGAAATTCTTCAATATCTTGTCAAGGTATGTACTCATTGAAATTATTATCAAGCATCTTGATCTATCTCTATAAATCTTGATGCCCAACAATTAGGTAGCTTTATCCATGTCTTCCTTTGAAAAACCTTTTTTCAAACAACCATTTATGCTTTCAAGAAATTCTACATCATTTCCGATCAATAATATGTCAACTACATATTCTTATCAGAAATTCTATAGTGCTCCCACTCACTTTCTTGTAAATACAAGTTTCTCATAAACTTTGTATAAACTCAAAAACTTTGATCACTTCATCAAAGCCCATATTCCAACTCCGAGATGCTTTCTCCGGTCCATAGAAGGATCACTGAAGTTTGCATTCCTTTTAGCATCCTTAGGATTGACAAAACCTTCTGGTTGTATCACATACAACTCTCCCTCACGGAAACCGTTAAGGAAGCCTTGTTTTGACATCCATCTGCCAGATTTCATAATCGAAAAATGCAGCAACTGCTAACATAATTTTAACAGACTTTTAGCATCGCTACGGATGAGAAAATCTTATCACAGTCAACTCCTTGAACTCGGCGGAAACTTCTTTGCGACAAGTCGAGCTTTATAAACGGTGACATTTCACCATTAGCGTATGTGTTCATCTCAAAGGTTCATTTGTACTCAATGACCTGCCGTTCAATGGGCAAGTCTACCAAAGTCCATACTTGGTTTTCATACATGGATCCTTTCTCGGATTTCATGGCTCCTAGCCATTTGTTGGAATCCGGGCCCACCACCGCTTCTCCATAGTTCGTAGGTTCATCGTTGTCTAACAACATGACTTCCAAGACATGGTTGTCGTACTACTCAGGATCAGTACGTGTCCTTGTCGACCTACGAGGTTCGATAGTAACTTGATCCGAAGCTTCATGATCATCATCATTAACTTCCTTTTCAACTGACGTAGGCTCCACAGAAACATCTTTCTGTGTTGCGCCACTCTCTGGTTGAAACAAAGGTTCAACCACCTCATCAAGTTCTATCTTCCTCCCACTCAATTCTTTCGAGAAAAACTCTTTCTCAAGAAAGGACCTGTTCTTAGCAACAAATACCTTTTGCGCTTGGATCTGAGATAGATGGTATACCCAATGTCTCCTTAGGGTATTCTATGAAGATGCATTTGCCTGCTTTGGGTTCGAGCTCATTAGGTGAAAACCCATTTTCACATAAGCGTTGCAGCCCCAAACATTAAGAAATGACAGCTTAGGCTTCTGTCAAACCATATTTCTCATGGTGTCATATCAACAGACTTAGATGGTGCCCTATTAAAGTGAATGGATTTGTCTTTAATGCATAACCCCATAACGATAGTGGCAAAACGATAAGAGACATCATAGTACGCACTATATCCAATAGAGCAGGACTACGACGTTTGGACACACCATCACACTATGGTGTTCCAAGAGGCGTGAGCTATGAAACAATCTCCACATTGTCTTAAATTGCATACCAAACTCGTAACTTGGATATTCATGTCCATGATCATATCGTAGACATTTTATCTTCTTGTCACGATGATCTTTAACTTTACTCTGAAACTCCTTGAACCTTTCAAACATTTCAGAATCGTGTTTCATTAAGCAAATATCCCCATATTTACTCAAATCATTAGTGAAGGTAAAGAAAATAACGATATCCACTGTGTGTTTCAACACTCATTGGCCACATACATCAACATGTATTAATTTCAATAAGCCACTAGCCCGCTCCATGATACCGGAAGACGGGGTCTTAGTCATCTTGCCCAAGAGGCATGGCTCGCATGTCTCAACTGATTCGAAATCGAGTGAGTGAAAAGATCCATCGGCATGGAGTTTCTTCATGCGATTGCCAATATGATATTTAGCGGCAGTGCCACAAGTATGTGGTACTATCATTATTAACTTTGTATCTTTTGGTACCAATGTTATGAACATGTGTACTACTACGATCAAGATTCAATAAACCATTCCCAGTGGGTGCATGACCATTGAAGGCATTATTCATGTAAACAGAATAACCATTATTCTCTAACTTATATGAATAACCGTATTGCACTAAACATGATCTAATCACGTTCATGCTCAATGGAAACACCAAATAACATTTATTAGGTTTATCACAAATCCCGAAGGTAGAGAGAGCGTGTGATGGTGATCACATCAACCTTGGAAACACTTCCATCGTCACCTTTCACTTAGCTAGCCTCCGCTTATTCCGTAGCTTTTATTTTGAGTTGCTAACACTTAGCAAACGAACCGGTATCCAATACCCAGGTGCTACTAGGAGTACCAGCAAGGTACACATCAATAACACGTATATCAAATATACTTCTGTCAACATTGCTAGCCTTCTTATCTACCAAGTATCTAGGGTTGTTCCGCTTCAGCGAACATTCTCCTCATAACAGAAGCACTTAGTCTCGGGTTTGGGCTCAACCTTGGGTTTCTTCACTAGAGTGGCAACTGGATTGCCATTCCTGAAGTTTTTCCCTTCTTGCCATTGCCCTTCTTGAAACTAATGGTTTTCACTTAACCATCAACACTTGGTGCTCCTTCTTGATTTCTACCTTCGTGGTGTCAAACATCACGAACAACTCAGGGATCATCTTATCCATCCCTGACATGTTATAGTTCATCACGAAGCTCTAGTAGCTTGGTGGCAGTGACTTGGAGAACTGTATTAATCACTATCTTATCTGGAAGATTAACTCTCACTCGATTCAAGTGATTGTAGCACCCAGACAATATGAGCACATGCTCACCGATTGAGCTATTCTCCTTTATCTTGCAGGCAAAGAATCTTGTTGGAGGTCTCATACCTCTCAATATAGGCACGAGCCTAAAATCCTAATTTCAGCTCTTAGAACATCTTATATGTTCCGTGACGTTCAAAACGTTTTGGAGCCTCAATTCTAAGACATAATGCATGATGCACTGAACTATCAAGTAGTCATCAGAAAGTGCTTGTCATATGTTCACAACATCTACAGACAACGGTTGAGGGAGTGGTGCACTTAGCGGTGCATCAAGGACATAAGCCTTCTGTGTAGCAATGAGGACAATCCTCAGATCACGAACCCAGTCTGCATTATTGCTACCATCAACTTTCAACTTACTTTTCTCTAGGACCGTATCAATAAAACAGGGGAGCTACAGCGCGAGCTATCTATGACATAATTTGCAAAGACACTTTTAGACTAAGTTCATGATAATTAATTTCATCTAATCAAATTATTAATGAACTCCCACTTATATAGACATCTCTCTAGTCATCCAAGTGACACATGATCCACGTCAACTAGCCCGTTTCCGATCATCACGTGAGACGTACTAGTCATCAATGGTGAACATCTCCATGTTGATCGTATCTTCTATACGACTCATGTTCAACCTTTCGGTCTCTCGTGTTTCGAGGCCATGTCTGTACATGCTAGGCTCGCCAAGTCAACCTAAGTGTATTGCGTGTGTAAATCTGGCTTACACCCATTGTATGCGGACGTTAGAGCCTATCACAGACGATCATCACGTGGTGCTTCGGAACAACGAACCTTAGCAATGGTGCACAGTTAGGGGGAACACATTTCTTGAAATTTTAGTGAGAGATCATCTTATTTAAGCTACCGTCATTCTAAGCAAATAAGATGTAAAACATGATAAACATCACATGCAAATCATAAAGTGACATGATATGGCCAATATCATCTTGCGCCCTTGATCTCCATCTTCTGGGCGCGGCATGACCACCATTGTCACCGCCGCGACACCATGATCTCCATCATTGTGTCTCCACGAAGTCGTCTCGCCAACTATTACTTCTACTACTATGGCTAACATTTAGCAATAAAGTAAAGTAATTACATGGCGTTGACACGCAGGTCAATTAATAAATTAAGACAACTCCTATGGCTCCTGCCGGTTGTCATACTCATCGAGATGCAAGTCGTGAATCCTATTACAAGAACATGATCAATCTCATACATCACATATATCATATCACATTCTTTGGCCATATCAAATCACATGGCATATGCTGCAAAAATAAGTTAGACGTCCTCTAATTTGTTGTTTGCAAGTTTTTACGTGGCTGCTATAGATTTCTAGCAAGAACGTTTCTTACCTACACAAAAAACACAACATGATATGCCAATTTCTATTTACCCTTCATAAGGACCCTTTTCATCGAATCCGATCCGACTAAAGTGGAGGGACAGACACCCGCAAGCCACCTTATGCAACCAGTGCATCTGTGGTGGAACCAGTCTCACGTAAGCATACATGTAAGGTTGGTCCGAGCCGCTTCATCCCACAATACCGCCGAATCAAGATAAGACTAGTAACGGCAAGCCAATTGACAAAATTGATGCCCACAACACCTTGTGTTCTACTCGTGCATAGATTCTACGCATAGACCTAGCTCATAATGCCATTGTTGGGGAACGTAGTAGTAATTCAAAATTTTCCTACGTACACCAAGATCTATCTATGTGAAACCAACAACGAGTAAGGGGTTTGAGTGCATCTTCATACCTTTGAAGATCGCTAAGCGGAAGCGTTACAAGAACGCGGTTGGTGGAGTCGTACTCGTAGCGATTCAGATTGCGGTTGATTCCGATCTAAGCGTCGAACAACGACGCCTCCGCGTTCAACACATGTACAGCCCGGTGATGTCTCCCGCGCCTTGATCCAGCAAGGAGGAGGGAGAGGTTGAGGGAGACCGCTCCAACAGTAGCACGACGGCGTGGTGGAGGTGGAGTAGCATGGCAACTCCAACAGTGCTTCAACAAGGACTACGGAGGAGGAGGAGGAGAGGGGCTGCCCGAGGGAGATTGGTGTGAGCCAACAGCCCCTAGGCCTCTCTATTTATAGGAGGAGGAGGAGGGGGCGCAACCCCTAGGGTTCTCACCCTAGGGCTGGCGGCCAACCCTAGATGGCCCCTTGGGGCAGCGGCCAAGAGAGGGAGAGGGGGGAGGCACCCTAGGGTGGGCCTAGGGCCCATCTGCGCTAGGGTTTGCCCCCTTTGCTCTTGCTACGCCTTGGGCCTTGGTGGGAGGCGCACCAACCCACCTAGGGGTTGGTTCCCTCCCACTTTAGGCCCATGCAGCCCTCTTGTGCTGGTGGCCCCACACGGTGGACCCCTGGAACCCTTTATAGCCACCCAGTTACGTTGTGACGTTTGTCACACCCAAAGTATTCCTACGGTACCCGGGGGTTGCACAATCTCATGGTCTAAGGAAATGATACTTGACATTAGAAAAGCTTTAGCAGACGAACTACACGATCTTGTACTATGCTTCAGATTGGGTCTTGTCCATCACATCATTATCCTAATGATGTGATCTCGTTATCAATGGCATCCAATGTCCATGGCCATGAAACCGTGACTATCTATTGATCAACGAGCTAGCCAACTAGAGGCTCACTAGGTACATGTTGTGGTCTATGTATTCACACATGTATTACAGTTTCCGGTTAATACAATTATAGCATGAACAATAGACAATTATCATGAATAAGGAAATATAATAATAACCACTTTATTATTGCCTCTAGGGCATATTTCCAACAACAGTGACGTTGTTGCCAAAGAAGGAGGGGGCGGTGCGCATCGAACAATTCCGACCTATTTGCCTACTGAATGTTAGCTTTAAATTTTTTACGAAGGTAGGAACAAATAAACTGACACGGATTGCACACGAGGTGGTGCAGCCAAGTCAGACAACCTTTATGCGGGGCAGGAACATACTTGAGGGAGTGGTTGTCCTTCATGAAACCCTGCATGAAATCCACTCGAAGAAGCTACATGGAGTTATCTTTAAGGTGGATTTCGAAAAGGCATATGATAAAGTGAAATGGTCATTCCTTCAGCAGGCACCGCGTATGAAGGGTTTCGATGATATATGGAGGAGACAAGTCGAATCCTTTGTACAAAAAGGAAGTGTTGGAGTTAAGGTCAACGATAACATTGGCCATTTCTTCCAAACTTTCAAAGGTCTCAGGCAGGGAGACCCTATGTCATCCATCCTATTTAATGTAGTTGTGGATATGTTGGCAATTCTTATAGGAAGGGCTAAGCAGGAGGACCTAATAGGTGGACTAGTACCGCATCTGGTAGATGGTGGTGTGTCCATCCTACAATATGCTGATGATACCATTTTGTTTATGAAACATGACATGGCAAAAGCACGAAACATGAAGCTCATACTCTGCCTATTTGAACAATTGTCTGGTTTGAAAATAATTTTTCACAAGAGTGAGCTGCTTTGCTTTGGGGGAGCCAAGGAAGAACAAGACGCTTACAAACAATTGTTCGGCTGTGAACTGGGGAGTCTACCATTTAGTTACCTAGGCATACCCATTCATCATAGGAAGCTCTCAAATAAAGAATGGAAGTGCATTGCGGATCGCTTTGAGAAGAAGCTAAGCTGTTGGAAGGGCAAGCTTTTGTCATACGGAGGACGGCTAATTCTGATTAACTCGGTTCTTACGAGTATGCCGATGTTCCGCTTGTCCTTCTTTGAGGTACCAGTAGGGGTACGTAAAAGGTTGGACTTTTATCGATCCCAATTCTTTTGGCAAAGTGATGAAGATAGGAAGAAATATAGGATCGCTAGATGGGACATAATATGTAGGCCCAAGGACCAAGGGGGCCTCGGGATTGAGGACTTAGAGGTAAAAAACATATGTCTGCTGAGTAAGTGATTGTTCAGATTATCTATTGAGACGGAAGGTATGTGGGTATAATTTTTGCGTAATAAGTACCTACAAACTAAAACTTTAGCCTAGGTGAGTATGAGGCCGAATGATTCACCATTCTGGAAATGGCTGATGAAAGTGAAGGCAGCCTTTTTCCAGAGAGCTAGATTTATTATTGGAAATGGTGAAGGAACGAGATTCTGGGAGGACAGATGGTTGGGGGAGACGCCTCTGGTCATTCAATACCCAACTCTATATAATATTGTGCAACGTAAGGATGCGTACGTCGCCACAATATTACAGTCAATACCTCTAAATATTCAATTCCGACGAGCATTGATAGGTCATCGCTGGGAGTCTTGGATACACCTAGTGAGAAGACTAATGGACGTACTATTATCAAACGAATCAGATAGGATTCAATGGAAACTTATGACTAGTGGTCTTTTCACAGTAAAATCGATGTATTTGAATCTTATTGATTCAAAAATCATTTCCAAATCAATTCACACTTGGAAAGTCAAAGTACCTTTACGAATCAAAGTCTTTATGTGGTTTGTGCACAAGAAGGTGATTCTCATTAAGGATAATTTGGCTAAACGTAATTGGAGAGGAAATACGCGATGTGGCTTATGTGATAATGTGGAAACCATTAAACACCTCTTTATCCAATGCCCACTTGCACGAATTTTATGGCACACAGTTCGTATAGCCTTTAATACTATGCCTCCAGATTCCATTGATACGTTGTTTGGAACGTGGTTAGATGGAGTTAATACAAATACTGCTAGGCACATTCCTATTGGTGTATGTGCACTACTTTGGACTATATGGAATTGCAGAAATGATGTTGTTTTTAACAGGCAAACGCATATTATTTTTTTGCAGGTACTACACAGAGCATCGGTGTGGATCCGTACTTGGTCGTTACTCACTCATGCGGATACCAGAGAGCCTTTGGTTACTGGGTCTACCCGGTGGGAGATGATAACGCGGGATATCTACAACCGGTTTGGATGGCAGTCCAGTAATAGGATAGATGGTTAGGCATCTAGGCCTATTTTGCCGGTTGTGGCGTTGTTTTCATCTACTTTCTTCCTTCATTTTGTGTTTGTGGAGACTATGTGAACCGCGGATTTTCGAGACTGCTTCAATTAATAAAGGGGTCATATGCATCGTGCTGATGCAGAGGCCAGATGCTTTCCTCCTTTTCTAAAAATACGGTCAAACCTCGTCGAAGCGGACGCGCCGCCACGGAATTTGCTGGAATCTACTTGGAATTCACCGGAATCCGTCGCTGCACGTTAGAAATAGCCGCCGCACACCGGAATTTGCCACCGCCGGTCCGAATTACGGCCAGCTTGACCTCCACTGCGAGGCAAGGCCGTCCACGGGCAGGGCGGAGCAGGCCACCGACGGCCTGAATCAAGGCGTGGTGGCATGTCAGGCTCAATCGGGGACGGCGGGTGTGGCAGGGAGCACACGGTCTGGGCGAACGGCGTAGGGCTCCTCCACTTCATGCGTGGCCGAGAACGGACAGCGCCAGGACGAGGCGGGACGAGGCACGCCGTGGCCGGAGATGGACTCATCAGGACAGAAGGAAAAAGGAGGGAAAATTAGGCTATAGTGGGATACAGTTTTATTTACGAAGTTTGTTTTGTCCGGAACAATTTTGCACCTAAAAACGGTTTACAGTGTCACTTATACGCGGTTTTAAGGATCAATTTTTAAAGGGGCTGTTAGAAATGCTCTAAGCACGTGTACAATGGGAGATGCTCGGTATATAGATTGGAGGCATGCATCGATCGGTCATGGCATCATCAGTTACCGGAAAGCTTATTTGTGTAACGTGTCCAACGAGTTTGTAGCGAATGAACGAACGGACGGCACTCGCGTAGTTGAATTCAAAGATTCGAATACATGTAGACAAGCGAAAGTGCAATTCCGGGTACTTTCTTCTTCTTCTTCTTTCAAACAAAGGACATTAGTCTACGCAGTACGTACGATTCTTTCTTCCTATGAAAGAAAAGCATACGAGATAAGATGCGCTAAGCTGCCGGCTACACCATTCATGAGTATAGTGGTGCAACAGCTATAATCTTCTTCGGCCAATAATGTAGAGCAATTGGATGGTCAGAACTCGTAAATTGGTGTGAACTGTTTACGGTTTTCGTCCTGGATTCTAAAGAGAAAAGTGAAGGCTATCTTCTACTTGCTCTACCTCTCTCAAGTTCGTAATGGACGGATCACACGCGCGCAGTGGGTGGATGATGCAAGAACACCATGCATATATGTACGTGCTAGTACTCCGTATCGAATCATCCGATATGCCGGCAGCATATACAAATGGACTTTAACAGTTCTTCTTAGGGAAAAGACGCACTTTCTAGTTGGATTCGCCGTGGCACGCATATTGCGTCAGCTGCTGCGTGCTTGCATGGTCAATCGGTCCAAGATAGAGCTAAGCTAGCTCCAACACTTCGCTGTCTAGCTAGGACGCGTAGTACGTTCTTTTCCTTTGTGCCGTACCGATCGAGATTCGTTTACGTTCATTGCAAGTCTCGTATCGATCTGCTTATTTACTGCTCCACCCGTTCATTAAGATAAGCTAAATGAGTGGACAACTACATCTATGTACATCAGATTAAGAAATAAGTTACTCGAACATCTTGTAATAGTGAACGGAGGGAGTGGTACTACTACTACTATACTCACTAAGAATATTCAGACACGTATACCAATTGTTTTTTTTATATACTAGCAAAAGGACCCGTGCGTTGCAACGGAGGGAAAAAACACCATCATCAATAGCGATGATCACATTATGTTCACATCTCATTGCATGATTTTGAAAATTTGATCACAAATGTAAGACAATATTTCTTTCTGTAAATTTATTCACAAGTTGAAACAATGCTCACATTTCAAAAAATATCATGGTTGCCAAAAACTTGATAGTTCAAAGAATTACTTTGAATTTCAAGAAATATATTTTAAAACATACTATAATATTCTGATCCACCCCGACAATTAAATCTTCAAAATTCACTCGGGTATATAATCAGAAAGACTCAGAAGCATTACTGTTGAACTACATACATTTGATCATTTGTGAACATTTTTACAAAATTGAGAACATTTTTTACTATTTATAAATATATCTTTAAAATTGAAAAAAAATATTTTATATTGCGAACAGTTTTTATGTATTTTCTTACCAATTGGCGAATAATTCATTTTTGAATTATCAAACATTTTTTCAATTGCATTAAAGAAATTGCTCAAAATGTTGGACTTTTTTTCATTCACGAATATTTTCTTCAAAATTATGATTTGTTTTGAATATGCAAACATTTTTACAAAAATCCCGAACTATTTTTGAATTCACAAACATTTTATGTTTTATCCAGCATTTATTTAAGATTATTTTTATGAATTCCGTATTTTTTTATTTTTTATTGATTTATTTATTTGAAGTAGAAAAAAACTGAAAATATAAATAATAATAAAATATAAAACTAAAAAACAGGCCCCGCCCATGGGCTGGTCCAAATGGGCGCACTGCTTCTTTTCCAGCGCACAGAGCATTGTATAGCTGGTCCCTATGCTTGGGCCGGCCCATGCAAGGATTCCCTACAAAACGTTTTTTGTAACTTATAGGTGGCATTGATTATTAATATTAGGCAGATTTGAGGGCAATTTTAATGACGTATCACCAGAAACAATAGATGCTTTATTATTGGGTAAAGATCAAGAAGATATTAATTACCTACCTTTTTTAACACATAAATTATCTAATCTTTGTATCAACACGACCTAAAGCTTTACTCAACACGCTTTGTTTTGAGGGGTCACCCTATGTAGCGCGCTCTCGAATTATGGTTTGCCCCCTCCCCCTAGATCGAGCCGTCGTCGGTCCCCCTCCCATCTCCGACTCCTCCTCGCCGTCGCCGGATGAGGTCGTTGAACGAAGTCCACGCGGCGGAAGGCGGCGACGGGGCATCTCCTTGTCGTGCGGCAGGATCTCACGATGGAGGGAGGCTCGCCCTCCCGCGACGCATCGCGGCGGCCTCTACGACGGTGCTCTCAAGGGTTGCGTCTTCAGCCGCGGTTGCCGAGGTGATGACGTTGACGGGTCCATGGGCTACGGCCCGGTGCTCTCGCCGGCGCAGCGGGGTTGGGTGGCGCCCCCCTCTTCCAACCATCCAGAGGTACCTCTGCGCGGGTGCTCTACTTTTGATGGTGCGGCATTGCCGGCGGCTGCTTCCGTGGTGACGGCGTCATTGGGCTCCTAGGTTGCGGCTCGGTGCTCTCGCCGACGCGTCGGGGTGGGGTGGCGGCCCCCTCTTCCTGCCTTTTGGAGGCCTCTTTGCGTGCGGACTGATACATCTGCAACGTATCGATAATTTATGAAGTATTTGTGCCAATATTCTACAACTTTCATATACATTTGATAACATTTTATATTATTTTGGGGGACTGACTTACTTACCTAGTGCCTAGTGTCAGTTCCTATTTTTCGTGTATTTTTTAGTTCACAGAAATTTCATATCAAATGAAGTACAAACGCTATAAAAAGTACGAAGATTTTTTTTGGAATATATTGAATTTTGGGAAAAAGAATCAACGCAACACGGTGCCCGAGGAAGGCACAAGACAACAAGGACGTGACCACGGCGGTGATCGCGCTCTAATAGCTTGTGCCTCTCCCCTTAATTCGGTTGGGGGCCTTCCTTTGCCGCAAGAAAAATATTTTTTCGATAAAACTCCCCTCAAAATTTCAGCCTGGTAGGAGTTACGGATCTCCAGACATGGACAGGCCCAGGATTTGAAGACCGTGTATTCAAATTTTGAATATTTTTTGGAAACCTATAACCTTCCTTTTGGCGCATATATGGAATTATAGTAGCATATTTTACTAGTTCTAAACTATATAAAAAATAACACATAATAAATTACATTCATATAAATTGATCATAACATTTTATCGTTTAACATCTAGAAGTAAAAATTGTTCAACATATCATGGAAAAATCTAAGATCTATAGAGGACGAAAAATAGAAAATGATAAGAGACCTTACAAATTACAGGAGAACTTGGTGATCCTTGATGCTTTGAAAATGATTCATGATGTTCTCATCCGTAACTTGCAATAAGAATTCCCTTTCAATGAATGTGACCAAGCAAGTCTTTCCAAGAAAGCTCTCAAATTTGTAGTATCTGTATTTTTTATCTTCATGTTTTATACCTGTAAAATTGTTCAAGCTTTATAGTACTATGATCGTTATACATAAGGCTAATTATAACAAATTCAAAATTTATAAACATTCTCACATTACAAACTCAAATGGAAAATTGCAAATTCTTATATAAAATTGTAAGAATGATTATCGATCTTGTTATCAATTGCCTAGAATGATTACACTCGCTATTTGTAATATATTATGATACATTCTAACTCTATTTAGTGCAGCAACTATTTTTCATATTTTTTATCTTCATGTTTTATACCTGAACTGTAAAATTGTCCAAGCTTTATAGTACTATAATCGTTATACATAAGGCTAATTACAACAAATTCAAAATTTATAAACATTCTCACATTACAAACTCAAATGGAAAATTGCAAATTCTCATATAAAATTGCAAGAATGATTATCGATCTTGTTATCAATTGCCTAAAATGATTACACTCGCTATTTGTAATATATTATGATACATTCTAACTCTATTTAGTGCAGCAACTATTTTTTTATATTTTAGTTCTTCAATATCATGCAAAACTATCATCTTTATACCCATGACGTAGTTTTATTTCTCGTTACTAGATAGAAGCAAACCGAAAATAGAGTTGTATTGGTGGTAGATAGGACTTGAGAGAATATTGATCTTACATTTATCTCCTTGTGGGTTCGACACTCCATACTTATCACTTTCATCTTTGAAAGTGCTACCATCATTCCTTGCAATTGGGAATTATCAAGCTCTTTTCTGACATCATTGCCGGGAGCAATAGCGTGGGGTTAATATTTTCGTGTATACTTATATGCTTTTATCACTAAATAGATTTTCTTTTTCTTTTGTTTCTATTTTCTTGATGTCTTTCTTTAGTTGTGGGCGAAACAAACAAACAAAATTTTGACATACTTGAATATTGCTATGAAAACTATGCTTCTAATGCTTATATCAATGAATTTATTGAAATAATTATCGCTGCCTTGGAGGAGACTAATATTTTGCAGGAATCTATAGAAGACGAAGTTGCTGAAATTGTGAGCTCATTAGATGAAAAAGATGAGGCGGAGAACGAAAAACAAAAGAAGGAAGAGTAGATTAACAACCCGTGTCCACCTTTTAATGAGAGTAACTCTTCAACTCATACATTATTTTATCTTTCTTCGCACATATCGAAAAATGAATGCTATGATAATTACCATGATCTTGTAGATTCTTTTGAAATATTTTTTTGATGAATTTGATGCTTCTTATGCTTATGATTAAGGGTATAAACGGCGTGAGACATCCCGCTGGGCTGCCACGCCGCCTCGCATAAAAGGCTTTTGCGGTGCCGTCGGGCTGACCGCATCGCCCGTAGCGGGCTGAAGCAGCCACACCGCTTTGTCCAGTGGCAGTGCGGCACCCGTATATACCGCATCGAGATTTTTCCCGTATCCTCTCCAAAAAAGAAAAAAAGAGACCCTCCTCTTCTCTCGATGGGGAAATTTCCCACGACGCCGTCGCCTTTGCCTACCTGACACCCTGCCGGTCCCCCCCGATGACGTCCTCCGTGGCCTGCGCCTCTCCACCTCCTCCTGGTGAACGAGGACTGTCGGTGCTCGCGTTCACCAACCTCGATTATCCGGCTCGCCGCTCCCCCGTGCCTGCGACGAGCTGCAGGCTGTCGCCTCCCGCAGCTCCTCCCGACGAGCGGTGCCGTCCATGGTCCACCCCATCCTCCGAACCCGCAGCTACCCTCCCCCCTCCCCGCAGTCACCCCCCCCCCCCTCCCCGCAGTCACCCCCCCCCCCCCCCCCCTCCACACACACACACACACATCGCGAATCCGGCCCCCCATCGCCCCCACCCGTCCGTTGCCAGCGATCCTCCCACCACTTACGGTAAGGAATTCCCCTACCCTGCTTGGCCAGATTCGTTTGCAGCATTCTATATTTGTGAGCAATCAAGTAGCGGATGGATGTGGTTTCTACTATATTTTGCTTGGCCAGGATATTGCTTGCGCTTGAACCATACATGCCAGAGAGCAACAAAATAGTGTGCCAGATTTTTTTTCATAGGCAGAGCACATCTTCAGTTCACATCTTAAGCAGCCATGGCAAGCTACCAAGCACATCTTCAGTTCACGACAGCTGTCGTGCTACAAACAATTCTATATTTTTCTGTAGCAATGTGAGCGTATTATGGTAGAATTTACTTGGGTGTTCCTCCAGTTTTATACATCTGAATTCTATGGGTGTTCCTCTAATATATATACATCTGAATTCTATGGGAGTGTTTTTTTGTAGAATTCATATGGTACACATTTTAGTTCAGTTCAGTTTATTGAACATCCAGTTTTTGCAGGACTGGAACGTTCACCTAAATGTATTATGCCATTTTATCTTAGAAACTTCTTGTTGAGCAAGTGCTCATGTATGTGTTTGCTTGGGTGTAGGTTCCTTGCATTACTGTGATATATGGTCTGACGAACTTCTTGTTTATTTAGCAACTATGGTGGGGTCGACGGCCGCGCCACCGCCATCTCCACACCAGGACTGCCCTACGGAAATCCTCAATGGAGATGCTATCCCTCCAGCGCCTCCCTCACGCGTTGAAGCCACTGTTTCTCCTTCAGTTCCCTTGTCAATTGGAGCTGTTGTTTCGTCACTGTCCACTTTAGCAAGGGCTACTGCAACCAAGAACGAAGGGCATGCGTCGATTGAAGAAGTTGCTGCAGCTGCAACACTTTGCGCCCTTTATCCAGTGACCCAAGATCCTCACCAAGGTACATGTTGCTCCCTTTCCTTTTAATCAGAAATTTGGGCCTAGTACTGTTTGCAATCAGGTTACTCATTAGTTTATGTTCTTCCTACAATATAATAGCTGGCGATCATTAACAAATGAGCAACTGGTTGAGTTATCCTGATTCTTGTGTGTAGGATGTGGAGTCCCAGGAGAAAAACAAAGACTCCCAAAAAACCCACCAAAGAAGAGGCTGAGGTCGCCATTAGTGGTGCTCGTAGTGGGATCGCCAGGGGTAAATGAAACGATCGTCACCAACACCGCCTCAAATTCCTTGTAAGTTTCAATGTCTATATTCTGTACATACGTTTAGTTTTAATGTCAATTGTGCACATATCTCAACTTGGCATAATATATTTGTTCATCCTAAATTTCATAGGCCTTCCACGCAGAAACAAAAAACGGAAACTTAAATCTGAAATCTGGAATGATTTTGATCCTGTGTATGATGGCAACAAACTCAAGGAAGCCAAGTGTAAACATTGCAAGAGAATTTTTATGGTTGCAAGAAAAGTTGGTACTAGTGAATGCATTAGGCACTTGTTAGTTTGTGAGGAAAGAGCTAAGCTCAATGAGTTTCTCGACTCAATTAAATCAGCCATGCCACAACCTGATTCAAAGAGTGAAGAAAAATGGAATTATGACCCCGAAAGAGCTCACTGGGAGTTGGTGAGGATGATCGTCGTGCATGAATTGCCATTTTCCATAGTGGAATATGATGGATTTAGGCGATTCGTGCATAGTCTGAATCCCACATTTGAGGTGGTGTCTAGGGCGACAATAAGAATCGATTGCATCAAGCTATTTGATGAACAAAGTATAAAGCTTCGAGACACTATACAAAACTTAACCTCTCGTGTCTCTTTAACCGCCGACATGTGGACTTCAAGTCAAGTAAGTAGCTATATGTGTATAACATGCCATTTTGTTAGTGACAATTGGAAATTGCAGAAAAGAGTGATCTGGTTTTCTGAGGCAAAAACACCACATGATGGAGCAAATTTATTTAATATCATGTTAGAATGCATCCAAGAGTAGGATTTGACAATGAAGATTTTCTCCATCACTCTACACAATGCATCAAACAACAACTCGTGTGTGGGCTTCCTCAAATCCAATTTGCTAGGAAAGAGTTTGCTACCTTGTAAAGGAGATCTTTTACATGATCGATGTGCATCTCATGTGATAAACATTATGGTCCAAGATGCGTTGGAGGTTATTTGCAAGGCAGTGGATAATATCAGGGAAAGCATCAAGTTTGTTAGAAGCTCCCCCACTCAGAAACAGAAATTTAGAGAAATAGTTGCACAAGAAGGCATTACTTGCAAAAAGAACCTATCTCTAGACGTCGTTACACGGTGGAACTCAACGCATTTGATGCAATTCGCCGCTATGAAGTCGCAAGACACATCATTTACATGTCTACCTACAAATGTTGAATGGGAAACAGCAGAATCTGTTTGCAGCTTCTTGGAGGTTTTCCTCGACACGACTATGGTGGTGTCCAGTACATTATATCCAACGGCTCATTTGTATTTCCATGAACTTTGGAAAATTCATCTAACATTACAAAGAGCAGCCGAACATAAGGATGTTGTCATCAAATCTATGGCTGAAGCAATGCAAAAGAAGTTCGTAAAATATTGGAAGCTGTCACACTTGACCATTTGTCTTCCAGTCATACTCGACCCAAGGTACAAGTTCAAGTTCCTGGAGTTTTTCTTGAAATCTGGACTTGGAAGTGAGGCAACGAGATATCTTGCTAAAGTGAAAAGAACATTCAAAGATCTATTTGTTGAATATTCTTTGCATGAGGGTGACTCAGATATGAGGAATGATCAAGGAACCAACAATGTTGGTACAAGTATTGATAACCCATGGGATCAATGGAACCAACATGTTAAGCAACATCAACAAAATCGAGCAAAGCTGAGTGAACTTGATATTTACCTAAAAGATGATGTTTGCCCGCAAGAAGATGGCTTCGACATACTATGTTGGTGGTCAGCAAATGCGCACAAGTACCCCATAGTGTCTCGGATAGCAAAGGATGTATTGGTTGCACCTGCATCTACTGTAGCATCAGAGTCAGCCTTCTCCACCGGATGAAGAATACTCAGTGACTATATGAGCAGAATGATAGAAACAACCACAGAGGCATTAATCTGTCTACAAGACTGGTTGCGACCTCGCGGTAACAAGCTCTCTTTTTAGTGATATTTAGCATTCTTTGGTGTTCTGATGATAAAACTTTAACATCTTTTTTCTCTCATTCCAGGAACAAAACCTGTCAATACGATAATAAACGATGTTATTTATGGAGCACGTGCCGATATTGACGCACATTGATTGCAAGATTAGGTAAGCCTAATCTTGAAATACATATTAGTTTTTGAATTTTTGTAACATTATCATCTTTGAGTCTTGATTGGTTGTGTTCTGTCCTCATGACTGTGGTGGTGTTTATGTAATTCTAATTATCTAGAATTTTTTTGCTCTATTTGCCAAGGTGAGATACATGAGCATCGGTTTTTTTTTGCTCTGTTTCAGTTTCAGAACCTGCTCTCTTGTTCTTATGTATGTGGCCCCCTCTTACTGCTCTCTTGTTTCCAGGTTGGTGACTCTATTCCGGAGGAGCTTGCCAATGGTAGGCAGAAGAAGGCTGCCAAGGCGGAGAAGGAGGAGAAGAAGTGATGAGATGCTTAAGGCAGCTAGTGGGTTCTGTTGTTATCAAGTGTTAGTTTCTAAATTTCCGTGTTGGCCTTCTCGGACACCTTGTTTGATACATGATATACTTATTTGCATGATCTGCTATGTAGATTTTTATTCTTCTATGCCTTATATTTCTAACATACTTTATAGCTGATGTGTAGTGTTGATTGATAAACATATAGTTAGGATTATCTGAATTTTCGTCTCAGCTCTAGTGGCAACTTAGCCGCACTGTGATGATGTTGGCGGCTGTAGTGTACTAGTCTTATGTAGTGTACTAGTCTTCAAAGGAATAATCATAGCTGGCGGGTGTATGCGGGCTAATGCGGGACGCCGCACTGTCCCGCACTAATTGCAGTGGTGTTTGGCGGCCGGCCGTAAACTCATGCATTAGCCGCACTGTCCCGCTTAGCTCTATGGCGGACACCCACATCCCACCCCTCTTACAACCTGACTTGTGGTCATGATGTCAATATAAATTATGCTTATAGAGATGAACTTGCTATAATTTTTTATGTTAAGCATGAATTTTTTGTTATTTCACCCACACATCATAGTCCTATTATCTTTTTTGAATTCTTTCAACTACACTGTATCGAAGAAGTTTGCTCTTATTAATGATTACATTGATGGATTGCGTTTCGCTACTACATATGATGATTTTGGTGAATATAATACGAATGTGCTTGCTTCTCCTACTTGTAATTATTATGAGAGAGAAACTACATCTTAACCTCTCTATGTTTCTAATACAATAAAATTGCAAGAAATTGCTTATGCTATGTATTGGCCTTTACTTAATGTGCATGAATTGTTCTTGTATGATATGCCGATGTATAGAAAGAGAGTTAGACTTTGTTTTCACATGATACATATCACTTTGTGCTCATACAAATCATTGTTAATTAAAATTGGTTTTGATATACCTTGGGATCCGGATGGATCCATTACTTGAGCATATTATGCCTAGCTTAATTGCTTTAAAGAAAGCGCTGTCAGGAAGACAACTCGGAAGTTTTAAAGAATCGTTTTATTCTGTTGTGTGTTTTTATAAAGTTTTAAAACAAAAAATATAGATGGGAACCTAAAACTTCACAAAAAGATAGATGAAAGCGAGAAGAGATGATGAGCATCGTTGAAGTGGGGGCTAGCCTTGAACTTTTGTTCATACACATGGAAACTTTGTGAGTCTTGAATCGCGGAAACTTTTCCAACAAAGATAAGTATCCCCTTGTACAAATACATTGTATTATAAAAATAATGTGCTAAGATTTGCATTTAGGGTGATTAGATTGCTTGTTGGTATGTGCGGTGTAAAAACGGAAACTTTGGCTGTAGTGCATGAATTTTAATTTTTTACTGAAACGTCAAAAGTTTTTGAAATTTTACATAATATTTCTATACAAAATTTTAATTCTTCCTAATGTTTTAGAATTTTTGGAATTACAGAAGCATGGTCAAAGTTCAGATTACTACAGATTGTCCTGTTTAAGACAGATTTTATTTTTGATGCATTGTTTTGCTTGTTTTCATGAAACTATCGATTTTATCGATGGTATAAGCCATGAAAAAGTTATAATACAACAGTGATGATGCAAATATAAAATATGAATGGGTTTTCAATAGTATTTAAAGTAGGAATTTGCTTTATTATACTAACGGATCTCATCAGTCTTCTGTTAAGTTTTGTATGGATGACGTGTTCAAAGATCGAGGAGGTCTCGATATGAGGAGAAGGAGGAGAGGCAAGAGTTAAAGCTTGGGGATGCCCAAGGCACCCCAAGTAAATATTCAAGGAGACTCATGCGTCTAAGCTTGGGGATGCCCCGTAAGGCTTCCCATCTTTCTTCAACACGTATCGGTATGTTTTCGGATTCGTCTCATCCGTGTGATATGTGCAAATCTTGGAGCGTCTTTTGTGTTTAGTTTTCATTTTTATGCACCATGCTGGTATGCGATAGTCCATGGCTGATTTATAGAATGCTCATTGCACTTCACTTATATCTTTTGAGTATGGCTTTATAAAATGCTTCATGTGCTTCTCTTATATCATTTGAAGTTTGGATTGCCTGTTTCTCTTCACATAGAAAACCGTTATTCATAGAATGCTCTTTTGCTTCACTTATATTTATTAGAGCATGGTATTTTATAGAAAAAATTAAACTCTTTTGCTTCACTTATATCTATATAGAGAGTCAACAGGAATTGGTCATTTGCATGGTTAGTCATAAAATCCTACATAAAACTTATGGATCACTGAATATGATATGTTTGATTTCTTGCAATAGTTTTGCGATATAGAGATGATAATATGTGGGGGTTACTAGTAAACTGTTGTGGATTAGTAAGAATATTGATGTTAAGGTTTGTGATTCCCGAAACATGCACGTATAGTCTCCCATTATGCGATGAAAGTTGGAGCGCAATTTATCCTTGATTGTCTATCTTTGTGTGAAGGTCGAGGGTGCGCGATGGTTAACTCCTATCAACCTTACCCCCTAGGAGCATGCATAGTAATACTTTGCTTCGAGGGCTAATAAACTTTTGCAATAAGTATGTGATTTTTTTATGACTAATGTGAGTCCATGGATTATACACACTCTTACCTTTCCCCAATTTGCTAGCCTCTACGGTACCGCGCATTGCCCTTTCTCACCTCGAGAGTCGGTGCAAACTTCGTCGGTGTGTCCAAACCCGTGATATGATACACTCTATCACACATAGACCTTATTATATGTTCCTCGAAACAGCCACCATACCTACCTATTATGGCATTTCCATAGCCATTCTGAGATATATTGCCATACAACTTCCACGGTTTTCGTTTTGATGACTTGAGCATTCATTGTCATATTGCTTTACATGATCGTAAGATAGCTAGCATTGATGTTCCCATGCCTTATCCATTTTTTATATCTTTTCTACGCTAGATCATTACACAATATTCATATAGAGTCATATTTTGTTCTAGGTATCGAGTTGTAATATTGAGTTATAAGTAAAAAATAAGTGTGATGATCATTGTTATTCATTATTTGAGCATGTCCCAGTGAGGAAAGGATGATGGAAACTATGATTCCCCCACAAGTCGGGATGAGGCTCCTGAAAAAGAAAAAAAAGAGAAAAAAAGAAAAAAAGAAAAAAAGAAAAAGGAAATAGAAAAAAATAGAAAAAAATGATGAGAGACAAAGAGAGAAGGGGCATGCTAATTCCACACTTGTGCTTCAAAGTAGCACCATGTTTTTCATATAGAGAGTCTCTTATGTTTTCACTTTCATATACTAGTGGGCATTTTTCATTATAGAGTTAGATGCACACCCATTTAGTTTTCATATTGAGCTTTCATACACTTATAGCTCTTAGTGCATCTGTTGCATGGCAATCCCTACTCCTCACATTGATATATATTGATGGGCATCTCCATATCTCGTTGATACGCTGAGTTGATGCGAGACTTTCTTCTCCACTTTTACCCCTTTGAAACCTACCACCATATTCTATCCCACCCATAGTGTTATATCCATGGCTTGCGCTCATGTATTTCGTGAGGGTTGAAAATGCTGAGGCGCGTTAAAAAGTATGAATCAATTGCTTGCTGACACCGGAGTAGTACCTGATTTATACTTTGTGTTAAGAAGACGGAGCATGACAAGGCTATATGATTTTGTAGGGATAGCGTTCTTTAGCCTTGATATTTTGAAAGACATGATTGTTTGTTGGGATGCCTAAGTATTAATGTCTTTATGTCAAATGATAGACTATTGCTTTGAATCACTTGTATCTTAATATTCATGCCATGATTAGATATATGATTAAGATTATGCTAGGTAGCATCCCACGTCAAAAATTATCTTTTTTATCATTTACCTACTCGAGGACGAGCAGGAATTAAGCTTGGGGATGCTGATACGTCTTTGTCGTATCTATAATTTTTGATTGTTTTATGCCAATATTATACAACTTTCATACACTTTTGGCAACAATTTATATGATTTATTGGACTAACTTATTGGTCCAGTGCCTATTGTCAGTTCTTGTTTTTGTGTGTTTTTTGTTTTGCAGAAATTCCATATCAAACGAAATCCAAACGCGATAAAAATTTACGGAGATTTTTTTGGAATATTTTTGAATTTTGAGAAGTGGAATCAACGCAAAACGGAGGCCCATAGTGGGCATGGAGTACGAGGGCGCGTGCGAGGGCCCAAATGTGCCCTGGTGGAGCGTGCCCACCTCGTAGGTCGGTTGGAGCTCTCCTTCGGTCGCAACAAAGCTAATTTTTGGAAGAAAAAATCTCCTCAAAATTTCAGCCCGATCGGAGTTACGGATCTCCGGGGATATAAGAAACGGTTTTCGGCCAGAAAATAGGAGCGCGAAAAAGAAGAGAACAGAGGGGGAGATCCAATCTCGGAGGGGCTCCTGACCCTCCTCCGCCATGGAGGCCATGGACCAGAGGGGGAATTCTCCTCCCATCTAGGGGGGAAGCCAAGGAAGAATAAGAAGGAGGGGGATCTCTCCCTCTCTATCTTGGTGGCGTTGGAACGCCGCCAGGGCAATCTCGGTGATGGCGATCTACATCAACAATCTCTCCGCCGTCAACACCAACTCTCTCCCCCTTATGCAGCGGTGTAACACCTCTCTTCTCCGATGTAATCTCTACTTAAACATGGTGTTCAACTCCATATATTATTTCCCAATGATATTTGGCTATCCTATGATGTTTGAGTAGATCTCTTTTGTACTATGGGTTAATTGTGGTACGATGTTATGGATGTGAGTTGTATGTTGATATGCTGCTGCCCTATGGTGCCCTCTATGTCGCGCAAACATGAGGGATCCCCATTGTCGGGTGTTGCAATATGTTCATGATTTGCCTATGGTGGGTGGCGTGAGTGATAGAAGCACAAACCCGAGTAGGTGGGTTGTTGCGTATGGGAGTAAAGAGGACTTGATACTTAATGCTATGGTTGGGTTTACCTTAATGATCTTTAGTAGTTGCGGATGCTTGCTAGAGTTCCAATCATAAGTGCACATGATACAAGTAGAGAAAGTATGTTAGCTCATGCCTCCCTCATTGCATATAACAAGTACTATCGTATCATATTCAATTACCTAGGGACAATCTTTCTCTTGCTTTACAAAAAGCTTGCTACGTCACTACTAAGTTTATTTTCTTGCAAGGTACTTCTAGTTTACTTCCCGCAAAGTAGTTCCATATTGATTGTAGGTAAAGCAAGCATTAGCGTGCGTAGAGTTGTATCGGTGGTCGATAGAACTTGAGGGAATATTTGTTCTACCTTTATCTCCTCGTTGGGTTAGACACTCTTACTTATCGAAAAAGGCTACAAACGATCCCCTACACTTGTGGGTTATCAAGATACCATAAAAATAATGAGCATGATGATGTGTTGCATGTTTCATCTACTATTCTTATGTGAGCATCATTAAAATCATCATGCCTAGCTAAAAGGCTTTAAAGAAAAGCGCTTGTTGGGAGACAATCCAACACTTATACTTTCTGTTTTTGAGTGTTCACATGATTAAGCTACTGTTGTAATCATGTTTTGTGTCTTTTATTTCAATAATATGCCAAGTAAAGCCTTTGGGATGATTTGGATGATAAGTAGAATTGATACGGTGCAAAAACAGAAACTTTTATGTCCAGTGCAGAATTTCTCAGATTTTACTGGGACATCTTTTGGATCTTAATTTTTTACAGGGTATTGGTATACAAATTCCTTAGGTTTTCCTGATTGTTTAGAAAAATTGTAGTTACGGAAGTATAGTTTCTCTACGGATCATTGCACACTCTTTGGTTTTAGACATATTCTGTTTTTCCTCGCATACTTTTGTTGTTTTGATGATGCTATGCATTATATTAGGGGTTATAAGCCATGGAGAAGTTAGAATACAGTACCTTATGCAATATGTAAATAAGAATCAATTTATAACATTACCTAAAGTTTATGATTTGCCTATTGTACTAATGGATCTCACGAGGTTTCTGTTAAGTTTTGTGTGATTGAAGTTTTCAAATTTTGGGTGAGATACCTATATGAGCAGAATAAGGAGCGGAAATAACCTAAGCTCGGGGATGCCCAAGGCACACACAAGGTAATATCCAAGGAAGACTCAAGCGTCTAAGCTTGGGGATGCCCTGGAAGGCTTCCCCTCTTTTCGTCTTCAACACTATCGGTATACCTTACTTTAAGCTATATTTTTATTCGTCACATAATATGTGTTTTTCTTGGAGCGTCATTTTATTTTGTTGTTCTCTGTTATATGTTATCAATAATCATGTTTTTCAATAAAAGGTTTCAATAAATGCCTTAAGAAGTTTCAATTGCATGTTTGATGTGTGACTATGTAAAAATAGAAACTTTTGTTGAAGTGTTTGAATTTTCATATTTTACTGGAACGTGGAAAGTTTTTGAAATTTTTACTCAGTAATTTCATACAAATTATTTAGGATGTACTATATTTTCAGAATATTTTGAGTTACATAAGTACACTTCTGAAATGAATTGCTACAGACTATTCTGTTTGGACAGATTGATGTCATAGTTTTGTTATCTACTTATCCTAGAGTTTTCATGGCTTATATTGGTAGATATAAATTGTGGAAATTATAGTATACAGTACATAATGTTTGAAAATTATTATGTAACTTGTCTTGGCAGTACATGAAGTGTTGATTTATTTTTATATGTGCTAACCTATCTCACAAGTTCTTTTCAAGTTATATGTGGATGAAGTTTTTAAGACTTAGGTGAAACCGGGATATGAAAGGATTGAACAAGATACAAAAGCTCAAGCTTGGGGATTGTCACACCCTTAGCACATTGTTATGATTGGGTTTATAAAATTTGGAGCCAACTAAAAACTTTTTCAAAGTGTTTGTG